>CATIXQ010000032.1:5114647-5198602 GCA_949711755.1 Leptidea juvernica
GCGAACGAAGTTGCAGGTATAAGATATTTTGTATTGTTTTATTCATAGACTCAGATTGTACTAGCGTATAGACGATACGACAGCCCGATGGTGCGTGAACAATTTACATTTATTAATATGGTCGTTACAGCTATTGGTCACTTTGTGTGCGTGCGTTGCTCAAACTAGAAACCTCTAGTTAGCTAGTCTAGACTGTCAACCGACAGTCATTTTTTTTCTACGCTTACACAGCTGTCAACGTCTATCTAAACGTATAACGGCCGTTCCCAATATAATATCTACAGATAGAGATAAATTACTACCTTCTACTGTCAGTAATTAGCTGTCAATAATCTGAAGCTGTCCCAATATACCCGATAAGTCATTGTAATCGCCTTATATTGGGACGCGTGAATTGCAATTTCCATACAAACTTCTATCACTGGTAAGATAAACGTCCTCCCGTGATAAGGTGAGTTACCGTCGATAAGTTTATTGGGACAGAAAATAGTAATGTAAGAGATAGACTGAATATTGGGAACGGCCGTAAATGATCCGAAGTTCAAAATACTAAGAAGTGATCCGGTAGTGATACATAATAAACGAAGCGATAGTGTTTATTTTATAGTGACTATAAGTTAAACCAACGGCACAGGGCGTATTGCCCCGCGCCGATACTCTCATAGCAAGCGCGCTCGCAACACATTTCTCGACATAACGGATTTTAAATACGCACACGTGATTTAGAACGGTCGGCGGTAAAAAGTGTAATTTATGTGCCGGCAAAACATATCCCTACGATTATTAATTAGGTATTTGATATTGTACGAGTCGACTTAATTGAGATTTTATTCTACAACAATAAAGAGCAAGATATGTTGTACTTTTAACTTAACGCAACTTAGTCTGGGATTTATAGAACGCATTTATAGTGCGGTAAAACGCGAACTTGACATCTGTTGTCAAATGACTATACGAACAAAATCAAAGAATATGCTAAGCTTACACTGAGCATAGTTTTACGTGAGTAAGGTCTGAGCAAAGTCTAAATACGCTCATTAGATCTCAGCCTTAGAGTGTACAAACCGGTTATAACGAGTTCCATGACAAACTCTTGAAAATTACGGAATAAATGTATATATGCCTTTGTATTAAAATTAGTACATCATTTTGGGGATGCAACACTAAGTTTGATTAAAATTGGAGGTTTCTTTGAACAAGATGCAATTGACAAAAAGCGCCGCGTTTTCTGTCTTGAAGCACTAATGTGCAAACATTGTTGAGTTTTGGTTAGAAGGGCGCCGTAGCTAGTGAAATAACTGAGATATTGGCACTCAACATCCTATATCTCAAAGAGTGGAGCGCCGTTGGGATACCGCGCCCAATTTTGGGTTCAATCAAGACTGCACTGCATTGTAATTGGCTGGGTGTATTAAAAAAAATCATAACCCAAGCATACGATCATAAATTCGTATGGTCCAATTATCATAAATCTCGAGACACCGAAGTCAACTGGTTTAGACACAAGTTTGTAATAAAGTTATTGCCCGAGCTTACGTTCCAATAAAAAACTAGAAAGCTCCATCTACGTGTCTACACGGATGGCTAAGCATCCCTGGTATTTCTAATGCGAAACTGTAAATTTGAATGCACATATGAAATAGAATTATAAGTGCATACTTACAATGAAGATAAAATTGAAGTATTTAGTTTGTGGCGTGAAATAACAACTACTTACCTGCTTTAAAAAAATAAACTGTTACATTTTGGTATCGTTTGTTTCGTCTACGATTTTGCAACTGTTATTGAAGAATATGGATTATGGGTTTCCGCGGATTAGGATATTGCGAAAATTTATTGAAGTAGGCGTTACTTTGCGGAAATCCATAATTATCCAAAAGTAAGATTCGACACGTGTTTCGCCTCTAGACGAGGCATCCTCAGGAAACTTAATGAAACGATTAGTATCAGTCTCGTGCCAGATTTTGGCGAGCTCTAAAATTCAAAACATTTGGACAAAGATATTCCCCCTTATTCATAATGGTCCGCTAACTTTAAACAGCCGCTTAGGAGTGTTTTTTCTCATTCTGACTTAGGTCAATAGAAGAAGACAGAGTGAGAATTAGCAATGCTTTAAGTTAGCAGACTATTATGAATAAGGGGGATAGTGAATATAATGCAACCTATCAGATCGGTTCGTGAAATTATCTATGCGAGCATTGTCGAGGGCGTCAGTTATGGAATCGTTGAGAAATATAGCATTTAGATATTAAAAACTTGAATACTTTCTGAAGCAATTAAAAGATCGGCGAATGTCGATGGTTTTAAAAATATATCGCTATTAATTCTAGCATAACGGGGTCATTGAGCTCTCGCGAAATCTTCAAGGCCACTGCTTGATAGTGTCGTTATAATACAAGTGTACAACAGAATAACACGACTGCCTAGCAATTCTACTATGAAGATGGTAAATAGGTTATAACTCACCACGCGCTTAATAACTTTATTCACAATAATATTATATTTATAATAATATATAATCAACTTAAATGAAAACGCCTAAAAAACCGTACACAAACTAAAATTACACCGTCCACGTAAGCAAAAATGTTCATAAAAAATGATATTAAAATGAAAACTACTGGGCCAAACTATGTTAAATGTTTATGGGACCTAATATGGCAACTATTCCGCATCAAACTAAAGGAAAATCAGGTAAATCGGATCATAAATCTCAGCTTAATCATTGTACATACAAAAAAAAACCAATGGAATTGAGAACCTCCTACTTTTAGAAGTCGGTTAACAATTTAATATTCCTATGTACAAAAATATCGTATACTCTTTGGTTCCACTAGTAATTTTAATTACTACACCACAAGAAATCCACATAGTATAAAAGATTGAATACTAGTACATAATCCACAGATGTTCACAATAACGTCACAGATCGGATATTAAAATGCCAAGAGCAAGTAATTAAGATAATGATCTGCAATCGTCATTTTGGACGGGGCATACTATAAGAGGACGAGAGAAATGGTGTAAAACTATAATAAACTGATATCCGAGAGACAGAAAAAGAAACCGAGGGAGACCATTTAAGAGATGGGTGGACGAGATTAAAGAAGTTGCCGGTAGGACAGCTGAAAACAGGAGTCTGTGGAGGCAGTTGGAGAAAGCCTATGTCTATAATAGACAAACAGACAAAACCCATAATTAAATCCAACTAATTAAAAAAAATGTATATATATAATTTATGAAGGAAAATACTGTCAAATTTAAATAATAAAATATCTTTAAACGAGCAATTCTTGTATATAAATATATATATAATCTGAATCTCGGAAACGGGTCCAACGATTTTAATGAAATTTAGTATACAGGGGATTTCGGGGGTAAAATCGATTTAGTTAGGTTTCAATTAAAAAAAAATGTAGTTTTTCCGTGTTTCAAAGAGAAACAGCTACAATAACATTAGAATACGAAGGTTAATTTCGCCACTATATACAAGACTATAATAGCTCAGATGGGAAATTGGGTGATCCGGAAAGGAGAAGACCTCGAAAGTTCGAATCCAAATGTCCTTTGAGTTATTGTTTTTTTTTTTTCAAGTTTTGTACAAACTTAAAAATCCGAGCAAGGCTCGGTCGTCCGGATATTAATAATAATGCATGTAAAATTTGATTGAGTATTTTGTCTGAATAAAGGCTATTTTATTTATTTATTTATTTATAATCGTCATTTTAGGATTGGGATTGAAATAATTGGCCGTAAGTCGGAAGAAAAATCAGTTCCCAAACGTTTTAACCGCGTGCGTGGTGTAATATATAGTGTGGTATAATAATGGTTAGTGAAACAATATATTTTTATGACAATATGGGACGAGACGAGCAGCACGTTCAGCTGATGGTAATAATTTATACGCCCTGCCCATTAAAATGCAATACCGCTCAGGATTCTTGAAAAACTCAAATATTCTGAGCGGCACTACAATTATTACGCTCGTCACCTTGAGACAGAAGATGTTAAAATTCGCTAGTTACGGTGCCCTTCAGACCGAAATACATTAGTGCTTTTACATAACTGCTTCACGGCAGAAAAAGGCGTCGTTGTGATATTTCCCGCATCCTGTGCTAAGAAGCCTCACACTGGTAAAAGCCCTGAGTAGCCTCTTACGACACCCTTGGACTACAACTATGCCCTAATTATGCCCCGGGGGAGGCACAAAACACATACAAAATGTCAAAATAATAAAACATGATTATTTATCATACATGAGCCACAAATGTGTTATAAAATATCTAATATAAAAAAATTCTCGTGTCATGGTGTTAAACATTGAACTCTTCCGAAACGGCTTTACCGATTCTCATCAAATTTTGAGTGCATATTGGGTAGGTCTGAGAATCGGACAACATCTATTTTTCACCCCCCCAAAAATGTTAAGGGTGTTTCACACGAATTTTTTTTTTAATTCTTTTGACATTTTTTTTAAATTTGTTTGATAATGAGTCAGCATTAAAAAATACATACAACTCCAAATTTTCACCCATCTACGATCAACAGTTACTTTTGTATCGCGATTTTAATATCGGCAATACAACGTTTGCTGGGTCAGCTAGTATTGTTATAAAAGGCGAGTGAAGAAAAAAAACTGTGGGAGAGGATTTGCTCAAATATTAACAATAATAATTATAAAGGACACACCATATCCCATTGGTTAGAAACCCTGATGTGTCCAAGCTAAGGGTCCCGGGTTGGGATCTCGGGTAGTGCAAATACATTTGCATGATTATTGTTTACTAGTTGACCCGACAGACGTTGTTCTGTATATAATAAATAAATTGTTATTTTTTATGAATTTGTCAATAATATATCATAACATCAAGAATTATTTCGTAAAATATGCTCCCTGTTGTTGTAATGAAATTGTTTTACACCAGAACTGTCAAACCGTGCGTCAATAAATTCTCTCATAGAAAATATGTCCATACAAAACAAATATCGGACGACGGGGGACACATCAAAGGAAAAACAAATTTGTTGTTTTTATTTAATTCCGAACACTTTCATATTTATTTACCTTTTAAACCTTCCCTGCACTTCCACAAATAATTCAAGACCAAAATTAGCCAAATCGGTTCAGTCGTTCTCGAGTTTTAGCGAGACTAACGAACAGCAATTCATTTTTATATATATATAGATAGATAGATGTATGTTTGATATACAAAATGTTAATATTAAGTCATAATATATATCGTCTGGCAACTGTAAAACATGCTTTATCTAGTTTGGGGCTACATTATAGTGTGTCAGTTTTTATTTAATACATAAATAACCTAAAGAATATCCTATACTAGTTTGCTGTCGTTTTTAACCGACTTCAAAAGGGAGGAGGTTCACAATTCGATTGGTATTTTTTTATGTATGCACACTACGCTGAGATTTACGATCCGATCAACGTGATTCTTCTTTTGTTTGAAGCGAAATAGTTTCTATTTGGTCCCAGAAAAATTTAAAATAGTTTGGTTTTTATTTTATGAACATTTTTTCGCAATCATTTTCAGTTTCAAACGAAATACTTCCATTTTCACCAAGAGGTATCTAGAAAGAAATCGTACGATTCGTTTCATGAACACAAATTGTTGAAAATTTTCTTTTGAATTAAATCAAAAAATTCTCGATTACATAAACTGTATAAACGTGACTGTATACCGAAACAAATTTAACAGTAAATACTTTATGTATATATGTATTACCTGGCAATAAAATACAGTATGGTTTGTTTTCTTCCCTTAAGGAATAAAATAATACAATACTGAATTGTGGTGGCTGGATGATCTTGTTACCAGAAGGTCTGCTTTTTTTTGTTTTTTTTTTTTATTTTTTTTTTCTTTATGGAATAGGAGGACAAACGAGCGTACGGGTCACCTTGTGTTAAGTGATCACCGCCGCCCACACTCTCCTGCAACGCCAGAGGAATCACAAGAGCGTTGCCGGCCTTTAAGGAAGGTGTACGCGCTTTTCTTGAAGGTACCCATGTCGTATCGTCCCGGAAACACCGCACAAGGAAGCTCATTCCACAGCTTCGTGGTACGAGGAAGAAAGCTCCTTGAAACCGCACTGTGGAGGACCGCCACACATCCAGATGGTGGGGATGATATCGTAACTTGTGGCGTGTCGTGCGAAGGTGGAATTCGGCGGCAGGAATCAGGTTGAACAGCTCTTCGGAACACTCCCCGTGATAAATGCGGTAGAAGACACACAATGAAGCGACGTCTCTACGCAACGCCAAGTGATTGATGTGTTTTTTTTTATTGCCAACGCAATGCTTGATGTGTTTTTTATTATTTCTTTTAAAGTTAAAGCTATTATATATTATATTTTATGAAATGCTCACATAATGCCTCTATTTATTTACGATATGTGTAGATTGATGCATCTACTATACTCAATAACTCTTGTGTTTATAAGTATTAATTTACTTTTTTTTCTTTTTTTGACTTACTCGTCTAAGCCTTTCAGTTTTTGACATTTGAGTATTGTTGCATCACTTTGCATATATATTGTAATTGAAATGATTTGTAAAACAATTAAAATGTAAATCTTGACTTAAAAGAGTAGCAATGAGTTTCTTGCTACTTCTTCTCACTAGCTCAACCCTTTACAAAGTAGTGGTAAATTCAAAAAGAAACAATTTTTTTTTGACTTTCATAAGTGTAATTTCCGTGACCTACATGAATAAAGTGTTTTTGAATTTGAATATTAATTATGTTTAGTTTTTCTTTGTACTAAAGTAGTTATATTTGTTCTACTAAGTAAAACAGAATTATACAAAAAACCTGTCAAAAGTCCATTAACAGACATTTGTTCCAGTTACAAACATTGTAAACATAATCTAAAGACTCATTATTATAACATAGTACAATAGAACACTATTTTAGGAAACCATAATTTATAACTTTTTGTCTAAGTCGATAGGGACAATAATTTTTAATTTAATATAAGTTTTATTTCTTATTAATAATGTATCTTAATCTATTTATCGGCGCCTATTTATGCCGTGAAGCAGTAATGTGTAAACATTACTGTGTCTCGGTGTGAAGGGTGCCGTAGCTAGTGGAATTACTGGGCAAATGAGACTTAACATCTTATGCCTCAAGGTGACGAGCGCACTTGTAGTGCCACTCAGATTATTTATATTAATATATTATACTAGCTGTCCCAGCAAACGTTGTATTGCCAATATTAAAATCGCGATACAAAAGTAACTGTTGATCGTAGATGGGTGAAAATTTTAAGTTGTATGTATTTTTTAATGCTGACTCATAATCAAACAAATTAAAAAAAAATTTCAAAAAAATTAAAAAAAAAATTTCGTGTGGGCCACCCTCAACATTTAGGGGGATGAAAAATAGATGTTGTCCGATTCTCAGAACTACCCAATATGCACTCAAAATTTCATGAGAATCGGTCAAGCCGTTTCGGAGAAGTTCAAAGTTTAACACCATGACACAAGAATTTTATATATTAGATTAGAATATTTAGGGTTTTTCAAGAATCCTGAGCGGCAATGCATTGTAATAGGCAAGGCGTATCAATTACCATCAGCTGAATGTCCTGCCCTTATTTCAATAAAAAAAATCTATTATTTTTAAAGCATTTTAAAGAGAGTTGTCGCAGACATTCATTGTGATATTTGTAGCTATCTGATCAACGTATAGCTACAAAGATGCATTTTGACTTCGTTTGAATGTATTGTACTATATTAATGTGTATTTAATGTTTACCAATATATTATTTATATCTCAATTTTTATACTAATGTACCTTGTGCCACCTATAATATAAGTATTATGTATATATTATATATATATTATATACTTAAAAATTATAATATGATTTAATATTAATTATAGTTATTTATTTATAATTCTATTTTATAACCCTATAAATTTACATGAAAATGAAAAAAAAAAATTACAATGGGAAAACTACAACAGCTGTTTACTCCAAATGTCACGAGGGGCTGCTGAAAACCAGTGTTGTGTTGGTGTCTTCTGCACTGACCAACAATATACGGAGTCAGCTAACTTTAGCAGGGAATCACACGCCGCACAGTTATTTAATATTTTGTTTTTGTTTATATTTAAATAATTTTTGTTAATGTTTAATTTATTACTTTAAGATTTATACTGTAAAATGAAGTTGTGTGTTTTACTGTTAATAAAGTGGTTCTATTCTATTCTAATTCTAATAGAGGTCGACAATAATCTACATAATCCATTCAAAGGTACAAAAAAAAAAATAACTCACCTTAGGATTCAATGTGTTATTTTCTGTTAAACCTCTAACTTGTAAACTTTCAGCAGTCTTTAGGAACATCGGTAGCATATTTTGGCCAACATTAACCTCACCCTGCAAATTTCAAGTATTTTAATTTCTTTTCTTGTCAATAAATTCTCCAGTTAACTGCATTTAAGCATACCTTATACATAAAATCCAAAAGTGACTTCATCTCTGAAAATTTGACATCTTTTAGGAAAATAATCGGATGTGGGTGAGAATTTTGCATGAAGATACTTTCAAAGTATGGTGAACAAGCTGAAAGTATTGTCTGGTGTGCCTAAAACAAACATTAAAACTGTTATGAGAGCATTTACCAGTGGGAGGCTCCTTTGCACAGGATGCCGGCTACATTATGGGTACCACAACGGTGCCTACTTCTGCCGTGAAGCAGTAATGTGTAAGCATTACTGTGTTTCGGTCTGAAGGGCGCCGTAGCTAGTGAAATTACTGGGCAAATGAGACTTAACATCTTATGTCTCAAGGTGACGAGCGCAATTGTAGTGCCGCTCAGAATTTTTGAGTTTTTCAAGAATCCTGAGTGGCACTGCATTGTAATGGGCAGGGTGTATCAATTACCATCAGCTGAACATCCTGCTTGTCTCGTCTCTTATTACCATTAAAAAAACCATATAACCTTAAAATATAATATTATGTAGTTCAAATAATCCTGTACAAATATTGTCATGCAAATGCTACAATGCTAGAGTCATTCTTATTATAATTAGATGATCTATGGATAGGTTTCACAGTCCAGCATGTAAAGAACAATTAAAAATTTAAACAAATTTGTAACAATGGAACAAACCACTTGTACACATAGAAGTTTCAAGTGTTAATTTTATAATAATGGCAAAGTTCGGAATGATAAATTCAACATAGTTACGTGACAGTTATTATACTCTATAAATAGCAATATAGCATATGCTATATTTGTCTCTATAATTTAAAATACAGCACACTAAGAGTAAAATCTGTGTAAGTAATGAAAAGGGTGAAGTATTTTACATCTCAAAAGTTTTTTACATTTTATGTAGTCTTTGCAGGTTTGGCAATTAGAATTTTAAACTCTAAACAATGTTAAAATGAAATTCTTAACTTCCCATTATAACCTAGGTTTCAACACCATTTTAAGCACATTTTTATAACATGTGCAACAGTAATAGGACTTTCATTCAACTAAATCTGTTATCTAGACCCTAAAACCTGCCAAACAGGTGCTATAAAAATTAGAAAGTGAGTAAAAACATGCAAGTTTTTGCACACTTCTACCTAAACTATTCAATGGTGACCTACTAAATGCATTGCATTTTATTAGTATACACAAAAACTTTCATTATTAATAAATCTTAATTTATTTTCTACTTGAGAATATTTTTATATAGTAGTATTATTGACTATTGATGATAATAATTATGAATAAGTAATAATAATTTAAATGACAAAAACAAATTACTAGATACTTATAATTGATGTCAAAAAAATTGCACTATTAAGTATAATATGAAGATTTATAATACATGCAAAAACACTGTTCAAAGGTATTTGTATATTTCAAGGCAAACAATAAATCTTCTAAATATACAAGCAGTGATTTTATTCTAGGTGTCGAAGCTGAATATCGCAAGAACAACCTTGTGAAATTAGCAAATATTTAAATTTTTTCAATGCGACTAACGTTTCACCTTGAATTGACGAATCCTAAAATGTTTTATTAAACTTGCAACAATTAACGTTTCTCGGATGAGTTGTAAATGATTGTTAGTAAAATAAAGAATCTACTTAATAGATAAATTTAGTCCTATCTGTTGTTAATATGTTTACTATAGTCTATAGTTATATATATTAGTGATGTTTCATAAAAGCATTCAATTAATGTTTGTAAATCATAATAAACAATTTGTTATGAGTCTGTGACATAAGTGTAAACAATTGCATTTACAAGACTTGAGTAACTATAAGATGCCATTGTTTACATTATATTAAAATAAATTTATTAGTGACTTATTGATATTAAATGTAATCTTTGTTTCTTGTTTATGGATTGGGTCAGTATTTAAAGAATACCGTTAGAATCTTATGAACTTTGTTTTCCTGTAATTTGTGTCAATATTTAAATTGTTGTAGTAACCTTAACTGTCTCCCCATCACAGGCCAGTGTGACATCACAGAGTGCTTCTCGCTGTAAAAGGCTTGCAAGCACATCAGTCAGATTAGTTGGATGATTATTCCAGCGCAAACAAAATTGCTGGTCCATTGTTGGTGCTAGTGTCAGTGACCGTGCTGAAAAAGTTACAATAATTATTCCCTGCAATATTATTTCTTTAAAAAAAAATTGCAAATGCATTATATAAAAGGAACTGATATCTGGACACACCAAGAGATACATACACAACTCCAGATAAATTCGACACGTGCGCTGGATATCACATATTTATGAGCTATTTTGCTCGTAAATTGGGTGCCATAGGGCCTAGATAGGAGAGCGAGAGATAAGTGACATCAGCGGCGCGAATTATAAGGGGCCGCGGGCTCAGCTTACTGTACTCCACATTGACAGTTAGACCGACGAGCGTCGACTCAATATATCTACTTGTTGCATGCACCAAGCGAAACCCATACATTATGTAATTTAGCTCCAGAGACAGACGGCGAGGCCACCGACCCTACAGGACGCGAAAACTTCTAGCTGTCTACAAAACGAGTTTAGAAAAGAAGTACCGCTGCCCAAAAAAATCGCAACATGCTGACACCGTTAGAATCGCCAAGTTGGATGTTCCAGTTGCTAAATTCGATGTATTTCAGGATTCCTTTGAATCTTCATAATTTAAATTGTCACTGATCACTTAGGCATAAATTGTTGATCCAAATAAATAACAAACGGGATTTCTAGGCGCATAGATGTGTCAAAATTTGGCTATTAGTAGCGCCATTTGCCGTTTCCGTATCGCAAAATCTTGAAATTATCAATCAACAACGAAATTTACTGTAACACATAGATAACGCACTATCACAAACCAAATACGATGTCAAAACACAAGCCAATATTTCCTAACTCACCATTTGCAAAAATTTTGCCATCACAAACGCCACCCGACCCCTACCTTGCACTGTCTTTTTGACCACACACACATCTCGATTTCCGTGTTCACTCACGGCACCTCACGGCCTTCGGAATATCTTTCACATCATAATCGGCGAGTATTCGCAATCGCGAACTTCATACGTATCTATATGGTGAAACGCGCTAAATTTGAACTTTTGAAATAAAATAGTTATTTATAAATAGATAACAGCTAAATTATATAAAGCACAATAATCGTTACTTTTAACTTTTGCGATTGATTATTTAATTCAACAATTTGGTTAGAAAATCTACTTTCCAAAACATTTGAAACACAACTAGGTTATGTTTGGCGCTCGAACTACGGTCAACAAACTTAGAGCCAAAAATATAATAATTTAAACATTTTAATGTTACACAATTTATTATATAATTACTCTGGCCAATACGAAAATACTTTTCATATCTAAAATTAAATAGGGCAATTCCTTAAAATTGTAAATTACCTTGATTTGCAATAGCCTTGACATTTACGTTATCAGAAATTAGCACAGTATGATAGACAATTTATATTTTAACGCCATCTCGTGTTACAGCAAGAAAATTTTTACTACTTGCTTACAGCCAAAGTCTGGGTTGCAGGCTGCAGCGCACAGTTAGCGTTGCAACTTGCAACCTGCAGAAGAATGCACTGCAAATTTTATAGTGCGAAGGCCCATTCATGCAAACCACAAGGCGTAAGTTGGTATACTGCATACATGGTAAAATGTTTAAATAGTTACCTACGTACGGCGTACCTGGCATATAATATTTTCAAATATTAGAAACATTATACTGGTTAAGGTGGTGTGTTACAGGCCAGCTGCTCAGAACAGAATAGGTACAACATCACTTGGCTTTGTTATCCGTTTCAAATAATAGTAGGTTTAATAAGTGTTATTAGTTTCAGTCGCGAAGTTGGTACTTCATCTACTTTGCCTTATAACGCTAATCTTTAAAAGCAGTTCGATAGATGGCAGTAGCTACGTAAATGAAAATAATTTACAGCAATTACCTACTGAATAGGAATACAATCGGACTCCTAGATACACCTAGTAATACCATAGACTACGTAAACGAGTAGAGTATGGTAATACCATTTATAAAATAAAATACCATAACTACTTACTTAATGTATGAACAATTGTTGTTTGTAGGTAAACGAAAACTTTAAAATTTTGAGGACTGCCTAAAATAATAACTATAAAAATTTTAAAGCATGTAGGTACCCAATAATTCAAACTAAAGTAGGTTTTCGTAAAAAGGTAGGTCCAAAATGGATATTTAACGTACATCCTCATTTGTATACTAATTAACAAGATAAAACACAATATAGGTACCAACCTACAATAAATAAAAATTCTCAAGGCCTCCATTAAAACTCTCTAGTCTAAGGTTTTTTTATAAGGTTGGTAGACTGTACCTACCTAGCGAATTAGATGAAACCTACAGCTGCTGATGATCTCATATCAACTAAGTTCAATGAACTAGACTGTCGGTACCTTAGCATGTACTTTATAGTACATTAACCTATCTCACTTTGCAACATGTTTCTAAAATAAGTAAGTAAGTACCTATGACAACTTTAAAATGTTTCTAAGTTATAATATTTTACTAGTTTCAACTTAGATCCGTTAACTCAACTTAGTTCCATCCATGCAATACAAAATTATGATAGGTAGGATAGGTTGCTATTTGCATAGGTACCTACGCAACTAATTACTTATAATAATTAATAATCTACAGACCAAAATAATGATGTAGGGGGCCGTATTCCAAAAAGTGTCTCATAGCATAGCCTAAAGTATTTTTGTCCGTTTTTAATGCGCACTTATGGAGACAGTGAAATCAATGGCGTTGATCTTGGATTACGTATAAGACGCCTCCTGGAACATGGACACCTTTAATCTCGTAGTTGGTGATATAGTAGCTACAGATAGCGCGCGAGTTGAATGCAGTCCGGGCCTGAGGTAAAGAGCGGAACATCTCACCACATCCACTGACCTGTATAAATACCACTGGACAGTCTGTTCCATATGTTTGACAGCTAATTTTTTGTGCCTATTTGAGGCGCCAATCGCGTGCGCCCGGAGAACTTATTTTGACGTATAGTACAAATGGCTGCGAAGGAACGTACAATACTCTGAAGTATTTTTGCATTTTGAATTAATTTCGTTTTCCGTGTTATGTATACTTCAAGAATCGACGTCATAAAGTTCACATTTTTTTTTGTAAAATGTTTCCCACCATCTATCGATGTTTGCTAAGGATGTCATCGCTAGTTTTAGTACCGCAGACTCTCGCTACATGGCCAACAGCGCCAAAATAGTGAATATCAAACAGGTACAAAAGTACTTTGAGAGCCGCCGGTCCAGTGGTATATGTCAGTGTCTCACCCCGTTGTCTACTTTGTCGTACTTGACAGTGATATCACTTTAATACTGAAGTTGCGATCCCATGTTATTTTTTTTTTATTTTAATAATGACTGACCCGTGTCCACAAGGTTCGGTTCCAAAAAAAAACGAGTTTTTATTCGTCGCCAAGCACGAGAAATGGCTAAAAACGTTTTAGACATGTGTGTTGAATAAAGGCAGATCAAAAATTTGAGATTTAATTATTAAGTTAAAATGGTAAATTAAAATCATTATTTATATATTTTATCGACACGCTCATGATTATGATTTATGGTCTTCAATTATAATTAGATCACAGAACTATCGCATTCCTAAACTCTGCATTCAACTCGCGCGTAATTTGTATGTCCATGTGCATGTGGAGGTAGATCTAATAGACATTTTAGTAGGTATATATTTGAACGATAGACAGAAAATTCTCGAAATAGAGACTCGACAGTAAGAAAGTAGTAACGAATTGTAAGATTCTGCATACATTCTTAGTTATGTTGTTTGCGAAACTAAGTTTAATTAATAAAAGTATTGATAAACTCGACAGACATATTACGTCGATGATGAGAGTGGTCTGTCGTGTCACAGTAATGTAATGCAGTGCAAATGAGTCAATCTCGACGGGCCAGGGTGGGTGGCCGCACACCTATTAGGAAATCAATTCGTTCTCAAACCCATCAACAACTAGTCTCAGCTATTTCAATTGTCACCGTAATGGGAAACGTTCATCTAATTAATTATGAAACTCCCTTTGTGCTCGATTTGATACAGATATTAGAGATATTAATGCCAAACCATATGCATACAAATTTGTCCAATCTAACATTATTTGCATGCATTCGTATCCATTGCATGGCGGTACCGGCAATCTAATAATGACGCGAGAGGAAAGTCGTCCACTAACGCACTTAGTTTTCCAATCTAAACAATAGAAATTCAACGGGTGCTCGACCCGAGGGACATTGATCCATCTCTATGTAAATTATGCTGGAAATAATAGTGACTTGTGTTCATCATGCCTCCAGAACGTGATTCAGGCGACACTGTGGCGCGAAATGCTCCCAATTGATGAAAAATCAAATTAGAGGCTTATTTTCTGCCAATATCTTATCTCGTAGTCTGGTGAAAAATTTAGAAATCTCTTTAGAATAATAATTTATATTCTATAATCTAAGTTTTACAAGAGCCGCGAAATATGTTTGCCTTTAAGTATAAATTTAGTTTGGCAGAAAAATAGAAATATGTCCGCAATCTACCAAACTAGTTCTAACCAAGAATCTAGATTACTGTCTAGCTGCGTAGTAGCAAAATGTATGTCAATGTCTAAAAATACTTTCTAGAGCAAATGATCATGCGCAGCGTGCGAAGAATATCAATCTTGAATGTAAAGTTGAGATAAGTAATGATGTTTTAGCATAAACTTAGTATACTAGCGTATTCTAGTATTTTTTTGTGGTGATAGTCAGAGGTTAGCATAACAGTTGACCACATTGCGCCAGTCATATCTTTAGGTCCCACGTAATGGATGGCGTGATGCGTGCCCATTACAGTAATTTAATTATTGTTTAAAAAAAAACTTGCAAGTATTTTATTTCATTTGATTAAAATTCCTATAGTTTTAGAGACATTGGTAGGGTTTCGGTTGGATTATGCTAAGGTGTAAATAGCCCTTACGAGTTAACTGTGTACCTCGCGTTGTGACGTCATTCGTACGGAGTACAAAAACATAAAAGTTAAATTAATTCAAATTTCTTTCAAAATATTTTTGTAAAGTTTTTTGCTTTCAAAATGCATTGTAGTATTTAAATATAAAAATTAGTTTATTTATGTATCGTCACTACTTATCTTACTAAATGTCTGACCTAGGAACGTGAAAGTGACAATAACGATTATCATATCAATTAGTAATTGACATTTTCACTATTAAAGCTTTATTATAATAGTTTCAGTTAGTATCGGTTACGTAAAAACTTTACAAAAATATCTTCGAATATTTTAATATCCTAACAAATATGCTATCGGTACTGTGCCCTCGAGGCGACAGAGGGGAGCCGCGCAGGGACGGGGACTCAAATTCCACCGAAGTACACAGATAATTCGAACGAGTTAAATATAAATTACATTTATATAAATATTCTTCGAGAAGAAACTTACCTCTTTTTAAGTAATTAATAATTTCGCAATAGCAACGCTGGCATAAAGAACAGTAGATACGGCGTGAAGTAATCCTTGGATTGTGCATGGTAGTGCTTGCTATTATTTTTTCCTGTACTCTATTTCCTTCGAATATAAGTATCATAATTGTATTCGCAAAGCATTTATGAATGTGTAATGTTGTTTTCTGCGTATTAGGTACTTTGTGTAGAGCTCAAATAAAATAAAAATATGCATAAATAAATTAAATTGTTGTGTTGTGTAGTGTCGTGTTAATGAAAAATAGACCAGCAATCTTCATTTTTCATAATACCTGAAAGAAAAGAGAAAGTTTAATATTGTGCTATTTATTTGTCACTAAGTATACATACTTTCTTTTTTGTACTAGTATATCCGAGTGAAATTCATGACATTCTTATTGATTAATTGTGAATGCAGCTTTGTCAAATCTATCTCCTTAGATTGAGGATTGGTCTCCGCTGCACTACAACTAGATACCGCACTACCTGAGAACAATAGCTTTTTTATTGCGGGTACTATTAGATGCGTGTGTGCGTGGCATCTTTACGCTCAACGACATCTTTCAAATTTTGTAACATATGGTTCATGTTATTTTATCTACACCCATGCTTTGAATCCTCTATTAAAGATTCTGAAACAGTTAGCTTATTGCCAACATTAAAACACCCAATGTTCTAACAACCATTACATCATCCAAACGAGTGTTATAATGTTGTACTGAATTTCAGAACAACACTCCTATGTTTTTTTTTCGATCCCCTCATGCGCAAAGAATTTCAACAGACAGCCACATTCTTAGTGCTCGACGCCTGGTATCTGTATGAATTTCAAAAAAAGAACATTTTCGTTTACGTGCGTTCCACACTACCAGAAGTCGCGCCCCGTAAAAAAAAGTTGGTTATTCTAATCCCCGCCATTTTTATTGTTTTGTTTACAAAAAATGAGCGATTCATGAAGAATAGAAAAATAAAAATGAAGACTTGGCTGTATGGGCTTTTGACCCCTTTGCCTGTCCAGATGGACGAACAGAACCAAAAAAAAATGAGCGATTCATTTTAAACGCTGCAAAAGAACATTATATTCGAGTGAATTATAATTATTGCACCATACAAAATGTAAATTACTACTAAAATAAATAATTGTTTCATTAATACTTAGTTTATTTGTATATAATCAGTAATGAATGATATTAGGTTACTACTAGGACTGGTGTTTTAATGTTAGCAGTAAGCCAATCAGTTAGCTAACTGTTTCAGAATCTTTTAGAGGATTCATATTCTGGGTGTAGATAAAGTCTTGTATGCAACTGTTGATAATTAGGAATTAAAACACTCATGTGATACTATTATCACGTGTTTTAATACCCCTTATTACATAACAGTTACATAAATAACTATTACATTGAAATTAATTAAATACATAATACTTACTGATAATATGAGATCCCAGTGTCTTTTTTATGTCTTGTAGTATTATTTTTACACAGTTTTACAACGCAATCCCGGCATTTTAGTTTAAATTATTAGCGAAGTTTAACATGTGGCACGTCAACGTCACATATTGTTCGAGACTAGCTCGAGTACAACCACTTGGGCGTAGTATTAGTTACCGCACTTTGCGACCGCGGTATCTAGTTGGAGCGCAGCAGAGATCAATCCCTAATCTAAGTCTATCTCGGGTTATTAATATAATAAAACGAAACATGGGTTTGTTTGTCCGTTAGTGTAACACTATACAGAAAGTCAATAGTTTGTTGTGGTATTTTTTTATTTGTATAGTGTGTTTCGTTGTACTGGTTCCGACAATGAACTGAGTACTTGATAAAACAATATCTACAATGGCACCTCTCTGTATATCAAAGAAAATGAAGAAAGTCTAGAAGTTATTCGGTAAATATATAAAGGTACGACAAGCAACTTACACTCAAAACTACGAGTACTAAGAAGAAAGAGTTTCACGTTTTTAAGCTATTGCATAGCTTCTATCGCGGGCCATGAGCGTGGAGACCGAATCCAGAAATTTCGTAACGAAAATAACCTAAGAACCCACTTACTAGATGTATATAGATATTTCGCCACGGTCATTACAGTTGCCGTGGAACAGCGGTTATCACGTATGCTTTTTGTGCAGAAGGTCCCAGGTTCGAGCCTGGGGTACGTCTTGATTCTTTTTGATTTCTTTATTTTTTTTTATTTCGTTTTTTTAATTTTAATTTTATTATTATTTACATTTCTCCAAATCCAAAATTGGACGAGGTAGACCATTTTATTCATCGCACTTTACTGGAGTACACTGAAAAAGGGTCGAAAATACTTATATATATATAAATTTCCACTTATTTTGGCTGGCGATTTCAACATCAACTTCGCTGATAAAAAATCAGAGCGGTTGACAACTTTTCTTTCGAAAATATTGAATTTGAAAACGAATAATGATCCACAAGAATCCACAACACAATATGGAACCACGAAAATTGACGCGGTATTTTCCAGATATTTAGAAGATATCAAGTCTGAAATTTATGTTACTTATTCTAGTTACCATGAACCTATAGTTTCAATGATAAATATTCCTGAATAACCTACATGTATTGTAAGATAATAAAAATATTTTGAACAAAATTAACTTCTCATTTATTTAATAAAAGAAAAAGAAAATTGTTTTCTTATTTTTCACCACGCTCAAAAACTGTAACTTGAATTAATATCAAAGAAACAAAAACAAAGGAAACTACTGCATAAATAAAATAAATTAATAATTATAATTGTATAAGTTGATAAAAAATGCTATGCAATAGCTTTACCGCGGCAGTCCCCGAGAGCGAGAAAAGGGTCAAGTTATCGAAGAAGTGATTGACAGTGAGACAATAAATTTGAAGGTACTTTAAAAAAGTAACAGTTCATTCAATAATTGATATTAGCCACTTACCATTAGGAGGAAAGATGAACACTCGCAAAACAATCCCAGGACCGAACTCTTCTTAGGGGCGTATGTAGGCTGTGTTTCTTGCGAGGTGCTTTTCTGCTTGCAAAATTTTCATTCAAAACAAATCGCATAGCAGAAATCAGAGGTATTCTGTATGTACTGTGTGTTTTAGGTGTAAGTGTAATGAAAGTAGTTTTAAAAAATAAAGTGTATAACAAAATATTTGTAAATATATGAGAATAAGAAATATATGTTCCAAAAATAATGTTTGTTTTGTATTTTTAGTAGTTTGTAGTTATTTTTTTTACTATTATAACGGTTTTAATATGTTTACTGGAAAATAATGTATTTTTGAAAATGTCTTTTGATACAATTTCAAAAAATAAAGATAGTATAAAGTATATAATAATATATAGTATTTAATGAAAAAATAATTTCCATTATTGTCAATCTTGTATTATTAATAGTAAATTGTAAAATAGAGTCTTTCTGATTTGTCTCAAGATCACAAACACCTCTTTTTTTTTAATAAATAATATTGCCTAACCACAAGAAAAGTATTGTCTTGATTTTTTTTCTCTTCTCTATTTTAATTTCGTACGATATTTGATTACTTCTTAGTCTTTTCTTTTTATTTATACGTCTAGATAGAGTCTATTGCTGCTAGACAACCGATGAAAACAGACCAGGTTTATTTCTTTAATGTGCGTGACAAGCTACGTCTTACACTTGCGATTTGTATGTCACTTTGTGTTGGTGTGCGTGCATTGCTCAAAATAGAGGTTAACTGTCAACCTCTATTTTTTCCGGGGTTTTCACATCTGTCTCAGTCTATCTAGACGTTGATATTATCAATGCATTACTTATACTAAATATGAACACGTTACAGCCGTTAAATTCATTTCTACTAACATTTTATACTAAATATTTATTAGGCATATGCATTACCATTAGCATCCAGCTAAACGTATTTCAATAAGAAAATAAGAAGAGAGTGGCTTTGGACTATAGGAAACAAGCATTTATATTTTTTTATAATATTGAGCATTGTTTACATCTAATATATATATAAATTACGTGACACGTTGTTTGTCCGCGATGGACTCCTAAACTAATGAACGGATTTTAATGGGGATTACTTCATGGAGTGTAGTTTGGTCCAACTTGAGAGATATGATAGTTTTTATTTCGATTTGGGAACCATAATTATTTTGATTTTCAATATTTCTTTTGTATGGACATATTTTCGATGAGAGAATTTAGTGACGCACGGTTTGACAGTTCTGCTGTGAAACAACTTCATTATAAAAACAGGGAGCATTTTTTTACGAAATAATTCTTGATGTTTTGAAATATTATTGGCAAATTCTTATAAAGCAGTAGGTATATATTTTGTTATCTACAGAACAATGTCTGTCATGGCAGCTAGTATATTTATAAGCATTAAGTTGTTGTAGATAAATAACTAAAGCTCACAGAAAAAGTAAGCAATCAGTTACGAATACTAAAGTATATATACTATACTTACGATTCAGCGACTTTTAAAATCACTTCAGCAAAATAAACAATAATGAACTGGAGAATCCGTGACAAGCATTGAAGGAACATTGCCAGGGATTTCTTTTTCAATTAAGTACATCTCTATATCCAACTCTACAAATTTTCACCTAGCTCTATATTATTAAATCTATGATTAGGAACACAAAATTTATTAAATCCACTTAATAATCCATTTAATAGTAATTATTATAGGAATTTAATAGTTAGAGAACAATATGATTCCTTTACGGCCGTTCCCAATATACTATCTACAGATAGAGATAAATTACTAACTTCTACTGTCAGTAATTAGCTGTCAATAATCTGAAGCTGTCTCAATATACCCGATAAGTCATTCTTATCGCCTTATATTGGGACGCGTGAATTGCAATTTCCATACAAACTTTATATCGCTGGTGAGCTATACGTCGTCCCATTGACAGACAGCGTGCACGGATAAGGTGAGTTACCGTCGATAAGTTTATTGGGAGAGAAAAGTCAACGATAGTTAAGATTTTTATCTCAAGTAAGAGATAGACTGAATATTGGGAACGGCCGTTAGTGATCAAAGTTTTGGTTTAGTTAATTTTTTGTAGGAACTTTTCCATGTATTTAATCTTGATTAATAGGTACTTCGAAAAATGGCATAACGTGTACGATATGAAGGTTTTCTTTCCACGTCTTCTGAAATAATAAAAAACATTTTTTTTTAATCGGTAGTTATTGAAGGAACAGGATAGCAAGTACTGATGTTATATTCTCTACTAATATTATAAATGTGAATGCGAGTTTGTTTGTTACGCTTTCACGCCTAAACCACTGAACCCATTTTCATGAAATTTAGCACAGAGAAAGACAAGAGCTTGTGAAAGCCTACCTTTTATCACGAATAAAAGGCTTGACGGGGTTGAAATAGGAGGAAATTTGCATGAAACTTCGTCATTATCGAAGATAATATAACACCATGAAAATTTGTATTTATAAACAAATAAATACATATTTGTTCTAGCGTTTTTAAGATTTAGATCTGTGTGGGGATGAAAAAGGAGAATATAAGTACTATAGTTGGTATATTATAAAAATGTATGAACCACGGCAGTATGTTGTATATTATTAGCAAAGTGAGTATATAAAAAAATAAAAATTGCTGCCCAAAGTAACTGTTCGAAGCGCATGAAGTCGCGGGAAAAAGGTAGTTCTACATTTTTTTTTCATTATTAGTTTTCATACATCTCCTAAAAAATAGTAATGATAAGTACTATTTAGTATAAGACGTGAAGTTTCATTAACTTATTTAGAACTAAGTTACTATCATAGTTTTACTTCTTAAAAAATTAAAAAATGAGGTTATTATACAGCCTGTTTGAATCCTTAAGTCTTATTTGTTGAAAACTGTATAACCTTTTTTTGTTTTATAATTTTTATTAGTTTTTTTTGTTTATATTATTTTTTATTTTGGTAAGTTACGAAATAGGTTGTTCTTTCGTTTGAGAGTTAATGTACTTAGATTGGTGCTGACATGTACATAGATATAAAAGCCCTTAAATAAATAAAGGAATAAAAAAGCTATACGTGTAAAAATAGACCGTTTTTTAAATTATTAACTGTTTCTTATATAAACACGTCTCAAGAAGAGATAAAGTGTAAGTGTAAAGTTTATTATTAATACTAAATAAGGAACAATTCTAGGCCTATTTTTTGATGGGGTGTCTAAGGGTTCCTTAGAAAAACCCATAATGTATTTCTTGACGAAACAAACTTGATTTGAAAAGCTTATGATTATATAAGTTATATGGAAATCTTGTTTAAATATTTTAACTTTGTGTCATAATCGAAAAAATTTTTAATAAAACTCTTTAATAAAAAAAAAGATTTAGTTTGGAGCAGTGTGATAATGAAATGTGTAGGCTGAATGAAGTTCTTGAATTAATTCGCTGTGCAGTTTCTTTGGTCATCAAATTGTTGATGAAAATCTGAAAGAAATTTACAGATTAGTAATAATGATATACGAGTATTAACGGCCGTTCCCAGTATACTATCTTCAGATAGAGATAAATTACTACTATAATTACTACTGTAATTAGCTGTCAATAATCTGAAGCTGTCCCAATATACCCGATAAGTCATTCTTATCGCCTTATATTGGGACGCGTGAATTGCAATTTCCATGCATACTTCTATCGCTGGTAAGCTATACGTCGTCCCATTGACAGACAGCGTGTACGGATAAGGTGAGATACCGTCTATAAATTTATTGGGACAGAAAAGCCAACGATAGTTACGATTTTTATCTCAAGTTGGCCACAACCGGAGATAGACTGAATTTTGGGAACGGCCGTAAGTAATTTACAGCCAACTTATTTCCTATTAGAAAAAATTTCTGGTCAAAACATCAGACAAAAGAAGTCGACCTTCAGATGAAAATAGCACTGTCTAACACTCTGTTTGTTTCTTCTCTGTTTTCGTAATAAAAAGAAAACTATTCTTTAAAATTTACACAAAATTGCCGTACTACTTACTAAGAACAGCTTTTATCTGCTTAAAAAAATCATAAGCTCCAAACATGATTAAGATGGTTGGTACCATTGTTAATACTTAATAGATATTTAAGTAATAATAGGGGTTAAGGGACGAATTTGCCGTTTTATTGTAATAGGTACTTCGAACTGACATAGAACCTTCATGATTTGAAATTTTTGAGTGAAACTTTTTTCACATGGTGCCTATGCAGCCGTTTCGTTTCGTGATGGAAACTTTGATTTGACGAACGTACCACGTGGAAGACGAACCACACATTCGAATAACAATGGATTGAAATATATGGTGGAAGCCGATCCGAGTCAAACTACCCAGGAATTAGCAGCATGGTAAAATATTGACCCATATGCGTCAAATCGATAAAATAAAATAATATGAAAACAGGGTGTCTCATTAAAGTGGTCATCATTTAAGTGATCTAGAAAAAGAAACGCTTGTTGAAACTTGTGTTGCCTTGTTGAATCAATACTAAAATTAAGGAATATTGGATCCAATTGTTACATGCAATGAAAAGCGGATTCTTTACGATAGCCGTAAGCGAAATATGCAATGGCCGAAAAAGGCCCAGGTTAAACGCTGCAATAGTGTCAGCAAAGCTTACCAATAAAAAGGTAAAATAGTAACTGTTTGGTGGTCTCAGCATGGTGTTGTTCACTATAGCTTTCTCCGATCTGGTCAAGCAATAACGGAATATGTATACTGTGCCGAACTCTGAACAATGATAGCAAATTATTTCTTAATACGGCTTTACTCACGTCTTTGTCGGTGTCGGTACCGACTAGTTTCGGACCATTCGGAGTTCCTTCCTTCCTTCTTATTAATAAATAATTTAATAATGACTCACGAAAGTTGTAATAATTTAAATGATAGCAAATCTAACATCGAATATCTGAACTCTTTCGCTTAAATATGATTTTAACAGATTTAGGGCTCTATTTTTCACTCCATAATGTTTTAGTTCGTTAGCTGACCCGGCAGACTTCGTACTGCCTCAATCGAGAAATAAAATACCTAAACTTTTGTGTAAAATAAACTTAAAACAAACAAAAGGAATCCTTTTTTATAAAAACAAACAGTAAAAAAATAAAGAAAAATGCTCGGTACGAATGAAATTTTATTATTATTTTCAATTAATTACATACGATATTCATAACTTACAAAACAGAGTTTTCCTGAAGTACTGGCTTTTATAAGGTTTCAATTTGATATTGACAGACACACACATTAATAATACAGTCTGTTAATCAATATAAAGCTTCCTGATATACTTTTTGTTTTGTTGGTGTGGTTAGGTTCAGAAATTTTATTTTTGGACAAAACTTAAGATTTATCAATCTACATATTATAAATAATCTGATAGATAGTTAACAACTGTAGTTAATCTACCTACTACATTTACCTAAAATTAAGTTTATTTTTTACCTCCTGAGAAAGTTAGAAATATTTAAAAATTCTAATTAGTTATTCATTTTAAACTATTATTTTAATTTGATTTCGGAACGACGGGGGAAGCAAACAAAGAAAAATCAAAATCGTTGATTTTATTTAATTCCGAGCATTTTCATATTTATTCACCTTTTAAACCTTCTCTGGACTTCTACAAATAATTCAAGACCAAAAATAGCCAAGTCGGTCCAGCCATTCTCGAGTTTTAGCGAGACTAACGAACAGAGGGAGGAACTTGTGGGAGGCTCCTTTGCACAGGATGCCGGCTAGATTATGGGTACCACAACGGCACCTATTTCTGCCGTGAAGCAGTAATGTGTAAGCATTACTGTGTTTCGGTCTGAAGGGCGCCGTAGCTAGTGAAATTACTGGGCAAATGAGACTTAACATCTTGTCTCAAGGTGACGAGCGCAGTTGTAGTGCCGCTCAGAATTTTTGGGGGTTTCAATAATCCTGAGCGGCACTGCATTGTAATGGGCAGGGCGTATCAATTACCATCAGCTGAACGTCCTGCTCGTCTTGTCCCTTATTTTCATAAAAAAAAACAGAAATTCATTTATATATATATATATAGATGTACAGAACAACGTCTGTCGCCTAGTCGCCTGATCAGCCTAGCTATCCAACTTGGAAATGCTGCCAGTATTCTTGATACACTATTATTCTTGTAGTTAGAAATTGAAGGATTATATATATATATATATATATATATATATATATATATATATACTATATATAGAAATCCTTAATTCTCTGTAAAGTATCCCGCAAATTTAATCTCTGTGGATGTTCTCTTACGTTTCATTTATTTATCCATCGTCTTTGTTCCGCAAATATTACCGCAATCCGCAAAGCTAACTCTTTGTACATTTTCCCAACTAAGATCTTAATTTACAAATTAAATTTACACTATATAGAATTGAAAGCAATTAAACCTCTATGTAACCAACGTTTTTAAGAAATGTGCTGAAAGAGAGCTCGACTTGTAGTTAAGTCGGGTCGGCGTGATGCTTTTGAAGAAATTCACTGACATAATTTAAAAATGTATTTTGCTCGCTTTTAATAAAAGGCCTAGCTTATATTAGTAAAAATATCTCAGTGTAAATTCAAAAGGCTTTTAAAGAGATCAACAAAAATTACACTGAATTTCTTAGAAGTCCGGACTTATAATCGACTTTAGTGAACAAATAGGAAACCAAGATTAAATGCTACCTTTAAATAGGTAACTGCAATTCTAAGTATTTTCTTTAAAGAGTAACCACTTAACCCGCTGGCTTTAACATTATATTTAATTAAGCCCAACAACTTCGCTTTAGTCTTTTTGAAGTATTTTATGAATTACTTATTAATAAGTTGAACTTATAGTTTTATTTAGTTATTAGAATCAATACTTAGGTATCTACTACTACATATTTTCTTCTGTTCGTAACGGTGTCGTAGGGCGGGTCGTTACTTGTTACCTTTCCTCAAATATGTGGGAGGGAACCGATGACACATGACCATGTGAACGGTCGCTGCTATGGTTCCTGGTCGGTCCTGTCTTCGGGGATTTTAATCTTTATAGTGCTTTTTTATGACAGTAAAGACGAGACGAGCAGGACGTTCAGCTGATAGCAATTGATACGCCTTGCCCATAACAATGTAGTGCCCCTCAGGATTCTAGAAAAACCCAAAAATTCTGGGCGTCTCAACAATTGCGCTCGTCACCTTGAGACATAAGATGTTAAGTTTCATTTGCCCAGTAATTTAACTAGCTACGGCGCGGCGGCCTTCAGACCGAAACACAGTAATGCTTAAATATCAGTGCTTCACGGCAGAAATAGTCGCCGTTGTGGTACCGATAATCTAGTCAGCATCCTGTGCAAAGGAGCCTCCCACTGGTAATATATAATATTTGAAGTTATAATAAGTTTTAATATGCGAATTGATAAATCTACTGCACTGGTCTCTATATCTATCTATATGGTATCGACTCTTTTGAATTTATTTTTGTTTTATTTTTAACTTACTCAAGTAATTCAAAGCGTTTAAATAATTTTGATGCGTCACGTTACACAGATTGTATAAAATATAATGCTGAAACTGTAAATATAGATTTAAAAGAACTCAACTTTTCCGAAGCGGTGGTAAAATCTTTGACAGTAAAAAATTGTAATCTTGACCTAAGTGAATCAATGATTTTTCTTCCTTTCTATTGCAAAGAATTACAACACGAAGCTGTTACAGTTTAGTGTTATTTTAAATGTTTGTCTAGGGATGACAAAGCTTCTCTAAAATTGAAATTAAAAAAAAGTTTTCATTAGCAATGTTTCTAACAGGCCAGTTCTAAACATTTTCAGTGTTACCCACGTATAAGGCCTGGTCGCTACTTGGAGTAGCTGGACGATTCTGCATCGATTAACTTCTGTTTTATTTTTGCATGAATTATTTGATTTTGATCATTCTCATGTTATGCTTTATTTATAATGTGTGCATGATGCTAGTATAAAACTCTTATATAACGCTTATTAAACTTATACTATACTATTATATTCTATTTAGTTTATGTATTATAAATGCATCTACGAGAATATCTTTAAGAAAGAAATCCTCTTGGCATTACTTTATTGTCTATCAGTCGTATTTACTGCACTGTTACATCTAGCCCATACTTCTATACGGATGTGAGGCGTGGACTATTAAAGAAGACCTCAGAAAACGTATAGAAGCTTTTGAAATGTGGGCATATAGACGTATGTTGGCCATGAGTTGGACCCAAAAGGGCACAAATGTGGAAGTTCTGCGCCGCGTCAATCAAAATTGCGAACTCGTGCAAGCTATCAAGATGAGGAAAGTCGCATATTTGGGGCACGTGCTTAGGCGCGAGAGGTACAAACTCCTACAACTCATCTTGATGGGAAAAGTTGCCGGAAGAACAGGCGTAGGTCGCAGAAAAAAGTCTTGGCTGCGCAACATCCGAGAGTTGACTGGCATTGCGAGTGCGGCAGAACTATTTCGCCTCGCGAAGGACAAACAATTAAAACTACAAAGCTGACCGCCAACCTTCGCTAGTCGGAGAGGCACGCGAAGAAGAAGAAGAAGTCGTATTTAATTTGTGGATTCAAACTTAAATAATTTATACGTCTAGATAGACTGTGACAGCTTTAAACAAGTCGAAAAAAAGCGTTGAACAGTTATCCTCTATTTTAAGCACACTGAAAACAATGTAACTGACGAATCGCGAGTGTAAGACTTAGCTATAATGCACAATAAAGTAATCAAATAAAATTCACGTAGGTTTAAATTAAATGCAGCAGTATGTATTGAAAGGACCAATGACAATGCTGATATGTTTTTAAAATGACCAATGGGAATGCCAAATCCGTTACTGAGAGTGCTGATAGTTGATATCATGTTTGGCGACACTTCTTCTTCGTCGGATTACTCTTGACAGAGCAGTCGTGGTCACGTCGAACGACGAACGAGTCTACGCCAGTTATCCCTGGCTGTTGCTTCTCTGGCACATGTGTTGAGGGGAGTGTTGGTGACACCTCTGTGTCTTATTAAATCAAGGTTGAGAATACTCAGTAACCATCCAGAAATAAAGATTGTCACACTCTTATAATTCTTTGTTTTGAGCTCTGTTTGAGTGGTAGGTATAGGACTTTTTTCTTAACACAAACGTTAAATATCTGAATTTCATAGCGAGCATCTCAAACGTTTTATTAAGAACTAGGTACCTCATTTGAATACTTTGTGGTGCTATAAAGCGAAGATGTCAGACATTAAGGCGTTACTTGTTGTAGTTTGAAACAGTAATAAAGGGAACTGTAAATGAGACTTTTGAAGTATATTTCTCAACTTCAAAACTTCAATATTGTATGTGGTCATAAAAATTGTTACAAGTGATCTATTTTTTCTATCGCATAGAACATTTTTTAATGTTATGTTAGTTAGTGCAGCTGGGCTGTTTACACACTTAGCCTCTTGATTGGGCCATTGTGCGTTTTGGTTTGTCTTCTTACTTCAACCAGCCCAGATCATTCCAGAAGTTTAGCAGTCTTTTTAAACTTCTCCAGGTATCTGAGAGCGATGCTGGTGATTTGAGTATTTGTGCCCGTTATTCGGCCACATTCCTGCACTCCATAAGCACGTGTTCTGGCGTTTCTTCTGCCTCCATGCATCCTCTACACAAAGGGCTGTCTGTTACACCTATGATAGACAGATGCTTGTTCAAGGGCAGTGGCCGGTGACTTCGTAGTCTCATCACGTTGGGGCGAACCTCTTTGAGGGCACCGGAACCGCATTCTTAGTTTGCCTGTAACCTTTGCTGTTTCTCCAATCTGTTATGTGGGTTTGTTCCGTTTTTTATCACAGCCACTTTTCAATTTGGGTCTGAGGTGTGGGAGCAGTGGGTCCGGTCCATATGTTACAGCTTCAGATCCCCTTTTGGCTAGTTCATCTGCAGCATCATGGCCCAGTGAGTTTTTGTGTTCGTTGATCCATTGCATAGTGACTCTGTTCTGGTTTGCGATAGATTGAAGTGCGTTATGGCATTACAGTATAAGGACAGACGTTATGGTGTTGTTTTTTGGCGCCTGAAGTACGGATGCAATGTTCGTTAGTTATACATTAATATAACAAATTGCAGTAGAAATTATAGCGATCGGTCAAAATGATCTCTTTTGGCTTAAGGCCTTTTAAATGAAATCAATTATTCGATCTATATATTTTCCAACCACGCACTTTCTCCGTGGAAAATCATTCAATGCCAATCTCTATTTTTACATAAAATGGTTCAGTAACTCTTTAAGAGCTAACCCAACAACCATCACTGAAATAATGCCCATATTGTATAGTCTGTCAACTTTTTGAAAAGCTTCTATAAAGCTTAAGTATAAACTCGGTCATCTCGCTTGTTAAAATGTTGCGTAAGTAAAGATTTTCTCCACAATAATATTTTTCTGACCTTCCTTTAAACGTGCCACTTGAGAAGTTATTTTGATTTTACTGTAACCTTATTTATTTTTAAATGATCGCTAATTGCGTTTCTTAAGGGGATGATAGACGCGCGAGTAAGTTTGCGAACCTGGGGCTTGACGACCTCTTTCGCTCGGGTGCAATCAAAGCATAATTATTGAGGATGACAGTAATGCTGAGCGGAAATAATTATATATATAAATTATAAAAATAATATACATCAGATTCAATTCACCAAATAGTACAATAGATTTGATAATTTTCTACTAATTTAAGATACTAGTAATCACATGAGTCTTAGAGATACGTTAGCTCTTACGTTCAGTATCTTCAATTAGATCTTTATGAAAAATTTTACTTTTGGTTTCATAATGGTATCATATAACTTATATCTGCTGACGCGGTCGCTGAAGAACAGTCTTCACCTTTTACTTAATTTCCTGAGACAGCTATCGAATTCCCTCTTGAGAAGATCGCGGATTGGAAGAAAAGTATCAAGACGGTAATATTTCAAGCCGGCCCATTTTCTAGCGCTCAACAAAGTAAAGGCTACATAATGGAATAAAGAATACATCTCTGGTCTGGTGCACCCCAGTTCAGCTGATAAAATTTGAGCGCGTGCAACGCAGAGATGCTTGAATTGTTGGATCTAGTGCATTGTGAACGGTTAGATCACTTGGCGTGCCGTAGATACGTTCTTTGTGTGTCTTGTACCGCATTTATTACGGGGAGTATTCCAAAGAGCTGTTTTATTTGATTCCTGCCGCCGAATTCCACCTTCACACCACACGCCTCAAGCTATAGGATATCATCCCCACCATTATTATATCTGGCGATCCTCTTCTATGGGGTTATCAAGGAACTTCCTTCCACATACAACCAAAGTATGGAATGAGCTTCCTTGCGCGGTTTCACCAGGACGATACATGGCTGCCTCAAAAAAAAAGCGCGTACACTTTTCTTAAACAGGGAATGTAGGCATTTTCGTCCTCCTTTTCCATAAAACATAGCTTGCAAGCCTTGAACTGAATTTTCCATCAATCTGTGCAACAACCAGATAACCTTTTCCGAATCCGTTAGTATTAAAACACGTGGCAAGTATTTCAGACCTTTTTTTTACTAAAATGTTTCAGTCGCCCTTTGATACCTAACACCCTACCAGCCATCACTGAAGCCGGATAATGCCACTATTGTATTCTGATTGAGAACATTGTTCTCTTTTTGAGAAGGTTCTATACAGCCTCCAACATAAGCTCGGTCATCCTGCTTGTTAAAATGTTGGTGAAGGAATCATATTTCAATATACAAATTATTTAAGTTTTCTTTAGTGTTAATTCCGCCAATACGTGTCGAATTGTTTTAAAAAACAAATATTGGCGAAATTAACACTAAAGAAAACTTAAATCATTTGTATAATTATGGATTTCCGCAAAGTAACACCTAATTCAATAAATTTTCATATTTCAATAAGCAATTGGTGATATAATTACCAATGCATCTCTTAAAGAGGTGATAGATGTACGGTAGAATTCGCGAACATGTGGCTCATCGACCTTTTGTGCACGTGCACATTCAAAGCACAATAATTATTGATGATGACAGTAATGCTGAGGTGAAATCTTATATGTTTAAAGGAGCAATTTTTGTATATATATTTCAAATCTGAATCTCGGAAACGGCTCCAACGATTTTCATAAAATTTAGTATACAGGGGATTTGGGGAGCGATAAATCGATCTAGCTAGGTTTCAATTTTAAAAAAATGTAGTTTTATCCGTGTTTTAATGAGAAACAGCTACAATAACATTAGAATACAAAGGTAAATTTCGCCACTATATGCAACACTATAGCTATAGTGTTGCATATAGTGGCGAAATAGCTCTGATTGGGTGATCCGGAAAGCAGAAGACTCCGGTTCGAATCCAGATGTCCTATTAGATTTTTTTTTGTTCAAGTTTTGTACATTCTTAAAAATCCGATCAAGGCTCGGTCGTCCGGATATTAATTAATTAATCATCCTCCTTTTCCATAAAACATAGCTATGATTGCAAACCTTGCCCTGAATCTCTCATCAATAATGAAACAACGAGTTAAGGATTTTCCGAAACTCTTAGTATAAAACTGCCTATTTTAAATATTACGAACAGCAATAAAGCAAGGGCTTTCCATTGGACTTTAATAAACAGGCCTCGCGAATTTTGTTGATTGATTTTGTTGAACTTTTTATTAAATGGCAAAACTGAAAACATCGACGACCATTCAAGTGTTCATCAAAATTGAATGAATAAATCGAGATCGCAAAAATAAAATTGAACTGATACAACTATTTACAAACTTGTGATGCGTGGTAAAGTCAATAAGCGTTACGATTTAATAATATTTGTGAGCAAAACTTTATCAAGAACTTCAATTAAATTAATACTGTCGTTATATTGGTAATGAAATAAAAGAGGACAATTGAATTAATATTAGATTTTTTTATGAAAGAACGTACGGGTCACCTGATGTGAGTGCTTTCACTTTTTCTAGGAGATAATAGAGTATGTCTTTTTTTTATGGAATAGGAGGACAAATGAGCGTACGGGTCACCTGTTGTTAAGTGATCACCGCCGCCCACAATCTCTTGCAACACCAGAGGAATCACAGGAGCGTTGCCGGCCTTTAAGGAAGGTGTACGCGCTTTTTTTTTGAACGAACCCATGTCGTATCGTCCCGGAAACACCGCACAAGGAAGCTCATTCCACAGCTTTGTAGTACGTGGAAGAAAGTTCCTTGAAAACCGCACTGTGGAGGACCGCCACGCATCCAGATGGTGAGGATGATATCCTAACTTGTGGCGTGTCGTGCGAAGGTTGAATTCGGCGGCAGGAATCAGGTTAAACAGCTCTTCGCAACACTCCCCGTGATAAATGCGGTAGAAGACACACAATGAAGCGACGTCTCTACGCAACGCCAAGTGATCCAACCGTTCAGATTCAGAGTTCTGTCTGATTTCAGAGAGGGTACTTACGTAGGGCAGACTAATAAAAAGAGAATATTTTCCTTGGATATGTTTTTTCTTTCTCAAAATAATGCCAATCATTATATCTTGTTGTTGGTTGGTTGTATCTACACTGGCCTGCAAAAGTAAGTATCACACTTTTCAAATTTTTTTTTTCTTAAGTATAGAAAGTAGAGATTTAAGATTAAAAACGTTTTGTTGCAAATTTTATAGGCTTTCATTCTTAGAAACTAAAATTATACATTAGTAACATTTTTAACTTAAAAAAGATAAAACAATGAAAATATACATTTTTAGTTTAGTGTAAAAAAATTCAACTAAAATGTATTACATGTTATTTAATTTTTAATAACTGGTATTGCCTCCTCGAGCTCTGATTACAGCTTCGAGCCGGTTTGGCATACTGAACACTACACTGCACGGCCCTGCATACTCATTGAGAATCTCTTATTGCATATCTTTGCCCAGTGAGGGTACCATTTTCTATGGCTACTAGCTCTGTGCGACCTTCTGAAGATATGCCTGCACATACATGTACACTGCCTCCACCGTATTGGACTCTTTTTGAGATGCAGGATTGAAGGTATCGCTCACCAGGTCGCCTTCACTTCAAACACTTCGCCTTCCATCAGAAGTGTAAAGGGAGAATCGAGACTCATCTGCAAACGAAATTCTTGACCATTCTTCTTCATCCCACTGCATGTGTTCACGGGCGTATCGCAGTCTCGCTACTCAATGCTGTCTCTCGAGTTTTGGGCCACTCGCTGGTCTTCGGGGTTTCAAATTTGCTTCAGCAAGTCTTCTTCTCACTGTACTGTCACTAATGTAGTCCCTCCGGGTCTGAAGTAGCTGTTGCTGGACTTCAACTGCATTTTGGTGGCGATTTCTTAACACAGTGGAAATAATATAACGATCTTCTCGGGCACTGGTACACCTGGGTTTGCCATTACAAGGTCTCCTCAGATGGTGTCCAGTCTCTTCGTACCTTCGCTTTACCTTCTGGACCGTTCGTACCGTCACACACACCATTCTTGCAGTGCGACGCATACTGAAGCCTAGTTCCAGAAAAGCCATGATCCTAGCACATTCTTCAACTGAAAGAGGCATGATAAATAAATGTTATGTGCTTTTTAGCATACATTTTTAAAACAAGACCCATCGATCTTGAAAAAAATTTAACACAGAAAGAAAAATGTGAATGGTAAAATTGTAATTCGGAAACGTCCACTTTGAAAAAGGAATGGTTTTGTTTTTGAAGTTTTTTTTCAGCCAATTCTTAAAAGAAGGTTACCGACTATAAAGTTTTTATGTACAAAATTAAATTCTCTTCTTTTTATTTCGAAAGTATATCTTGTGAACTTAAAACGTTATCCCAATTTTAAAAGTATGATACTTACTTTTGAAGGCCAGTGTATGTTCAGTTCACCCGATTTTTGTGCCGCGAACTGCGTATCTTGGAAACGTCCTATTTCGAACCCATTCTGGTAGTAAGTAACGTTGACAACTTTTTAATATCAATGAGTGAATGTGGTGCGAAAAACATACTAACTGCATGACTTAAGCGTGAAGCGCGTAGGTAAGTTCTACTAGGGCCTAAAAATCAAAATTCCAACGTTTTGTCGCACAAAATCGTATAATATAACATCTTTACTGTACATATGAATGATATATAAAATAAAATGATTGTTGAATTTATTGAAAAAAATCTTAATTGGTTTTCGTTTGTTTTTGGAGTATTTATATTAAAATGAAACTACGTACTCCTACAATATAATTATTAACGGCACCCTCTCAATAATATTATATTCCTGTTAATGTAAATAGGCAAATTAGCGAATTTTCTAGAAACTATTATAACGTAAACACCAGATACAAACCTGTTATGCCTATTACTCAGTTAAGTATATTAATAAGTTTTTTTTGGGCGGTTTATTTGCTAAGTGATTCCAGAAATTGTATAAAACAAATGTCTTACGAAAATCAAAAAAATTTAAAAAAATGTTTGTTTGGTAAAAGTTAGTATGGTATAAATGACTTTCTTAATGATACCAAGCTTCGGACCCTTTATTCTAAACCTAATACCTAATAACCTCTACTTATCGATTCTCAAAACTATTTTTATAAAGAATATATGAATTAAATTGAAGAAAAACTCAATAATGTTATAGGAGGCTCAACGGTCTAAGTAAAAGCAAAAAAACAATCAATCGATAAATCGGAGAATATTGGAAGAGATAGAAAATAATGTATGCAAGTGGTTCTTATAGTTGGATGGGCATTGTCCAATTGCCCCGCGGCGTTTATGCGATTATTCAAAACAGACATGGTAACAGGAATAACCAGCTTAATATGCTTTGTCTGTCCTCCATTCACATGGCTTTATTGTATTGTATGTTCTGAATGCTTTAATATTGGCTCATAAAACTCATTAAGCTATAAAATAATTAGTAAGTGATGTAATAAGTTCAATACGGGCGAACTGAAGATATGTTTGCTTGTAAAAAAATATAACTTCTTCGTAATTCATGCAGCTAATAAGATACTTATGCTAATCATTGTGTTGGATTTTTTTATGAATATAAGGGACCAGACGAGCAGGACATTCAGCTGATGGTAATTGGTACGCCGTTCAGGATTCTTGAAAAACCCAAAATTTCTGAGTGGCACTACAATTGCGCTCGTCCTTTGAGACATAAGATGTCATGTCTCATTTGCCTAGTAATTTCACTAGCTACGGCGCCCTTCAGACCGAGACACAGTAATGCTTACACATAACTGCTTCACGGCAGAAAAAGGCGCCGTTGTGGTTGGTACCCATAATCTAGCCGGCTTCCTGTGCAAAGGAGCCTCCCACTCGTGATGAAGCCTCGTCATATTTATGTCTTAGTGCTTATTTTGCGCGTGAGCCAAAGAGAGAGAACTTGATAAGGAGATTGAGAGTGTCATGCATACGCGTTTTATACAACGTTCCTAATTCAACTGCGGGATAGTAGACACTATATTATAGTTTTTTCCCATGGGGCCCTGAGGCGCTGAAAATGTACAAAGTATTATCTTCTCCCCTCAATAGGGCTACTGGCAACCCAAGCACTGGCAGCTATTTCGGTCAACGGATCAGCCTAGCTATCCAACGTGGAAATGCTGCCAGTATTCTGGGTACTCAGTTTTGTAAATATAGTTATAAGATTTGTTTTGTTCGAATAAATATGAACTAATATAGTTTTTCATATTAATAAATATTTGTTAGTATGAAAATTAAATAACTATATTTCGGACCTATAAGTTGCAAGAAGGACACGCTTAGCCGGGAAATTATAAAGCACTTATTACAGCCCTAGTGCGGTATTGAAGAGTTAAGAGCACTCGTATTTAATATTTTGGCTTATAACTGTAAAAGCTATGTTTAATATCCAAGTTTCGGTTAAGTGTGTTGATTTTTAAAATTAATTATAATTAACACGACCCTTACAGCCCAGTTTGAGTCCCGGTCACCTATCGAGACATTTATATAATTCGAATTCAAATTCAAATATTTTTATTCAAAATAGGATTTAAAATCATTTATTGAACGTCAAAAACTACCACCCATTCAAAAGAGACTGCCTCAGACCTGAGAAGAATGGAATAAATATGGATATTTGTTTACGGATCCTGGATGTTTATGATGTCCTAGTATTGTACAGACTATGCCTTATTTGCGGCAAGATAATTTGTGTGTTTTTGTGATTAAGTGTTTCAATCTTTATATATAATTCTTGTGTGCGTGTGTATGTCACTGAACTCCTCCTAGACGGCAGGACCAATTTTATTGAAACTTTCTGTGTGTCTTCAGGTGGATTCGAGAATGGTTTAGATTCACAATTGAACTACCTCCTGAACGGCTGGACCGATTTTGATGAGATTTTTGTGTGTTCCAGTGAATTTGAGATTGATATGTGTCTTCGGGTGGATTCAAGAATGGTTTAGATTCCCAATTAAACTACCTCCTAAACGGCTGGACCGATTTTGATGACTTTTTGTTTGTTTCAGTGAATTTGAGATTGGTTTAGATTCTCAATTACGTCCATATACTATAATTCTCCTGCTCATGTGTATGTTAGTGAACTCCTCCTAACGGCTGGACAGATTTTTCAAATTTAAGACGTGTGTACAGGACAACGTCTGTTGGGTCCACTAGTATAATATAACATATTTAGCTGAAATAAATTAGTAATTAACAATATTGTCATTAGATTCTAGTCAACTTATTAAGCCCCTTTCTTTGATAAATAATATTACCGCTGATAAAATGAATCTACACCACGGTTTTAATCCAGTCAACAAATTAATCCAGCTTTATTAATGCGAAGACTCCGTTAGCTTTACGTTTATTACTTTCCTATAATTAACATATCGGATAGTTCATTATTACAACGTCGTCATAAGCCGTCATAATCCACTTGAACATGGTAAAGCGTGAAGTGCGCTCATTCGATGCAAACCATGTAATATACGGACGAGTTCCCATGCGAATATAATGCCTATAATGCACGGTTCTCTGTCTAAAATACAGCTCATCTGTACAAAATATAATAAAAGAGTTATTTATCTGTACGTTTTCATTTAAAAAAAAACAATTTGAACTAAATGTACTTTTGTTACCAGTACAAAAACATTCGTATAGAAACGCTCCTATACGATTAAATAAGAATTTCTCTGTATATATATTTAATCTTCTCTTCTATTCAAAATCACTTATTGAACGTCAAAAACTACCACCCATTCAAAATAGACTGCGTCAGACCTGAGAAGAACGGGCGCAACAAAATCAGCGGGCCTTTTTTTTCAATAAAAATATGGATTACAACGTAATATCGTAAAATGAACATTTACAAGTGCCTGAGAGTAGAGCCGCTTTATCTGTGGTATCATTAAGAAAATCGTGATAGTGTTATAATAATCTTTCCGGCAGAAATAGGCGCCGTTGTGGTACCGGTCTAGCCGGCTTCCTGTGCAAAGGGGCCTCCCACTGGTGAATGCTAGGACCCATCTAGCAAAAAGCTTCCCACAAACCCTAGTTGGGTTCAAAAGTTTGGCCTAAAATAACAATAATAAGCTTCTTTGTTCCAGATTGTTCTAAAATAATAAGTGAACTAAAAGTAGTGTAATATTAGTATAAGTAGCTGTAATAAATATAATGGTTATTCATTAAGTACTTTTAATCAGTGTCGCTCTACATATTTTTCTATTACGTAGAGTAGGATATTAAACCACATTTAAATTAAGAGCGTTTGTTTGTTATCCTACATACTGCTAACAATGGACATACAATTTCTTATTTCTAATGATAGCTAAGGCCACGTAGAATAAGAATTTTAATTTTACGATGCGGTAGATGTAAACAAAGCGATTAATACCTACTTCTCGTAGCAACAAAACATTCAACTCAGAGGAAACTTTCTTAATTCTTTATTACTGTTTCCTTAAGTATCTATTCCATTATTTCTGAGTTTTGTGTATACCGCAATCATACAAATGATTTAAGTTTTCTTTAGTGTTAATTCCGCCAATATTTGTTTTTAAAACAATTCGACACGTGTTTCGCCTTACACGAGGCATGCTCAGGACGTGTTGTCTCGCCAAAATCTGGCACGAGACTATGTCTCGTGTCGAATTGTTTTAAAAACAAATATTGGCGGAATTAACACCAAAGCAAACTTATAGCATTTGTATAATTATGGATTTCTGCAAAGTAACGCCTAATTCAATAAATTTTCTTATACCACAATCGTTAACAAATTGTAAGGTTTTATGTCAAACTTGCTCTCGTTCGCGAATTACGGTGGCCTTCACCGAAACGATGATAAACCGTTGATCTTAAAACCGACCATTTAATGTTAGTGACATTGGTTAAACTTGGAGAGTTATATTTCTGTTCACCAACACCTCATAACAGCGGTTATTAAGCCGAGCTTTTTATTAAGTGGATCAAATAAGAAAATAAGCCTTTTTTTATGAAAATAACGGACGAGACGAGCAGGACGTTCAGCTGATGGTAATTGATACGACATGCCCATAACAATGATGCCGCTCAGGATTTTTGAAAAACCCGAAAATTCTGACCGGCACTACAACTGCGCTCGTCACCTTGAGACATAAGTTGTCATGTCTCATTAATTTCACTGAAACACAGTAATGCTTACACATTACTGCTTCCTGGTAGAAATAGGCGCCGTTGTGGAACCCATAAGGTTGTCTAACAGTAAGAGGCTGTATCTATACGTGTAAATTATCTAAGTATTTAATACATACTTTGTTTATTTGAAAATTTTAATAACTTATGTTAATTTTTTGATTTATTTTGTATGATAATGGTTAAGTAGTTCTTTCTATTCGTGTGTCTATTTATTCTCACCATTTTGACACACACAATACAATATTGACACACTTTTTACACAAATTATCTTGCCCCAAATTAAGCATATATAGCCTGTATTATGTGTTGCAAGACAACGATATATTTAATACAATATACTTACTTAAACATTCATAAATTTATATAACCATACATAAATACATATAAACATCCATGACTCGGAAACAAACATCCATATTCATCATATAAATGCTTGCACCTACCAGGATTCGAACCCGGGACCTCTAGCTTAGTAGGTAGGATCGCTACCCACTCGGCTATACAGGTCTTCAATTAGCAATCAATTATTTTGGCACCACGCTGTTTAATATGTATAATTGATGGTTCTTATTAATTCCCGCATGATTAGAGAAATATATTTTATTAAACATTTACAAGTAAACAATATTAAAAGTTATTATATATCGTAACTTTTATGTATAACTTGGCACCAACTTATAAATGTTTCGAAGAATATTTATTTTCGTGAGAAGGTTTTTCATAAAATCTAACAGAAAACTTTTTCCAAAAAGGTTTTAAGCTATACAATTTTGAAATGCGCCCTATATATTTATCTGTCAAAAAAATTAATTGGTAAGTTTAATTTTTAATTTAGTAAGTAGTACGGCTAAATAAGTGACCGAATGGTGTCCAAGATATAATACTAGACATAAAGGAAGACAGCATCGAAGATCGAAAGATGATATTCAAAATGTGGCAGGTGAGACTTGGATGAGGACAGCAAGAGAGAGATCTTTGTGTAGAACACTTGGGGAGTTGCTAGAAACAAACCCCAGTGTCTAATACAGTAAATTATTACATAAGTACTTTTATATAAACAAAGTAAAACAGTAGATTTAAGATAATATATACATTGTTAATAAAGGCTATTATTATTATTATAAGTAGTACGGCGATATATCTCAAAAAATGGTTTATTTATTTAGGTTATCAATAATAATTAATTCGCATACGCTTAATTGAGCGAAACTGCATATTACAGAGCTGTCAACTTACCCTTGGTAGTTAAATTCATCCGTTCCTCTTGAATGCTTGCAGCCAATCACGGCTGATTTGTGGAGGTTCCGAGCTTATTAATTTCGGTATGCCGGTTAATTTTCCTGCGAATATGTGAAGCACTTGCTCAAGTATCATGAATTACGGTAACAGTAGTATACATATGTTGAGAACGTATGTATGTATGTATAATATACATACTGACTACTGTAGTGTGGTAAGTAAACGGTCTAGTAAGGATCCTCGATTGCTATTCCGTTACAACAAGTACTAGGAGCACAAAGATTAAGCAGAAGTGAATTCAACGGGCGTTGCGAAATTCTGAATAGCAAAATTGTACCCTACGCTACTGTTTTGTAGATTCAATATTGTTTGTCTGCAAACAGCTTTTCCTCTCTATGACGTAATCCACGTTTACAGATAAAGTTGGGGTTGTTTCCGCATAGTTTGTATGGAAAGTAGTTTGTGTGTTTCATAGAATTGTTAAGCTAACGAAATCACGTTGATAGTGTTGTACGAATGTGTTTTGAGTAAATAATTATTATACGTACTCGTTGCGGTGTGACTTTCTGACAATCTGAAACAAATAATATTTAATTACAAACTGTTATAATTATAATAAAAATTATAATGTAACCAGGCATCTATTGGCTTCGTGTTCTATAATTTCGCTCTCTACCAAGCGAAAATGAGGACAAACGGGCTGTCAGTGATATAAAAAATTTATGAATATAATGGAATTTGTACCAAAAAATACCAAGATTTATAGACCATACGTAATTTGGATGTTAAACTTAGCGGTTAAAGCGTTGGGGACGTAATCATTAGACGCAGATTCCAATACCGCATGGTCTGTAAATTTTGGTATAAATTATATTTGTTTATATAATACTAGTAGTGAAAAAAATCATTTTTAAAATATCAACATGTATCTATTAATATTTTGAATTGTTTAACAAAAAAAAATGATTTAAATAATTATATTTACACATCATAAACTTATCAAACAATAATTAAACAAAATGTCTGTTAATGCAAAGAATTTTTACTTTTTACACGTAGGTTCTGACTGAACTGCCCTAAAAGCTATGTTTATCAGATCATCGACATAAATGTATAATCGCATTCAGCAATCTAGCATCCTAAATTCAGAAATAAGGATGGTTTCTGATTGATATCATTTAAAAGGCTAATTAGAAACGCATTTAGGAAGGTGTAATCGCATTAAGTTACTGATATCTGTCGCTCGTGGCTCTTCGTTGGTGGAGGACGTATTAAAAATAGTTTTGTTTTGTGTTCCCGATTAATAGTAATTGCCCAACAAGTTTCAGGGATTTATTTTGTCAGCAGGGGTATTAAATGGGATATTATTTATTATTATAAATGGGATATTAAAGAACTAAATTTTAAATCTTAGTGTTATGAACAATCTTTCTCTTGCACTAAAACTGTCTCGCAGTATCTTGCTTTAAAATAAACGGTGTCACAAGGTTTAGTAATATTTCAAACGATCTCGAATCAATTCGTAGATAGTTTCTTAAGTCCGCTGGTTCTAAAGCACCCATGTAATGTTCATGTTTGCTAACTTTCCATGCAGTAATAATTATGCCTTCACACATGTTCATCTTTTTCATTTTTCTATTTCAATTGAGCCAACGGCCAGGGCTAGGCAAAAGCCAATTTTTTGATGTCTGCAGCCCTCCTCGTATACGACACGTCCGACTTCGTCGCGATTTAAGTGGTGACTGATTCAGTAACTAAATTTAGTTAAATTTTGGATTTTTCAAGAATCATGAGCGGTAGGCCGCTTAGGATTCTTGACACGGCACTGCATTGTAATGGGCAGGGCGTATCCATTACCATCAGCTGAACGCCTTACTCGTCTCATCCTCCTCATTTTCATAAAATAAAAAAAGTGGGCTTAAACCACAGTAGACATATGTAATTAAGCTGAGTGCTTTAACTGTGGAATTCTTAGCGAACGTAGTCGCGGGCAAAAGCTTGTCAAACCAATTCCATAATGAGTTACACAGGCACTGATATTTTATATTTTTTTTATTAAAAATGAAGGTAGTGTAAGGACTATTCAGACCTCGGTTACGACAATAGTGTTTCGCATAAAAGCAAGAACAATAAAGAACAGAGGTTTTCATTTTAATCTTACATCGAGAAAACCATATAAGCTGAGCTGTCATTTGCTGCAATTTGTATAAAAATGCGGTCCGTTAAACTGATAAAATGTTGGTTTAGAAAAATCTATGTACCTATTTTGTTCTTGTTTTTTTGCTCTTTTTAATATTTAGACGTAGAATGTTGATGGTTGATTATATATGGTTGTTACTGAACAGAATAACTAAAATTTGAATGTAACTTCAACGAGCTTTTCTAAGAAAAATTAAGGCGCTCATAGTATTCAAAAACCTGGTAAAAACTATTTCTTAGGATCAATCAGTCGCTTGGTGAATATGTATTAAATAAATGTATTCTCGATCTTATTACTTTTGTAGTTGCTAAATCGTATTTTTCTCTTTTGTGTGTAGGTACGCATATCTATACTAATATTATAAAGCTGCAGTGTTTGTTTGTTTGTTTGTTTGTTTGTTTGTTTGTTTGTTTGTTTGTTTGTTTGTTTGTTTGTTTGTTTGTTTGTTTGTTTGAACGCGCTAATCTCTGGTACTACTGGTCCGATTTGAATGATTCTTTCAGTGTTGGGTAGTCCATTTATCGAGGAAGGCTATAGGCTCTTTTTTTTTCAAAATTAGGGAGCCGTAATAAAATTGCTATTTTGTAACACAAGGTGTAAAATCGAAAACCAATTTTTGCGTGCGCTGCAAAAACTATTGACAATAGAACAAAATGATGTACAGGCTATAATATAGGCAATATTTTATTACTTATAAAACTATCGCGTGAATTTTGCCGGTTCAGCTAGTATAACTAAATAAAATGTATGTTTTGTGTGTGAAATATATTATGAATCCTGTATACATATAGTACACCAGAGGCCCCTTTGCACAGGATGCCAGCTAGATTATGGGTACCACGGCGGCGCCTATTTCTACTGTGAGTCAGTAATGTATAAGCATTATTGTATTTCAGTCTGTAGGGCGCCATAACTACTGAAATTACTGGTCAAATAAGACTTAAAATCTTATGTCTTAAGGTAACGCGCGCAATTGTAGTGCCGTTCAGAGGTTTATCAAGAATCCTGAGCGGAACTGCATTGTATTGCGCAGGGCGTATCAATTACCATCAGCTGAACCTCCTGCTCGTCTCGTCTCTTATTGTCATAAAAAAACTGTCGTATATTCATTTATTGCCTAGTCAAGTTAAAAAATGGCCTAAGCCTCGTGCCAGATTTTAGCGAGACAACACGTCCTGAGGATGCCTCGTGTAGAGGCGAAACACGTGTCGAATTGTTTTAAAAACAAATATTGGCGGAATTAACACTAAAGAAAACTTAAATCTAATTTTCAGCAGGGTTTCCGCAAAGTAACGCCTAATTCAATAAATTTTCTAACCCTTAAGGTTACCTAGGCTTCATCAAATCCTGTGTAATTTAAACATTACTTTCAGTGCAATAAAGAATATTTTCATTGATTTATTCAAATTGCCACTAATCCTTTCCATGATTTCTGTTGGATTTCAATGGAAAATGTTTTGATAGGTTTCTGCTCATCTTAAGGGGTTAAAGTTTTCTGCAATATTATTGAATATTTTAAAAAGGATATTAGATACAAAGGTCCGACGAAGCTGCCTAGACAGGTCATTCATGACGTATGTGGAGGGGGGAGGGGATACTGCCCATAGGACACTGGTCTCAACTGAGCAACGGGGCACGTCATGTTAAAGGGGTTTCGGTTCGCGCTCACGTAATAGCCTTAATATTATTATTAATTCTATGATTAGCAGCACATGTTGGGCCGACTTCAAAAATAAAGGAGGTTCTAGTACGTTAACTACTATTTACTCCTACGTTATTTGACTTGATATAAGTGCACTCATATTAACCTGTAAGTGTGATATAAATAAAGAAAAATCAGTTTAAAAAAATTGCTTATTGTCATGTCACAGCCTGAGAGTTGAACAATGCATACAAGAATTTATGACGATACGTCACTCGAACGGTTGGCTCAGTTGGAAAGTGAGCTCGCACGGAACGCGAGAGGTCGTGGGTTCGAGTCCCGCAACGTTCATAACATTTTGTTGTCAGTTTTATATGTCGAGTAAAGTAGAGTTGAGCACTACCTCAACGCTTTGGTTATGAGGCGTGCAATAGAGAAAAAGAAACGAAAGAAACGAAGAGATAGACAAATGAGCGTGTGGGTAACCTGGTGTCAAGTGATCACCGCCGCCCATATTCTCTTGCAACACCAGAGGAATCACAGCAGGGTTGCCAGTTTTTTAGAAAAGTGTACGCGCTTGGAAGCCAGGTCCTTAAAGATCAGATACGACTCTAATCCTAGGAAAATACTACCGTATCACACCCTGACCAATACTAGTAAATTAAAATTAAGACGGCTTTTGTTTTCTTAGTTCATTCATAACACAAGTTGGCTGGCATTTCTCCAACTATTTTCCTTTCGTGAGTCTCTGAGTAGACTCTATAGCTTATGCTTAAATCTAATTTGGCACCTTCGCTTGAAAATTGTGGCTTAAAAATTATAAGACCCTCATTCAGCCAGTCCTTATGACATAACAAAAAGGTAAGCATACCCTTTTCTGGTGGAAAGAATCCATATTCTCTTTTTTTTATATTATATATATACTACTATATACATATATATTATATCTGTCTGTAATTTCATGTTTTTATGGTATTTTCTGATAAATAAACGCATGGTTGTGACTCATCATTATCATTTCAACCGGAAGACGTCTGCTGCGACTGCTGGACAAAAGCCTCCCCAAGAATCCTGTGCTGCCTTTATTCACCCTATTCCTATCTCGGTCAGATCATCTGTCCTACCAACACTGAGTCTTCCGGTACATGGTCGCCATTCAAGGACTTTACTGACCCAACAGCCAGCAGTCCTTATTATCTTAATTTCCACAGATTTTTAAACTACTGTAAAAACATTGAATGGCCCCATAATTTACTCCAAAAAACATAATATTATGAACTTTTCCAATGAGCCTAATGACCGATTTTGGATTGATCATCTGTATTGTCGGTGAACATCTACTATTTTCGAAAACAACGTTATTTCAATAAAATAATCTATAACAACAATTTGTTTTGTTTTTAAAGTGATTACCCTCATTTCTAGGATTAATTAAACAAATAAAATTTATGAACGATGCGGGACTCGAACCCGCGACCTCTCGAGTTCCGTTCCAAGCCGTATGCTTTGTTCAACTCTCAGGTTGTGGCTTTATCTACAGGATCTACTTACAGTTGATAACCTGCTCAACACCAATATTTGCATATCAGGAAATTGACTTGAGATGTCGCTCTTGTAAATTTATACAAATTATTTAAGTTTTCTTTAGTGTTAATTCCGCCAATAATATTGGCGGAATTAACACTAAAGAAAACTTAAATAATTTGTATAATTATGGATTTCCGCAAAGTAACGCCTAATTCAATAAATTTTCTTGTAAATTTAAACAATTTTTTATGTGTTTAATGTGATAACTCTCACTTCTGGGATTAATTACACAAATAAAATTTGAAAATCAAAATTTATGAACGATGCGGGACTCAAACCCGCAACCTCTCGCGTTCCGTGCGAGCGCTCTTCCAACTGAGCCAACCGTTCGAGTGACGTATAGTCGGTTTTTTTTGCTTTGTTCACCTCTCAGGTTGTGGCTTCATCTACAGGATCTACTTTACGTTTCATAACCTGTCAACCAAATTTGATTCCTCAAATTTTATTTGTGTAAGCTATAGTAATATGAAAACAATTCCTAACTTTTATTTCCTAGGCATGTCTATCGACAAATTCCCTTAACAACATCAATAACCTCTGAGGAGAAACACGTGTCAAATTGATTAAAGACAGCTTAACGCAATGAAGACTCAAGAAAACTTTTAACATTTGAATATTTTTTTATTTTTGGGCTTTCCACACGCCTAAATCAATAAATTCCCTTAAGTGACCTTAAGATTCACAAGTTAAACAAAACAATAACCTGTACTGTTATTGTCCGCTACAGCGAGGCTTGTACAGATATTTGTTTTGTAAACAGCACCAAACTAATCATCTCTAGTAAACAGAAGTAACAAGACTACGTTCCGTTTTCATACCTTAATTGAAATATTCTGCAGGCATGATTAATTAACAATCATAGCTCAACAAAAAATTTACCGAATGCAATGAATAAAATAGTATTATTTGCAGTCGATGTTATTAACAGATAGGTAGTATATGTTAATTAAAAACCACGAAATAACCGTATGAAGTAAATCTGTTATTGCTGTCACGTGCAGTGTCGGTGAAATGAATTCATATATTGTATATACGTTATTTGATAGTACGAAATATGGATGGAGTCTATGATATGATATCCTGCGCTAAAGATGTAATTTATATGTAATACAGAGTCAGTAAGCATTAATTTGACGAGGGTGGCAAAGTGAGTGTGTTTGATATCCCTAATACTTCTTCCTTCACAACCAGCATCCAGTTTTAGTTAGATTTTTGGAGTGAAAACTTCTTTAGCTTCTTTTTGATAGGGGAACATTATATGGGTTGGCGTCATCGACATGCTCATGACTGGCGCACGAAATAAATAAATAATTAAAAACTAAATATAAATATGTATAGTTAGATACATTGGATGGGTGAAATCTCGTGAGTTAGCATAACCGACATGCTTATAGCAGTATATCTGTAGCTATACAGCTGACGTATTGGACAAAATTAGTGCTGTGTATCACTACATAGTACAAAACAAAGTCGCTGCCCGTTGTCTGTCCCTATGTATGCTTAGATCTTCAAAACTACTGAATGGATTTTGATGCGGTTTGCTCTAAGTGGATAGAGTGATTCAAGAGGTAGGTTTATATGAATACTATAATAGAGAAACTCTGATAGTTTTATAGGTTTCTAATGTGGTGTCGTCATTAAACACATTTTTTGCGCTTACATTGCAAACGCTGGCCAAAACCTATGTGATAAATCAAAAACAGTACGCGATGTTATGTGTATTTGTTAGGGGTAACCCACAATAACCGTTTTTTATTCTTTAAGAGAAAAATAATGGATTATTAACGAAGCGATTTTAAGCAAAACAGTATTAATCATTCAAATTTAAATATTTTTATTGAAAATAGGATGTGAAATCACTTATTGAAAGTCAAAAAACTACCACCCATTCCAAAATGAATGCCTCAGGCCTGAGAAGAATGGGCGCAACAAACTCAGCGCGCTTTTTTTTTCATCAAAAATATGTTTTACAATTATAGCAACATTTACAAAGTAACATTGTACAATGTTACTTATTATTTAATAGCCGGAGGGCGGTCGCTCCATTCCCAATCTGTGGTATCATTAAGAAAGTCTTATATGTTATAGTAACCTTTACCACACAAACGTTTTTTAACAATTCTTTTGAATAACTTAATACTTTTGCTTTGAACATTTTCCAAGAACATTAAATACTTTGTTCATTTAATATTGACCAATATGGCTTTTTACATAATTTAAATGAATATTTTTGAAAATATTACAGATATAAAATGTGTGGAATGTAGCTATTGCACCAGTACTGGCCGGAAAAGCATTACAATGCAGTCTACGAAACTTATTTTTTGTTATCGTCGTTTATTCTAGAGATATTAATAACGGGATTTCTCGCAAATGTCATTATATTAAATTTTTCCTATTAACTTTTGACAGAACGAAGTCTGTCCGGGCAACAAGTATCTTAAAAGTGAAATTTGATGGATTTAGTGAAAAGTTCTATGTATATACTGTGCATTGTTGAAATAGTGTTTTTGCTTGATTAATATATTATTGAAAATAAGTTATAAAACTAAATGAAATAAATAATTTATTTTTTTAATACTAAGACTGATAACAAACACCGAACTCATTATTTAAATTATATAACAACTTAGCCTATTTTTATAATAATATAAATATAAAATTATATGACTGCGCAGAGCAACAACCATGCATCATTATCCTTAAGTTATAAAAGGTTTACTGTGTTATTACAAAAAAGTTATCTGTTGCTTAGCGTTCAACATTCTTTAGACATTCCTAAAATTTAAACACGAGTCGAAGCTTGTCTAAGGTCATCTAACGGATATATCACATTCTTATGGAATATTTAGATTAAGTGATAACAGATATTTGACAGCTGTCAAAAATTGCGTCCCGTTCCTTTAATTTTCCTGGACCCCTCAGCTTACATACATACATACACACTTACGCCTTGTTCCCGTCGGGGTAGGCAGAGACAATAGAATGCCATTTGCTTCTATCCTTACAAACCTCACGCACTTCCTCTACATTAATTACTCTTTTCATACATGCTCGCCGGTTGTAGGTGCTTCGGACCTCTCCTTTTCTCAAAACGTCCCCAATTTGGTCGACGAATGTTCTACGAGGTCTCCCGCGACTTGCCCACACACACTTGCTTTATATATTTGAGCTCCACAGCTTATGTTGTGATTAACAACTTTTTAGTTAAAAACAAGCTAAAAACTGTTTTGTAATGTAAAAAGATAAACTAAATTTTCTAAAAAAAATTGTCGTTATTGTAACGTCACTGACGTTGTTATAGTTAGGTCACTGTCTAACAAAACACGTGTCTAAGCCATGTTTAAATTATTTTCTTGTAATAACACCGTTATCGTTTTGTAAAATTATTTCAGTGTGGCCGTTTAATACCACCACCAGTGGGAGGCTCCTTGGCACAGGATGCCGGCTAGATTATGGGTACCAAAACGGCGCCTATTGCTGCCGTGAAGCAGTAATATGTAAACATTACTGTGTTTCGGTCTGAAGGGTGCCGTACTTAGTGAAATTAATGGGCAAATGAGACTTAACATCTTACGTCTCAAGGTGACGAGCGCAATTGTAGTGCCGCTCAGAATTTTTGGATTTTTCAAGAACCCTGAGCGGCACTGCTTTGTTCAGGGCAGGGCGTTCCTTCAGCTGTACGTGTTGCTCGTCTCATCCCCTATTTAAATAAAAAAAAAAACATTTGAAGTATTAAACTATATTGAAATGGTATGATTGTAATTGTGACTGATTCAATTTTGCTCTGACAGACCGCGCTCCCTGAATTGACGCGAGCTGACTATCATATACCCATTTATAATAATTATTTATGCAACTGTTGTGTAATAAGGGGTATTAAAACACGAATGTGGGTTTACAAATAATATTATGAGATAATAGTATCACATAAGTGTTTTAATATCTAATTATCAACAGTTGCATACAAGACTGTATCTACACCCATAATATGAAACCTCTATTAAAGATTCTGAAATAGTTAGCTTATTGTTAACATTAAAAATGGCAGTCCTAGTAACGATAATATAATCCATAGGAGTGTTATTATGAAAACGGATGATATAATGTTGTACTAAATTTCATTACAACACTCGGTTGGATGATTTAATACTTATTAGGATTTTGGTTGTTTTAATGTTGGCAATAAGCTAACTTTTTTTTGAATCTTTAATAGAGGATTTAAAAGCATGGGTAGATAAACGAAAATATGCTTCATGCATGCTTGAGAATATGGCCATGTAAAGTTTTGGCAAGGTATCAAACTTAACATTTTCGTTGGATTCTCTTTTGGAATTTTAAGATTTATACGTAGTTAGCTAAAATTTTGAATTGTTTGAAATAACATTACAAACCATACGATTAATTATATTTTAGTGCCCGTCTGAAATGCTTATCGGTATTATTGTCTTCCAGTTTCAGTATTCATGTTGTATGTAGGTAGTGTATTCAGAATGAAAAGTATAATTCTTTCAATGTTTAACTTTTCCGTCCGTCTGCCCGCTTGTGTAGGATAAATGTAGGTTAATACATAAGATAAGATAAGGTAAGATAAACTTTATTTGCATTGAATAGGTTTCATTACAAGATATAGTACAAATGTTTACAGTTTGCTATTCAGCTCTATACAAAGCATACAAATGTCAAAGATTTACACCCACATTCTCTTGCAACACCAGAGGAATCACAGGAGCGTTGCCGGCCTTGAAGGAAGGTGTACGCGCTTGTTTTGAAGGTACCCATGTCGTATCGTCCCGGAAACACCGTACAACGTAGTTCATTCCACAACTTTGTAGTACGTGGAAGAAAGCTCCTTGAATACCGCACTGTGGAGAACCACCACACAGCCAGATGGTTAGGATGATATCCTAACTTGTGGCGTGTCGTGCGAAGGTGGAATTCGGCGGCAGAAATCAAGTATATTATTCTTACATAAATATAAAAATACCAAAAATAAATATGAAGAAATGAAACCTTCAGTATTTTTAATACACGGTAAGGTTTCTGTCAACGTTACAATAGAACAAATTGACCGCGAGCTGCGAATGCGTGGAAACAATAGGCACAATTATGAATACAGTTTGTCGCTGAACAACGACACAATTATTATATCCAATTAAAGATTACTCTATACGTTTTATAACAACTCTACCGCCCTTTTGAAATATGTGCTCATACTAATTAATAAAAACATGTTAAGATTTACGTACTTTAAGTTTTGTATGTCGTAACATGAGATAAAGTTGTTTTTCGATAGATAATGAGGTCAAATAAAGAATGGATTTATATAGGTAACGGAGTGGTTTCCACGTGATGGAATGGACTTCAAATGAAATGATTTGTGAGGATGACCTAGCAATTTAAAAAAATTTTAAAAGGTTAACTCAGTTCAATGAAAAGTGAAAAAAACAAGGGGAGGAAATCTCAGAACAATTGGACCATAAATGGTTGAAGTAAAAAATTATTTAAATGCCAAACAAAAATTTTGAGTATTATCTCAATATCTGCCTACGGCCGTTTTCAATAACCTATCTATCCTTAGTTTAACTTGTTAGACGTAGACAAATCTATCCTTTTACGCTTACTTACATTTCAATAGCCTATCGACAGATAGCATTGGGCTATAACTAATAATATAACTATATTGGGCATAAGTATGGATAGATAAGATCTTGTCATTAAACGGTGATAGCAATGTATCCGTAACTAGTAGAGATACGTTATTGAAAACGGCCGTTAGTGAAGCTTGCTGCTTATGTGATTTTATTATTAAACATACATAACTTAAATTAAAACAGCTAGTTACATAGAGTGAATTTGACATACAGGCGAAAAACTGACAACTAATAATACTGAATTAAAAAATGATTAAAGGGTTCCCATGATTCGCATTTGTTGCAATCACACGCTCAATTAAACATTAATAAAACAGAACCCGGCTTCCAATAATTATCTAGGCGTTTATTGAATAATGGCACACATTCATTGGACAATGACATTATTAAAAGCACGGTAAAATTTGGAGCAAAATTTGAACTGGTTAATTTCATAGAAAACCTTATAGAAAACCCTAAACCAACTTTTTTATAAATTTATTATATTTTATTGTTAAGGCTTCGGTGGCTAAACTGTATAAGAATGATTTTCAGTTTTTCTTTATTAAGTTTATCTAAATGTTTTAGTTGAATAAGCTGGTTAAAACCAATTTTTCCCGTCTACTTTCATTGGACAGAGTATAGTTAAAATTTTAGTAATACGGTCTTTTATTTATTGGTTAGTAAGGTTTATTAAAATACTACTTTAATTTTTAAACTCCGAACGAAATAAAAAACAAACCGTTTTTAACCGTCACCAGAGTAGTAGGCAGGGTTACCAGACCGTTTCACATATTTACAAACACACATGCATATATCACCTCACTTGCCGGCGAGTGCAAAGTCTCTTCAAACCTAGAGTCCACTGGACTAACAGATATATTAGATCGTTAGTGATCTTCTCTCCATCCAGCCTAGTGAGCAGGCGATGCGAAGTTCGAGTCTCCTACCAAGACGCCCCGCGCCTATGAGCTACATTTTCGGCCTCAGGACCCCGCCCGGCTTCGCTGTAAAAGCCTTTAAGACTATCAGCACAGAGGAGGTTTTTAGTCGGTAGAACCCTCTCGGGTGTGTTTACACCCGTTTACACCCTAGCCCGACATATGGGCCCCATTTCCGGGTCTTCAAAACGTAAATGTATTCTCCTCCTCTCCAAAAAAAAAACAGTCAAATCTTTAGACTCAGATAGCCCAGGAGTAGGATGATGTAATCAGAGTATTATCGCGTTACGCTACGTCTTAGGCCGTATTATGTTCTTCTATTTATTCCAAAAAACATTGAGAATTGAATCTGCGACTAGTCAGTTGTCAAGTAAGCCACTCTCATAATATTAACGGACTAATAAATAATTGCTAACTAACTGTGCCATCTCTCTACAAATACCTTACACTATATGGAGGCTGGGTCGGTTGTAAATTACATTGACAAACAGCGTTTACAAGCAGCACCAAATTATTGGACTACCTATGTTATTTACTGGCAACTTTCCATTGAAATAAGAATACGACAATTAGTGCTTCATTTTTAGTAATATGTTTATCAGAGAGTACGATAGTAGTCTAGTATCGACGGCAAAACTATTCATAATAAGATTTTTATTATATTATGTAGATATCATCAACTATTCGGAGATAATAATCTCAATAGAAATGAAAACTTCTTAAGGCACGCTGATCATTTTATAGTAGGGATATTGGAAACAGACTGAGCTGTTACGCTCGTTTATGTAACGCTCGAAGTCAGCTCGAGTCGATTAAGGGAGCGCGATCTGTCAGAACTGAATTTTATTTTTACGCAATTACAATTTTATATATTGCAAATGTAATTATTAAATCTTTCGTGAAACATTATTAACTTTATTTATTTAAATTGGCTTTACTCACGGTTTATCGTGTGAGTGTAGTTAGTTCGCGGTCGTGTCCTGTCTAGCACTACGATATTGCTCTCATAGTGTGCGGTTTGATACGGCGGGTACGAACACCGATAAATTTTGAATAAAGCCGATTTTATGAGTTTAGAAAAGACAAATAGTTTGTATATCGTATTATTGATCTCGACTTAACGACGCGACTTTTTCTCTTCTATCTTGTTGTCTTTTTTAATACCTATTTAAAGTAGAGTCTTAAAAGATAGGTCATGTCACTTATCAATGTGGTCTAAAGCCATCGGAAATGTGTAACAATGTATTTCTGAATGATTTTATAATATTTTATTTTATTTTATTTTATTTATTGGGAACAACAAACAACTATACATGACATCTTACTTAATAATTACAATTCTTATAATATAAATATATGTATAATCAACTACGTTATCCACAGATTACTTATTTGTGTTGGAGAAACAAATTCACTAAACTCACCTTATCCCAAAGGTTTTAAAATACATACATATACACATACATAGAATCATACAAATATATATATTAAAACTTATCCACATTATATAACAATATTAGTCACAAAGATTACGAAATTATTTTATGCAACTTGTTAAATATCGGTTTCTTAAAGGTACCCACTATTGTTTCTAGTATGTCAATGTCAAGGAAGTTTTGGTTATAAGATGAGACCATCCTATGAATTGGAGAGCGCATGCCAGCATTTGTACGACACTTTTTTAAGGCAAAAAGTTGATGAGCGCGTGTAGCCCTAGAGAGATGACGTACAGGAACTCGGTAATACAGCTTGCGTGTTAGATCAATGCAATCATATTTATTATGGCATATGTCGTATAGAAGCTTAAAATGATAAGAATTAATATCGTATTATAATTGCCAATTTTTTTAAGTCTTAACATGGATATACGACGACCCATATAGCCGAATGGTTAGTGACCCTGACTACAAAGCTAGAGGTCCCGGGTTCGAATCCCGGTAGGTGCAATCATTTATATGATGAATATGAATGTTTGTTTCCGAGTCATGGATGTTTATATGTATTTATGTATGTTTAAGTAAGTATATTGTATTAAATATATCGTTGTCTTGTACCCATAGTACAGGCTATGCCTAGTTTGGGGCAAGATAATTTGTGTGAAAGTGTGTCAATATTATATTATATTATATATTATAAAGTTTGTTATTCTAAAGAGATAGATATATGCCATCACGGACTTTCCTATGGACTTGTATGAGATACATTATTTTGTTATACCTCAAAAGGCTTAGACAGCGTTTTCTTTGAATGCTGACAGACAGACAGTTTATTTTTTTCCGATATCTTCAACAAATATCGTTAATGTGTATAAATATGTATGGAGAAATTTTAACAAATTATATATTAAACCTTCCTCGGGAACCATGCTATCCATTGGTGATAACAGCAATAAAATCGGTGCAGTAATTTTTATCGCGAACATACAGACAGACAGACGCAGCAGAGGACTTATAATATGTAGTAGTACAGTCAGAATACTTAGGGTTGTGGCAATAAGTGAATTATGTTATTAATTTATTAAAGATATAAAAAACCTAACAGTTTTATGGACAATATTATAAAGACAATGAAGCAGATCACACCATCAAAAGCTCCCTCAATAAAACAAGAACATACACTTAAGACACCGTATTGATATCCGACATTATAAAAGCGTTGAAAGTAATGAAAAAGACCAGATAAAGCAAAACACTCGCGTCTATTTACGTATCGTAATTAATACTAATGAACAAATGAACGTTCGACTTGCAGACTGTTACGTAATATCTGATACAGCCTTCCGCTGCGACGTACTTGTAACACGAGAACCTTTAAGTGTCTCATTGAATTGCAAAAGCACATGTAATGAGAGGCTACGTCATAATCAGGCTGACCTACCTAAACGAGCTTACAGTGTGCTTTCTGAATCAGTTAAGTGTTCATTAGCGAATCAAAGAAGCTTTATTATTAAGTCAAAATGAATTGAATTCATGATTTATTAATGATTAAATATCTTAACGTTTGAAACGTAGTGATTTTCAGTCTTTTATGATATCTTAATATATATATATATATATATATATTTCTTGTGTGCGTGTTTATGTCACTGAACTCCTCCTAGACGGCTGGACCGATTTTGATGAAACTTTCTGTGTGTCTTCAGGTGGATTCGAGGACGGTTTAGATTCACAATTCAATTACCTCCTAAAAGGCTGGACCGATTTTGATGATTTTTTTGTGTTTCAATGAATTTGAGATTGGTGTGTGTCTTCAGGTGGATTCGAGAAAGGTTAAGATTCACAATTAAACTACCTCCTAAACGGCTGGACTGATTTTGATGATTTTTTTGTTTGTTTCAGTGAATTTGAGATTGGTTTAGATTCTCACTTTCGTCCGTATTATATAATTCTCCTATATGTTAGTGAACTCCTCCTAACGACTGGACCGATTTTTCAAATTTAAGTGTAGTTTATATTTATAATCACCGCTGCCCATGCTTTCTTGTACTATGAGGGAAATCCCCATAAGTTTGACAGCGTTTATGGCAAATTCATAGAAATTTAATAAAAAAAATGTACTTAGTAATTCATCGGCGACGGACGTGCTTATTTTAGGGTTGCCTTGCAGGTGACCGCGGATTTTTGATTTAATTTCGGCTTTAAGTAAAGTAAAGTATGCATTTATTCATGACAACACAAAAAAATTATAAACATAGTAAAATTAACAAATTAAAAATAGGATGTAACGAAAACCCACTCAGCATTTTGAAATAAGGATCACCCTAATTCCCACACTGATTTTCAGCAGGTCCTATCTAGTCTTCTTCCTTTTTATGTTATTCATAAATGTAGGTCGTGGTTGTGCTGAAAGACCATCGCTGATTTATCAAGATACTACTTCACTCTGTTCTGGGCTTGATGTAGTTTATACGAGATATTGAGTCCCATTATGTTCTCTTAATAGAGAAATCAAATATAATTATTTTGACACACTCTTACACAAATTATGTTTCTAAGAAAGAACTATGGGTGCAACACATCGATATATTTAATAGAATATACTTACTTAAACATACATAAATACAAATGAACATCCATGATTCGGAAACATACATTCATATTCATCATATAATTGATTGCACCTACCGGGATTCGAACCCGGACATCTAGCTTAGTAGGCAGGGTCACTAGCCACTGAGCTATAGGTACCATCCCCTGGTCTGGTCTGGGATGTTGGAATCTGTGGTCTTTTGCCTTCGATCATTCCAACTGCAACCAGTTTCAGTCGCTGTTCGGTGTAAGTTATAATGGTGAGGTACCTTCTAATAAGCGGCGGGAAACAGGACTTGTTTTTTCGTGCGTTCATTAATTTCTCAAATTTGCTAAAATTTTTAAAAATGTCTATGTTATACTACTGTTTTATTTCCTCGCAATCGAAATGAAAAGCAGAGTTTATAACTCGTTCACGAAACCATTTTATCCTCGACATTGCTTAAAGTCCCGGATAAAAATGGTTCGTTTTGTGCACTCGTTGTAAAATCTACTATTCCTCCTCTCCCAAAAAAAACAGTATTTACTTCTAAGTAGATCAACCTTCCTAAAATGTATTAAAAATTAATAATAATATGATATATCACATAATATTACACGCATTAGTAAACACTCCGAATACTTCCTCTTAAAAATGGGTACGTAATAAAAACCGACCGGCCGCTTTCACTGAAATATATTATTTATCTGAAGTTCATTGAGATATAAAAATGAATGGATAGGATTTTATCAAGTGTGAAAAGAGTTGTAATATAAATTCCGAATTGGTTCCAACTTGAATATTGAAATTATAATTTATTGAAGCATATTGACCCCATATTTTACAGTTAAATAGTCAGAGTAGCATGAAGTTGTTCACATGAAAATTTATATCATGTGATATTATTATATTTAATTAATAGGTCAGATTCATCTATCAAAATAAAATTATAAAAGTATTTTTTTTGCCATTAGAAATATGAATTCAATACTATCTTCTTATATATAAAATTCTCGTGTCACTATGTTAGTTACCTTACTCCTCCGAAATGGTTTTACTGATTTTTACCAAATTTTATATGCATATTCAGTAGAGAATCGGCAACTATCTATTTTTCATACCCCTAAGTGATAAGGAATGTTCACCCTTAACATTGTTTTTTTTTTTTGTTTGACATTTTTTTTTAATTTATTTAATTATGATTCAGCATTAAAATATTTCAACCCAACAGTAACAGGGTGAAGGCGACATTCGTTATTGATGTTATACTTCTTTTGGCGCGATGGATAAAAATGATGAGAGTGAATTTTTACGATGCGCGCGCACACCGACACCTGAATTCTACATCGTGAAGTTCTAGGTGGTATGAAAATCGATAACTATGTTCAAGTTCTATATTCTAGTATTTTTATATTTAGAACACGTGTATCGTAACAGTACAATTCAAGAGTGTGAATAAATAAATATTATTTTGGTGTTTTTCTTAAATCAATTTTACATACGACCGTGATAGTATTTACTAATAATTTATTAGTATATCTATATATATTGAATATTAGTGATAAAACTGATTTGAATAAACTATTCTGAGTTCATTTATAGATTTGAGGTTAATTGACGGTATGTATAATTTATTTACATCGTTAATTAAAAACTATTACATCATTATCTAAAAATTTTTATTTTTCGTTTTGTTTTATTTCTGGTATATTAACAAATTTTATGTATAAATAAAAAATATCAATTAATTTTCTATACTTATTTATATTAACCTTAAACGCTGAGTGTTTATACTATCTTTGATTTATTTTTGGTTTCTTCGTCCATTATTAGGACAGGCAACGGGTTAAAGCCCATACAGCCGTATATTTAATAATGAGTTGTCAAAGCCATCTTTGCGATCATCATCGCGAGGAATAAAAAATAATAATTATTTTTACTTTGTTACGTTAAAGAAGTATAACTTCTTGCATACATAAGTACACACACACTTTTTTATCAGTTGTCTAACAGCAAGAGACTCTATCTAGACGTATCTACAGTAAAAGCATATACATCGCCCAAAAAATATTACCTCAACTTAACCGAGTGTGTTCCATACATAATAGAATAAATTGTGAATCAGCTATAGTGGTAGTACCATTGGCTTACGGCTTTGCCCGTTTTACATAATGAATATTCTGTGTTAATGTTGCCTACAAGAAACACAGTTTGTTTTCTATGTTAACTCCTTCCTTCTGCAAGGTAGTTCACAAGTTAACTACGCATGATAAAACATTATCTTAACTCAAAACTTTTGCAATGTTTTAGAAACTTATTAAACACAACTTACTTTGTGTTAAGTAACTACTGGATTTCTTTATCAATACATAATATATTAAAACAATCTGTACAATGAAAGAAACTTTACTTTTTTTTATGGAATAGGAGGACAAACGAGCGTACGTTACTTTAGTTATTTTCATAGTGTTAAGTCCTATGGTATATTGTTATGGGGCAGTGCGGCCGATATTAATACTATCTTTGTGCTGCAGAAGAGGGCTATTCGCGCGATTTATAACCTAGGTCCTAAAGAATCATTAAGAGAAAAATTTAAAGAAATAAACATTTTGACTGTTGCTTCTCAATACATTTTTGATAATGTTTTGTATGTTCATAAGCACATTGAGGAATTTCCTAGAAACTGTGACATTCATAATGTTAACACGAGGAACAACCATAAACTTGTTATGCCTACTACTCGGTTGGGTCGAGTTAGTAAGTCTTTTGTTGGGCGATGTATATGCTTCTACAATATGATCCCAGAAAATGTACAAAACAAATGTGTTACGAAATTTAAAAGAATTGTTAAAAAACGTTTGTGTGGGAAAGGTTATTATAGCATAAACGATTTTCTTAATGACACCACGGACTGGGATTAAAGCGAACACCCTCAGACTCTTTAATTATTAATGTTTATTGTACGATATTACATTGTAATCCATATTTTATATAAAAAAAAAGCCCGCTGAGTTTCTTGCGCCCATTCTTCTCAGGTCTGAGGCAGTCTCTTTTGAATGGGTGGTAGATTTTGACGTTCAATAAGTGATTATAAATCCTATTTTGAATAAAAATATTTGAATCTGAATTTGAATTACGGGTCACCTGGTGTTAAGTGATCACCGCCGCCCACATTCTCTTGCAAGACCATAGGAATCACAAGAGCGTTGCCGGCCTTTTGCCAATATTTTTTAACTTTTAGGATAGTTTTCAAATAATACACTTACAATGTGTTCTTTCCACTTCTTTGATACAGCGCATATCTCTCTTATCATTGGGGACAGTCTCTTTAATAGTATTTCCCTGTAAACTTTAATCTCCTATTTCATTCCCATATAGGTCAAAGTTTCAAAAATTCTCGAACAAATGTTTCTAAATTACTACTTATCAAGTACTTAAATACAAAATATATGGTATTATCTCCGAAAACGGCGAATTCCCATACAAACTTCCATCCCCTATTTCAACCCCTCCATTTATTTTTTCGCAATTAAAGGTAGCCTATGTCCTTTTTCAAGCTCTAGTTTATCTCTGTATACAATTTCATCAAAACCGGTTCAGTGGTTTAGGCGTGAAAGCGTAACAAACAAACTTATATTCACATTTATAATATTAGTAGGAATGTTACTGTAATCAATCAATTATAATTAACTATCAATTTTTATTTTTATAAGTGATAAAGCCTGCTTGTAAATTATCACGAAAATGATGAAAACCCTATAAGCTTAGGCTTTTGCTTAGCCAGTGGTATGTTTTCCCGAGGGAAAGTGACTTAGAGTTGTACTTGATCAAAAACTCTGCCGTTATCCGCACATAGAACGCATTGTTGGATCGAAATGAGGCATTCATCCTGAGACTGTGCTATGGTTGTATGAAACATTTTGTATGTTATTTTGTGTTAGTATATGTGAATTGCTCAAAATTGAGGTTAACTATCAACTCAATTTCTATCGACGTTTTCACAGCTGTCACAGTGTATCTAGACAAATAAATGATCTAAGCCTTCTAGTTTCTACCAATATAATGTATATATTTATGTGAATTTAGGCTAATAATAAAATAAATTTAAGTTTGAAACCAAAACAAAATTGGAAACGATCCAACATCAATTTGAACACAGTCTGTAAACCGGAGATCGCTTGGATAAAAACATAACAACGACACTTCACACGAGGTGAAAATGTTTATAAAGTTCAGTGTTAATCCATTTTAGTACCACATTAACCGCTACAATTATTTTTAAATAACATTTTAACGAATGTTATTTTATTTTTAAAAGTGCTCGTATAAAAACTCGGTTTGACCTCAATTGTAACCACTTGACTACAGAAATGCGTCATGTTACTAGCGACTATGCATTTCATTTGACTAAAACTCTAATGGAAATTGGAAAAATCGAGATCATTATGCGGAATCATTTGAAATACGCGTCACTGGTGAGAATTGATCTCGACTCTTCATAATACGCTTTTAATGAATATTGGAAATGCTAGATTACGGTCTCGTAATTTGTAATTTTTTATTTTAATGATGACAATGCAATTCGCAATTATTTTAACTGGATTCGCTTTAATTACACTGTGCAATAGTTTTAATTACACTGTGTAATTAAAAATGAAAATGTGTTTCATGATTATATCTTATTATTATAGTTCAATAAGTGATTTTGAATCCTATTTTGAATAAAAATATTTGAATTTGAATATAATTTGTTGATATAACTCAAATTATTGATTTTTTATTAATGAAATTGCGTAATAGAACTAAAGATCTGTGCTTCATCCACACGACATAAGTGAATACTTAATCAAGACGAGGTAACTTAAAGCGACACTAAATGCCAGCGACCTTGGGCGATATGAGTTCACGGCTGCCGGCCCGCCATCTATGTAACAAAGCCAATATTTTCAAAATACTTGCGTGGAAAACAGTTTATATGCTTACAATCCTCGTTATTCACTACAAATCTGAATAAATGAACCTACACAAAAAAGTACAAGCTATAAGAATAACTTTTCTAAGAGAAGTACCAAAAAAATGCGTCACGCCATGCCAAAAAACTTGTTTAACTTCAAAGAAATGTGGTAGTTCGTGGTAGTAAAAAGGCTCGGCAGTGTTAACTATAACCAACAGCAAGCATTAGCAACCTACAAATAAGACTTAAGGATATGTGTAACAGGATTAAATAGTGTTCATAGCTCGAAATACTATACTTTCACCACAAAACTTGTCTAAAAACACCATGTTTGCGTGTTTTCTGCTTACTCTTCGCCTTAATCTAATTACAGCTTTTTTCTTCTACATTTAAAAAAAATTACAATATAATTGTGTATAAATTACTCTAGTTAATAAATTTATGATTGATCGCGCTTCTTTTGTTGACTCGACCGAATTTATTCGAAATATTTGAGACGAGATATTTTCACATAAAAGCATATTATGCAGACCAAGTAGGTAGACATAATATTTCTATAACGGAAGAATATTATCATTTTATGAATTGAAACCGTTCGGATTGGTGAAATTCTTATTAATATTAACATGATTGAACATTTAATAATACAGTCGTTATTAATTTGTAATTTTTAAAAGTGATATCCCTCACAATATCTGGGATTAATTACACAAATTAAATTTGTAAACAAAATTTTAATGACGCCATGGACTCGGATCCGCGACCCTCGGGTTCCGTCGTACAGTCGTTATAAGTTGAAATTAGTCACTTTATGAATGGCTTACAATAGTTAAATCGTAACTTTAACCCCCTTATTCATAATAGTCTGCTAACTTATAGCATTGCTAATTCTCACTCCGTTTTCTTCTATTGACCTAAGTCAGAATGAGAAAAAACACTCCTTAGCGGCTGTTTTAAGTTAGCGGACCATTATGAATAAGGAAGATACTCTTTATGAATAGTTTAATTAAAAATACAAACGTGTTTTTAAAGACTAAGCAAAAGTGTCTGTTAGTTGTTACACCGGAATTCCATTCGGTTTGGTTGTCAAATTTCTTGTCGTATTTCTTTTTGAATGAAAATGTATAATTGAACGATTATCAGACCGTTTTGTATACTAATATTATGAAGAGGAAAGATTACAATTTTACACGCTATTTATTAGCTTCACCGGTATGTATGTTTGTTTGTAACCGACTCATCTGGACGCAATTTTGACCCACCTTAAGCGGGCCGATTTCGTTTAAACTTCGTGGATTTATCGAGGAAAGATGACAATACATTAATTTGATAAAATTAATTTTTCAATATACAAAATAAGACTTTTGTTAATTTTTATAATTTTTAAAACTTTTTTTTAACATATTGCATCATCCAATTCAGCGAGAACAAGTCAGGGCAAGTTAGGCATATTAGAGCTAAAACACTTATCTCTTCGATAAAAATGAAGATTGGACCCTTTTATAAAGGTATTTTAAGCCCTCGATAACAAAAAAGTTAGCCGTCATCGACCGGCTGTCTCGTATTTGAAATTTATTTTTCGATGTCAGTCAGTTCATTCGGTAATTAGTTAAAAAAAGTTAATTATTAATTACAAAAACTCAGCCTTGACATTGAAAAGATGTCTGTTTCTAAAGACAGTTACTCGGTAAATCCGTTAAAAAGATATTTTTTTACACAAAATGGCAACATTGTGTACTATAGAGACGTATTAGTTATCGGAGGTTTATCAAACGATTCAGGGGTTAAGCCAAATCAAAATTCCAATTTCTTGCACAAACTGTATTTTACAACTAATATTATATGCATTAATAATTTTTGTGGTACAATTTTGTACCAAAATCCAAAAAGTGACACAAGTCAACGAAAATAGCACTTATTCAAAAAATAAGATGCCGTTCGCAACGGCGCGGCGGTTACTGGCAGCCTCAATCAAAGAGAATTGAATTACGTTATAAACAAATAACAACTACAATGATCGTTGCTCGCGTCGCTTACATAGCCCATAAGGAATTTTATCGAACGTTTAAAAACTGCTTAAATCACGTTTATAGTAATACTTACTATGAATAGGGTCCAATAAAGGACTGTAAAAGACAACAAGCTGATTGGCTGGCAGGCTTAAATGAGAAATATTCACCAAGGTAATCCATTACACATGTCCTTCCTAGACATAGTAATGCGCAAAGCCGGGGTGAGTTGCTAGTAGTAGCTATAGTTAATTATAATTCTTAACAACGAAAATTAATAAAAATCTTGCTTTATATAAGAGTGGGCAAACGGGCATGTGGAAGTGATGAGACAACCGCCCTTGGACAACCGCAACACCAGGGGTCCAGAGATGCGTTGCAGGTTTTACCAGTGGTTTGCTTTGCATGGAAAGCCTGATAGATTATGGGTACTACAACGGCGCCTATTTCTAACGTGAAGCAGTAAAGTGAAAACATTACTGTGTTTCGGTCTGAAGGGCGCCGTAGCTAGTGAAATTACTGGGCAAATGAGACTTAACATCATATGTCTCAAGGTGACGAGCGCAATTATTGTAGTGCCGCTCAGAATTTTTGGGTTTTTCAATGTAATGGGTAGGGCGTATCAATTATCATCAGCTGAACGTCCTGCCCGTCTCGTCCGTTATTTCCATAAAAAGGCCTCAGTTGGAATATAATGCAATTAGGGACTAAGGGAGTACCATATAATTGTGTGTATGTGATATGATTTTTTTATTTTCATTTGTCACCTTATAATAAGTGATCACCGCCTTTAGCCCTTTAGCCCTCTTGTAACACCAGAGAATCACGGAAAAATTGACGCGGCCTTACCATAGTTTACAATATATATTTTAAAAATTGTACTTTTTTATTACTTATAAATCGCGTGCGCCAATCGTGGTGATATGTCGGTGACGCGAACCCATAAGATTTTCACCTACCAAAAAGTGCCCATCGCGGCTAAAGATTATCACTTCAAAAAATATATTTAATAAATTATATTCAATCTATAAAACTGAATTACTAAGGCGAAGCTTGGTATGGTCTCATATTAATAGTCTCAAATTCAATATGAGTAATCTATACTGGCCTTAAGAATTATGTTTTATTTTATTGTCTATTAACGTTTACTGTAACGCTGTTGATTATAAATAAATAAATAAAAATTAAACTCATCTTTTCTCCCTTTTTAATTAATTATACTTATGATACGAGTAATTGATTTCCATGATACTGATTACATACTAAATTTAAGAGTTTTAAAAGGACTATATTTGAGTTGGTTTGGCTACTTACATCCTTTTGAGAATCGATGGTATTGATTCTCATCTATTGATTTAGGTCACCCGGCCTCCAGTAGACAATTGCAACGGATTGAATACGAGAGTCTCTTTATTAAAAACCGTAACGCGATATTGCAGTCGGTGAGAGGTACCAGGAGAGCATAGCTTTATGTTACGTAAGTGAAGGCTGAAGGCTATCTACGCAGTTACATAGACGTTGTTATACGAGGAGTGCAGCTATGACTATTACGTAAAGATTCACTAAGGCATAGTTTTAGCTTATGCATGACAAATTCATTTTTGTACGACGAATACTCATAGATTTTGTTTCTTGTCGGGCCTGAGAATTTCTCTTCTTCGGCAACAGGTTTTAGCTTTCAATTAGTGATTTTTAAATTCAATTATGAGTAGAAATCAAAGTAAAAAATAGAATTACAAACACCATAAAGGTAAAAAAACTCTATATTATGATTTACGAACAATGAAATGAAATGAAAGAATTAAAACTCCTACTGTTTTTGTTTCTTAACAGGCCTGAGGAGTTTCTCTTCTCGGGCGATAGATTTAAGCTTTCAGTAAGTGATTTAAGATCCAGATTATTATTACAGGTGGAAAATCTATCGTACTTATGTTATTCATTTACATGATATTTCGACTTAACATGAACGTGGTTCATGATTTAAGAGCCACGCAGTCGTGCGAATTAGTTGTAAAGTACACTTACTGCTTTTACCCTACAAGTATTTTTCCGAGCGGAATTAATATCAAGTCTATAAAAGCAATTTCTATTAATATAACATCATATTACAGGGTTGCCAGGCTTTAAATACAAGATAAAAATACAAATAAAAAATGTTTTAAGATTTTAAAGGCTGTTCAATCGCTGCCTACTTTAAATAATGTTGTCGTAAAACAAAAGACTAAAAAATTACCTAAAAAAGGTGACAGGACGTATCCACTTATTTTTCTAATATTTATAATGAATTAAGTTAATAATTAGTAAAAATAGTACTATAACTATTATGTAAAATTCCATACAAACGCTCACGACACTTTTCCAAGATTAAAAGTATTTTCAAATGAGATAGATATATTTGTGTCTGTCTGTTGAGAGTACCTACTTTAAAAAGTGCTTACAATAACAAAAAAAAAAAACAGCTCAATCATATAGGCAAAGAAAAGATAAGTATACAAATCCGAAAACAGTTATTTTTAAACAGTCCGTCACAAAATATTACCTCCCTGTTCTGTTTCCAAACTTACATTACGTTTGGTTAATTTTTGTAGCAGGAAATTGTCGAGAACAAAACACATTATTTTTGAGTTTCTTTCTCAAGATTTTTAGTTTAAGCTGCAGTTGTTTATCGCACTGATTATTGTCTCCACGGCGTGAGTGTGACAGTATATTGTTGGGATAGAACTCTTAAATCTTAGGACGGTCTCAGCTAATGTAACTTCTTAAAATAATGAAGTATTATAAAAACTTCCATACTTAAACACTACTCTATCTATCGAATGCTCCTTTGAACAAAATACAAGGTCAAATTCTTAACTGGCTTTTGTAAAATGTAGTATCTTTTTTAAACCTCTAATAAAAAAAAAACAGAGTTGTTTTGGTGTCTTTATCGCTTCAAGGTTTTGCACAAACAAGGAATATCGCTTACAGCGCCGGGAGCGAAATACTAGGCGGCCAACAATTGCGAGGAGTTCGTAGCGGGGCTAGTTACACGTGTCTCACTCACACATGCAAGCGTTGTTTGTGTAGGCGGAAATACGTGCATATTGTGAACAATTACAAGCGTGGTAGACTGGAAAACGCATTTAGCCGGAAAAGATGAACAGATCAATAAGTTCTCAATAACAAATTGGACTGCTTTAAGCGTTTTACAGGTCACTAATTATTGTTGGAACGTTCTGTACTTATACCTATCAAATAATATAAGATCTTATTTAGTATATTATAATTGTCTGTTTGTCGAGTAGATTCGTTGCTGTATTGTACAAAACACATCGGGGGTTCTATGATTTAAGTATGTTATATTGCTTGTAGTGTGATTAAAAATCATTCATTTAAGTTAAACTCACGTATGAACACAGTTTTAGGGAAATGTTTCATGTTAGCGACGTTTTCATAACTAGCCACCTATTGGAACATACGTAACAAAACGTAACAGAGTTTATCATTAAAACGAATTTTATTAATTTATAATGATAAAATAAATAATGACGACCTGTATAGCCGAGTGGTTAGCGATCCTACCTACTAAGCTAGAGGTCCCGGGTTCGAATCCCGGTAGGTGCAAGCATTTATATGATGAATATGGATGTTTGTTTCCGAGTCATGGATGTTTAAATGTATTTATGTATGTTTATATGAATTTATGTATGTTTAAGTAAGTGTATTGTATTAAATATATCATTGTCTTGTAACCCATAACACAGGCTATATATGCTTAACTTGGAGCAAGATAATTTGTGTAAAAAGTGTGTCAATAATGATTTGTTATTTTTTTCACTTCTAGGATTGATACACAAATAAATGCACTCGCACGGAACGGATGAAGTCGTGGGTTCGAGTCCCACATCGTTCATAAAAAATTTGTTTACAAATTTAATAATCATTTGCCATTAATAACATGTCTATAATTTTAATGAGCTATAATAAGCTAAGTTGAGCTTAAGGTTAAGCTACTAAAAAAAAATAGTGTACGTTTAAGATCAAAGGACCGAAGTGAAAACTTGTGTATTCGTAAAGTAAATAATTTTAACAGTGTATAAATTATTGTGACAAATTTTTCTCTGGCTCATTGGGAAACCCTAGTTGGCTTGACCGTTTTCAACTAAACAAATTAGCTAAAATAAAATTGATGTTTATCCAATATTATGTTTAGACCTCCCTGATAACACTGCTGTAAATTCCTAAGTTAATTATAATTTTTTTTATGAAAATAAAGGACGAAACGAGCAGGACGTTCAGCTGATGGTAATTGATACTTTCCTTTGCCCATTACAATGCAGTGTCGCTTAGGATTCTTGAAAAACCTCAAAATTTTGAGTGGCTCTACCATTGAGCTCGTCACCTTGAGACATAAGATGTTAAGTATCATTTGCCCAGTAGTTTCTAGCTACGGCGCCCTTTTGACAGAAACACAATAATGGTTACACATTATTGCTTCACAGCGGCAGAAATAGGCGCAAATAAATTCAAAAGTATACTAAAACCCTAAGCGTGTCGATACAATATGCAATGATGAAATGCAAAGAGAAAACTAGCAATTCTTCAGTAATTCGAAATTCACCTTTGGCATTAGGCAGACTCTAAAGTGATGTTAACAAAATTCTAGTTGCCTTGTTACTGCTTTGCCAATGTAAGCTGAGGGTTGGAAACGAAAAGCTTAATTACTAATTCGATTTAGAAACTGTGTCACAGTTGAATTTTAAAAGCGATGTTTTTTGTATAATAAAATGACAACTCGTGGTATGTTAATTACGGTGTAAATTATATAAATACGAGCTGAAGCCCAGGATTCATTCGCGTAGATAAAGGGTTTTTAAAAATAATAAATAAGATTATCTCATGTCCTATTCCAGTTTCGGTTCCCATTTTCGATCCCGTTCCCAATAATATTTTATATGAATCTTATTTCGTGGAAGATTGCTTTAGCAAACATACATTCATATTTATAATATTAAGTAGGGATTTTTTGAATGGTTTCTTGTAATTGTACAGAAAATGTGTGTAGAAGACAATTGAAAAATTAACCAACATTCTGAGTGATCCCATTGGGAATGTGAAGGTTGTTGTGCAAGAAAATGGAGGTCTATAATCTCCTATAAAATCACTCAAATAACATGAGACGATTGTCGTAGGGCCAACCAGCGTACACACACATACTGGCGCTTATAGATATTTTTTTAGCCGACTTCAAAAAAGGAGTTCGCAGTTCGGCTGTATTTTTATATTTGTAACCTCAGAACTTTCGACTGGGTGAACCGATTTTGGTGATTCTTTTCAATTCCATTTTCAAGTTCCATTCAAATTTTTGGAGTCGATGTCAGCTAAGGTAGTCTTGTAACAAAATACATAGTTATAGGTGAGATGTGCTTGTGTCGCATTTGCAACGTGATGAGGCGAGAGGCAAAAGCGGGCCGCGGCGGGAGAACGCCATTTCCAAAAATAGCAAAAGTTGTAACTACATTATATTGTCGTTATAATTTGATTGACTTTTAGGTAGTCTATTAAGGGCCGATTTTTCAATCCTCAGTTATACAACTAGATAAGAGAAATTCGACGGATAGCGCAATTTCGAATTTTTCAACAGGCAGATAGAAGTTATCGAACGAATTAAGACTATATCGGGTGATTACATTTATCGGCCCCTTTGGGAGCCGGTTAAGAGCTATCGGTGGGATAATTTGGACGTGTTTTTTAGTTTTTTAGGCTATATTTGTAGATAACTAATAAGTGTATTATCTATTTTTAATTCTATGTTTTAATAACTATCATCTTTTGACGACTACACACGTAATTTATGTAATAACTATCTAATATAGTAGAAATTATAATATTATAATGGATATTTTTGAGACATTTGACGACTTCGCGATTGAAGAAGAAATCCATTTCCTCAAGAAGTAAGGACCACGAAAACAATTTTAAATTGAAATAAACTGAACAAATAAACGATTGAATTAGAGGTTTGTTGTTATTAATTGTTGTGATCAATGTCTTATGTCAAACAAGCATCCATTGACCTTTCTCTGTCTTATGCGTTAAATAATATATATGTCCATCTCGCTTGCACGTATGAAGTGTGAAGTTGCTTCGACAATACCACAGACAACTATTCTTTGGATAAAAAGCGATTGAAAAATTCAAAACTTTTAATAGTTAGATAAACAGTAAGTTAATTTTATTCATTCGATAGTTATCTGGTGATTTATCTGAGGATTGAAAAATCGGCCCTAAGTTGTAGAAAAATACGCAATTTTTTTCTTACTTTTTAGTGCATATTGTTTTGTTATTAGTATTTTTGAAGTCATATTTTTTTTTGTTAACTTTATTTTTATTATGCCCATCATATAACGATCCCTATGTTTAAAAAATATTTTCCTATATTTAGTTTGATTTGGTTATTCCCTCATCATTTCTAAATCTGAATTTTCATCAAAAGAACTTCATATTGTGGTTAGAATAAAAAAAACTCGAACATTCACAGAATATTTGTTCTCATTGATCATTTAAATCACTAACAGATACATCGCCAAATATACAATAAGTTATCATGTTCAAGTGAAGGCTGCGTGTATCGATTTTATGTAAAGCTCTGAACGGGAGCGTAAGCAAATAGTTATCAACTGAGAAGGTCACACAGCAATTAGAGGTGTATTGCAAGCAATCCGTTTTGAGAAGTCAGTTGGCAAATTTACCTAAGCATTTTGTTTATATATATTCATTCAGTGCAACAATATTCATTTTTTTTTATTAGAACAGGAGGACAAATGAAACGAAATGAAACTTACGGGTCTCCTGATGTTAAGTGATCACCGTCTCCCACACTCTATTGCAACACCACATAAGCGCTGCCGGCCTTTAAGGAAGGTGTACGTTTCTTAAAGGTAGCTATGTCGTATCGTCACGGCAACACCGCACAAGAAAGCTTATATGATAGATGGTTATATGTGGAAGAATGTTCCTTGCAAACCGCACTGTGGAGAACGCCATTAATCGAACTGGTGGGGATGATATTTTAATTTGTGGAGTGTCGGACGAAGGTGGAATTTAGCGGCAGGACTCAGGTTCTTCGGAACACTCCCTGCGAAAGATGCGGTAGAAGACACACAATGAAGCGACGTCTCCCCGCAACGCCAGTTCATTGAGCCGTTCACAGAGCACTGGATTCCAATACAAGCAGCTCTGTGTTGCACGAAGTCGAGTGGTTCGAGCTGACACTGAGGTGCGCCAGACCAGAGATGACAGCAATACTCCATATTATATGGTCGGACCTGCGTTTTATAGGGCGATAAAATGTGGCCTTGAAGTATTCCCGTGCTTATAATTTATTTATTATTAGTAGTAATATTAAATATTTTTATTATTATATTATATTTTATCTATATTTATACTTCCCAACAGGGCCACGCCATTCAGTTACAGTCTTTGTCCATCTTTTATCCGTGAGTCGAATAATCTGCCCATTTCAAAATTAAACTTCATAGCATGTTTAAATGCATCAATAGCTTTCGTTTTTTTTTCTTATAGCTGTAGTTCAAATTATGTGTATTCTGAGCAGACCAAGAATGCTCCGTTCCATTGCCTTCTGAGCAGTTTGGATCTTTTTATTTTATTTATTATTATAAACTGGAAAGACTTGGGATTTTTAAAATTATTTTGTTGCATTAACACCAACATTGGCTACAATAATATAAAAATAGTTATTCGTAGTCAATATTGTTATGCAATACTTTGTATTGCTTCTTTTACCATCAAATTCATCTTAATTCAAAATCATCCAAATCGAAGCGAACGGATAGTATTTAAATATAGTTACGACTCATATGTATCTTTTAATTGCGTTTCATCGATGGTAGATATAGACGATGATCCTTGGAGAGATATTGATGGAGGTCAAGTGTAATGATGGCATCAAGATTAGGCCAACTAGAGTAGTCTTAATTCTTCTATAACAGTCTTAATTCTTCTACAACAGTGCCTTTATTCTTATTAAAAAAAAATTACTGTTTTGTAGTTACTTATACTTTTCTAGGTTGAACTCTTTAATATTGCAATTATTTCACTTCATAAAAGCTTAGTTTCTTACTTATGTGTTATTTGTATGAGATATGATAATTTAAGTAAAGGTTGTTTATTAATAAAATCTTTTATTGATTATTAATATGTTTTATTGTTAGTTACAATTCTAGTTTAGGTACATTAGAATTTTGTGTATGTACATTATAAGTATCATTATTTAATCCTATAAAAGTAACAATTGGTTAGAGTGAGAGAGGAGGAGCCTGCCTACCTAAATTAGCTTGAGGAGCTGGGATGGTAGAATTAGTCCATCACGCAAAATAGGCGCCCGTATAACCTATAACCTACTAACACTATATCTATAATCTATCAAGCAGGCCCTTGATATCTTCGCAGATGTATACAGGGCTTCTCACCATGCTTTCATTTGTTATATAAACATCGATATAAAAAATAAATGAATTAGAAAAATAAAATTCGGTTCAGAGGTAAGTAGACGTTTTGCCACCGACACATTGAATAATAATAGGATTATATAATGTTATTATATGGATGATATTATAATAATAGGATTGTAAGTCGGATTATAATAGGTTTTTGGAACGGATATCAAATAAATGCGCAAAACGCCTTTCTTCTTTAACTCATAGCAAAGTTCGGCTCGGTATGAATTCATTAGCAGTTAGCTATAAGACAATTGCATGCATTGTTCAGAATCAAGCCATTTCGCCGGCTTCATTACAGTTCTTTCGGATTTCATTCGTCGACCTATATCATAGAGATATATATATTGTATCGAGAATTTTAAGTGTAGGATTGCCATAAAATATATATATATATATATACTAGCGCATATACTACCTGACTGCTCTATAATGCGCGTGCCAATTTTGATTTGTCATTGTGTGCGTTAGAAAGTTATTAGTTATCTAGTTAGTCAAATATAAGAAAAAATGCATATCTTACTACTCTGATGAAATACTATTCCGGGGCGGGCCCATCATATAAGTGGCCTGAAACTCTAGCTTCTAAAATTCTGCAGCTAAACATTCGTGTTTTTATGACAATAAGGGACGAGACGAGCAGAACGTTCAGATAATGGTAACTAATACAACCTGCGCAAGACAATGCAGTGCCGCTCAGGATTCTTGAAAAATCTTACAATTCTGAGCGACACTACAATTTCACTCGTCACCTTAAGCCTTGAGATCTTAAGTCTCATTTGTCCAGTAATTTCACTAGCTACTGCGCCCTTCAGATAGAAACAATAATGCTTACATATTACTGCTTGACGGCAGAAAAAGGCGCCGTTGTGGTACCCATAATATAGCCGGTATCCTGTGCAAAGAAGCCCAATGGTAGGTTCAATGCTTATTCTTGATTGAAGCGAAAAACTACTACTTTACGGCACGGGCGCCTCTAGATACCACGACCTACCCATCTGGCATCGGTGCAAAGAAGCCTCTTCTGCTAGATGAGAATCAACATTAATGATTTCGTAACATAGATGCTACACAATTTCACACTTTCCAGAGTACTCGAATTGAAAAACCTTATTCATTACCTTAGGTACTATAAAATATGACGACCTATTTAGCCCAGTGGTTAGTGAGTCTGTCCACTTAGCTAGAGGTCTCGGATTCGAAATTCGGTAGACGCAAACATGTCTATGATGAATATGGATGTTTATTTCCGAAAGTTCTAAAGTTCCGTATTAAATATATCGTCGTCTTGCACCCATAGTACAGAATGTGGCTAGTTTGGGGTAAATTTGTTTAAAAATATGTCAAAATTATTATTATAACCATAAAATGACAATTAAAAAATAATCAGAAATTGAAAACCTGCATTTACAATAATAACATTAAAATGTACAACACAACCGTATTGACACAGAAATATGTTTAATTAAAGTTTGGTCATAATGACACGTCGCTCTGGGATATTCGCAGTTATAAACAAGCTGGAACAAAATTAACAAGGCCGATGTTTGTGTAAACTTCTACTAACTAGCTGCTTTTTGTATTGTCTCAGAGTATGGACGTATACACGTGGCCGTACCCGTCACTTGTACTTCCACGTCACATTGTAAAGAAAACTGCAACGACTTATATACTAATTATCACGGTAGGGTTGGCGTGAATATTTTATATCTCGATTACAGGTTATGAACTGTTTTTTTTTATGAAAATAAGGGTCGAGACGAGCAGGATGTTCAGCTGATGGTAATTGATACGCCCTGCCCATTGCAATGCAGTGCCGCTCAGGATTCTTGAAAACCCCCAAAAATTCTGAGCGGCACTACAACTGCGCTCGTCACCTTGAGACATAAGATGTTTTTAGTTTTTACTTTCAGACTGAAACACAGTAATGCTTACAAATTACTGCTTCACGGCAGAAATAGGCGCCGTTGTGGTACCCATAATCTAGCCGGCATCCTGTGCAAAGGTGCCTCCCACTTTTTAAAACAGATAAGTACGTAAGTAAAATTAAAAGTTGGTTTTTTTAAACTGTATTGCTAGCCAACAGTTGAAACGCTTTCAAGAATTTTGATCAAATATTGCAATTTGTAAGCTTATTATCATATAGGTCTTGGTTTTCTGAAAAATTTACTACAAGGCGCTTAAAATAATAATAATAAATAAAAGGTTGAAATTATCTAAAGTATAAGTGGTGAATTTAGCAGACTATTATGAATAGGGGGTTAGAATTAAACTGCTACTAACTTAAGGCATTGCTAATTCTCACTCTGTCTTCTTCTATTGACCTAAGTTAGAATGAGAAATAACACTCTGTTGAAGCTGTTTTAAGTTAGCGGACCATTATGAATAAGGGGGTAAGTGATGGCATCTAACTAATCAATCTCTAATTGCATTATAAATTGTCATAGGTGATGTACAGCCAACATAAAAATTGTTCCGTACCATTGCAAAAAAATAACAATTCAACATGTTGTGTGTTTAGTTTTTTAGTTCAGTAGTAGTTACCCTGAGTAAGAAACCCTTAAAATAAAACATAAATCGCATCAAGCATTCAATAATATATTAAATCACAAATTTGTAATTCAATTACGTTTGTGACTAGTTTAATTCATTTGGCGATGTAATAATTCGGAAACTGTATCGCAAGATCAAATAGTTCACAGTAAGCACTAAGCAAATTTGATATCAGGAGACGAAATCGCTTTGATAGTGCTTTTAATCTGCCTTTTCAATCACTAAGATAGTTTGTTTTGCTATTAATTTGTAATAGTGATAGGTTGTTTGGATTCGTAACTGTTTGATGAGAGGATATCGCGATGGCTGATGATATATTGGATAAGTCATTTGTCTTAGAAATACGGGTTAGATGCATCTTCGACATTTCGCATCAGTATTTTTGAGTAACTATTTTGGGCATAAATATTGTAACGTTAAATTCAGGTTTCTATATTCAGTTTTAAATTCAAATTTGGAATGCTTTTATTATGATAGCAACTGCGATGATTTCCCGATAATTATTGTAATTTGTGGCGAAGATGGAAATACGGTGGCAGGAATAAGCTCAAAAATTCTAGATAAAGAAGGCTACCACTGATATTAATAGAGGTAATGACAGTTTTATTTACGAATTACTTATTACATGAATTAATTAAGTAATAATATTTAGTGATGAATCTCTACTAATATTATAAATGTGATTGTAAGTTTGTTTATTACGCTTTTACGCGGGAGCTACTGAACCTATTTTGATGAAATTTGGTACAGCAATAGACTAGAAGTTAGGAAAGGACATAGGCTACATTTTATCCCGGAAAATCCATGGTTCCCGCAGGATTTGTGAAAAACTGAAATTCACGTCGATGAGCGATACCAATAGGAAGTTTAGTTTGCCATAGCAACCTTCCTCGAAATAAGATTCATATAATATATTGGGCCGTTCCCAAGAGAAAACGGGAACCGGAACTGGAATAGGACATGATATAATCTTCATTTCCAAACTTACTTATTATTCTAAAAACCCTTTATCTACGCGGACGAAGTTGCGGGCATAAGCTAGTATAGAATAAAAAATAACGCTGCCCGTCTTAAAGAGTTATGAGTTACTAAATAAAATAAAAAACATTTATTTAATTATTACTATACTGAAATTTTCTTTGACTTGGCATTTATTTAGAGGTGTCGTGATTTTTTATTAGTCCTACATGGAATGAGCTCAGTGTCTGATCCATTTTTGTTATCCCTTCCTGGGGATCAAATCAATGAAAAAAATCAACTGCATATTTTTATATTATTATGTACGTAATTATGATAACAAATGGCTTAGTGATAAAAGGGATAGATTCGGACCGGAGGATAGCTGATAAAATAGTAAATTTTTATATGGACATAAAGTGTACATACCTAGTATCTTTAATCATGTCGAAGTCCTATGTTAAAATCACGCTTTTGAAAGATAGCTGTGTGCCATTTAACCATTAAGTTAAAGTGCATATTGATGAACATGGATAGCATACCTAACCTAGACTAGGTTAGGTATTCTAGATCATGCTATGTCACTCTAATATCCTGTCATAAAACGTCAAACGAATTGGTTTAAAGTTTAGTATTTATGTGACCGTTAATTTGGTGAATCTGGTAATTAAGATTACTATATTGAAACGCAGAGTCAAAATTTACAGAAATATCCGGATTCAAAATTTTCTTAAATTAACATCCGAATAGGCCTTAGAAAAATCGAACGGCAATTTACAGCGGTTAAACATATAAGTCTAGAAATAATATCAACGTTAAAATTGTTCATATTCCTTAAGTTGAATATAGCTTTTCATTGAAATAAGGTTAATTTTCAATGTAGCAATCAGAGTGGACACATAATTGATTTACACGAGTCCATAAAATGATTAGTTGACTATAAAGCAGTGTAACATATTGATATAAATTTATTGAATTGTAAACAGACACTCGTTTAATAATGAACGCGTTTATATAAACTCGATGAATTCTTTGGAAATCCAATAAACACTGTTATATATATGTTTTTTACTTATTTTTGAGTAACCTAACCATAGCCTAATATGAAAATTAAAATTTGTTTGTAACTTGATAATCTAGAACATAAAACCAATGGCTTTTAAATCTTTTAAACACAGATCGCCATGTCACTCAATAAAAGAAAAGAAAATGACTTTTAGCATAAGAAAGATTCACAAAATCCAGACGAATTTTATCCTACCCAAAAGCATAAAAACCTAAGCTTACAAACAAACAAAACCTTAGCCTAAAAACGTCCATTGCTGGACATATTTCTACCCTAAAGATCTCCATGACGAGTCTTCCACCGCCATCATCCAACTTATTTAGGCGATCTTGATCAGATTATCTGTCGATCCACCCGTCCATCAAGTGGTGCTCTAACAACACTGCATCTTTCCGTGCGTGGTCGCCAATCAAGGACTTAACTTCCCCAATGGCCATCTGGCTGTCGAGATACGTGTCCTGCCCATTGCCACTTCAGCTTCGCAATCATCCGCGCTATGTCGGTGACTTTGGTTCTTCTCTCATCATTTCTGAGTCGATCCCGCAGTGGATCTTTGTACATAGTGTACCCTCTCTATTGTCTTCTGAGTGACCATGAAATCATAAGGCCCATAGTTAATGTCAATGATAATGAAGCTGGATGGGACACGTGAATGGATTCAAGTGCAAGATTCCTAAGGGAACCGAAACTGTCAGCTAAATGTTATATGATCAGGATCGATCGGGATGAATATGTATTCGAGGGCATCCACCCTCTGCTTCTGCTCTGTAAGGTTAACTTAAGTCAAGTGACTAGCCCCAATACTTCTTCCTTAGTCTTCCTACCAGTCTCTTCCCTCAAACCCCAATTTATAAAAAGATAATTCCGTTTAACCCTAAACAGCCGAACAAAAGCCTAGTCCAAGCTTAATATAGACAATTAGATAACAGCATTCATATTTTATTTGAGTTGTAAGCAGCATTCAGAATTACATCGAGGTCGGATTGTTTTGCATAGTTAAACCGACTCACCCAAATACATTTTTGCTTTAATTCTATCTATTCAAATGAATGGGAAGAAGTTTTATAGTCTTTCTTTAAAAAAGTGAATTTCTATGAAGGTTTTTGTTGTGCTAAATGCGGCCACTTTAAGCGGAATGGGCAGCTTTCGTTTTTTATTGTGAATGCGTGTGTGGCGAATGAATAGATTACTATTATTTAATTAAATAGACCCTATTAAATTTAAAATAGGCATTTGGACACCATAAGCTGTACTTTGAAGGTTTTTAGTGTAATAGAAAACACCGATATTACGGTCAAAGAAACGCTGTATGTCATAAATGTTGACAGTTTATGAATCTTAGTTTTTTTTAAGCAAGGGGAGGACAAACGAGCCTATTGGTCACGTGATCAGAAGTGATCAACTCAGCTCATACTCTCTTATAACACCAGAGGAATCATCAGAGCGTTGCCTATGGTCAACATCGAATAAACGAACACATCCAAAGCTGAAGAAACAGTGGTACGTGGCGCGTGAGGATCGAACTGTGGTGGGGATCACAAGGAAGCTCATTCCACAGCTTTGTAGTACGTGGAAGAAAGCTCCTTGAAAACCGCACTGTGGAGGACCGCCACACATCCAGATGGTGAGGATGATATCCTAACTTGTGGCTTGTCGTGCGAAGATGGAATTTGGCGGCAGGAATCAGGTTAAACAGCTCTTCGGAACACTCCCCGTGATAAATGCGGTATAAGACACACAATGAAGCGACGTCTCTACGCAACGCCAAGTGATCCAGCCGTTCACAGAGCACTGGGTCCCCGACAATTCGAGCTGCTCTGCGTTGCACGCGGTCAAATGGATCGAGCTGATACTGGGGTACGCCAGACCAGAGATGACAGCAATACTCCATGTGTGGCTGGACCTGCGCTTTGTAGAGCGCTAGTATGTGGGCCGGCTTGAAGTATTGCCGTGCTCTATTAATTACGCCCAGTTTCTTTGAAGCCAATTTGGCTTTGCCTTCCAGATGACTCAAGAGAGGACTCGATAGAAGACACAAGTTTCTACCGGTCCTGGTCGATGATTTCCCGAGAGAGACCTGCATGGCCTGTGTATACGGCATCACCAGTGCTGTCGTCTGCATAGCAATGAATGTTGGAGGTGTCCAACATATCATTGATATGCAGAAGAAACAGCGTGGGAGACAGCACACAGCCTTGGGGCACTCCAGCATTCACGGGCTTCGGGTTCATGCAATATTCAATTATGCTTTTATAAATTTATCAGAGACGAGAAGAGTAATACATGTCCAACGAATCTCGTATGATTTCAAAAGTGTTAATTGCTAACCATCGAGTTTATCATACTCTAGTCTCAACTATAAAAATGTTACTCAATTTGTCCCACTTTTGGTAACCATCATAACTTTTTTTTTCGTGAAATTACCATTTTATATGAAACAATATTCTGTGATTATATGAATCAATTAGCTGAATATATTTGTACAGTTAATTTAATTAATACAAATTTTTATTTGTCAATATTGCTCCGCATTAATTTTGTAAAAACATCGCGTAAATATCCACATCACTGTCATCTTTCTAATATATAAAATTCTCGTGTCATGTGTTAAACATTGAACTCCTCCGAAACGGCTTAACCGATTCTCATGAAATTTTGAGTGCATATTGGGTAGGTCTGAGAATCAGACATTTTATTTTTCTATTTTTCATCCCCCTAAATGTTAAGGGTGGTCCACACGATTTTTTTTAATTTTTTTTGACATTTTTTTTTTAATTTTTTGGTTTATGAGTCAGCATTAAAAAATACATACAACTTCAAATTTTCACCCATCTACGATTAACAGTTACTTTTGTATCGCGATTTTAATATCGGCAATACAACGCTGGGACAGCTAGTATTTCTATGAAATCTTTCCGAAATATGATATGGTCAAAATGTGCCCCAAAGTACAAAAAGAATTGTATCACAAAAACCATTTTTAAAAAAAAGTTACGAATTTTAGAAATTTATGAATTGACTACAGCAGATGTGGAAAAAAATTCTTATTTAAAATTATATCTCTGATTTCCACATTGCGAGCCAACATTGCCGTAGTAATATTTAAACGATACGACATGGGTACCTTCAAAAAAAGCGCGTACACCTTCCTTAAAGGCCGGCAACGCTCTTGTGATTTCTCTGGTGTTGCAAGAGAATGTGGGCGGCGGTGATCACTTAACACCAGGTGACCCATACGCTCGTTTGTCCTCCTATTACATAAAAAAAAATAGAACATAATATAACACAACAGTGGACACTAACTAAACTCAAACGGAGTCTAAAATGTAAAATATTCATATCTTACCGTAACATAATATTTAATACATCATTTATCTTCAAATCGAACATAAATAAAATAAAATAATCTTAACGTAGTTACGGATTATTTCATCTTTATATTGGCAGCACTCAACCTCGAGCCGCCGATATTAGTATAATAATGGGCATTATAATCAATGTAGTACCGCTCAGGATTCTTGAAAAACCCAAAAATTCTGCGCGGCACAAAAATTGCATTCGCCACCTTGAGACATAAGATGTTAAGTCTCATTTTCCCAGTAATTTCACCAGCTATGGCACCCTTCAGACCGAAACACAGTAATGTTGCCTCCCAGCCTCCCACTGGTTTTCTAACCAAAAATTCGTTTTATAACAACATATTTAAGCCCGCATAATTTTTGTCCACAGCTGCTGAACAATATCCACCTTTTTACTATTGTTCTAGAAGATGTTTACTTTTAAATGAGATAGATTTGTATACTACAATTTGGAGCACAGGCCCATACATCTTCGTCTTTTGATCGTGGCTATTCTTTGACTAAAATTACTCGATAATATGTAGTTACGTAATACAAACTCATGTTGCTTTAAGTTCATTTTCCAAACGCCTTCCATCTCAACGCAAACTATAACATCCCCTATTATTGCATCAAGAAAATAAAAGATTCCAACGAGTCGGGCGTAAAATGCTGTGATTGACAGCTTTGACGCAACTCAGTATAGTGGCTTATTAGCTGCCTTTTACACTTTCCATTACGAAGGCAATTGAAAGCGACAAAGTATTTCCTACAGCCAATCACCGTGTAAGAAAGTGATTAAATAATTTTATCGTGTCATTTGTAGGACGATGTACTTGCCACTTTGTAATAAATAACAAGCTGGCTATACTCTACGTCAGGAAATTTCGTTAGAGCGGAATTTAATTTATTTAATATAGATTTACGCTGTGACGTAGGCCTTTGGTCATTCAAATTTAATCTAATATTTTATGCCACAGAACAGGGGTATTCGCACTATTTAAAACCTAGTCCTTAAGAATCATTGAGAGCAAAATTTAAAGAAATAAACATTTTGACCATTGCCTATATTGCCTCTCAATATATTATTGATGACGTTATGTAATTACTGGGCAATGAGACTTAACTAATGTTATGTCTCAAGGTGACAAGCGCAGCTGTTGTAGTGCCGCTCAGAATTTTTGGATTTTTCAAGAATCCTGAGCGTGGGCAGGGCGTATATATTACCATCAGCTAAACGTCTTGCTCGTCTCGTTCCTTATTGTCATAAAAACAATCTGAAAGAAAATAAATCCACAGAATATAATAAACACGCACACACACGACACACACACACACACACACACACACGCGCGCGCTCAGAACACAACACATCATAGGAACATTATCACCTTAACTCTACCAATAAAATTTGACTCGCGTTAACACTTAAGACAACTCAAAACTCAATTAAGTAATCAATTAATAGAATTAATTGCTGCTGCTGCGCTCGAAATAGATACCGCAGGCGTAGTTGCAAAGTGCGGCAACTAGTAGTAGTTGCCGCACTACCAAGACACACAACCAAGTCGGCGTAATCGAGCCAGTCTCGAACAATGTGTGACGTTGACGTTGCCACATGTTCTATTAAACTTTGCTAATTAAATTTGTAAAAATAATACTACGAGAAATAAGAAAAACACTGGGATCACGTCATATTATCGGTAAGTATTTTAATTACAATGTAACATAAGACGAAGCGTATGTGAAAAATTTTGAAAGATGCCATTGAGTTCGTCGTAAAAAAAGCTATTGTTGTTAAAAGGTATTTACTTGAAGCACAGCGGAGACCAATCCTAAATCTAAGGCTGCGAGTGTTTTTTGCATATCTAACTTCAGTTTTCGGAGCGGTGATAATTTATTAATTGAAGTTAAAATGAATAATATTTATCCTAGATTTCTGCAATGTCAATGAAACTTAAATAGCGACCTCGTCTACCTTCATTTACATCATGAACGTGTGGGTTGAGATGTAATACTTAAGTATATTTAGACGGAGCAAGCAGACGCCGATCTAAACGGCGCCTAAGATATCAGTGGCGAGACGTGGTAGACTTAGTCGTCACCCACCTATATCTATGTAGAAGTGTCAATGAGCTTTCTGGCTTAGATACACATTAGGACTAATGAAGATAAACTGAAATTGAGAACAAAATAGTACGCATTGCGTCTCTGTTCGAATCCAATGATGACCCTCGCGTAGTACGTAGTCACGTAATACGTAGTCACGTAGTACATAGTCACGTAGTACTAGTGAAAATGTATAGTCTAACCCCCTTATTCATAATAGTCTGCTAACTTAAAGCATTGCTAATTCTCACTCTGTCTTCTTCTATTGACCTAAGTCAGAATGAGAAAAAAAACTCCTTAGCGGCTGTTTTAAGCTAGCGGACCATTATGAATAAGGGGGTTAATACGTAAGTATCCATCACGACTCTATCGAATAACTATAATATATAAGTGTCTAATATACGGCCGATCGAACTTTGCTCGGATTATTGAGAATATACAAAACATGAATAAAAAAACGAATACAAAAAACGAAACGAAACATCTGGCTACGAACCGGGGTCTTCTGCTTTCCGGATCACCCAATGTCCCATCTGAGTTATTATAGTCTTGTATATAGTGGCGAAATTTACCTTTGTATCCTAATATTCTCATTAAAACTACATTTTTTAAAATGAAACCTAGCTAGATTGATTTATCGCCCCCGAAATCCTCTGTATACTAAATTTTATGAAAATCGTTGGAGCCGTTTCTGAGATTCAGATTATATATATACAAGAATTGCTCGTTTAAAAATATAAGATATTCTTTATCTTATTACTTTTGTAGTTTTTAATCCTATTTTTTTGCATAAGTGAATAGGATCCTCTTTCCTATAAATTTTATATTGTATTTGTGTGTAGGATATATCCTATATTATGCTCAGTTATTACTTTATATCAAGTTCCATGTAAATAAAATCTTATCCACTTGTAGGTTACCTGGAAGAACTCGCTGAATAGCGATAAAGTTGCCTAATTGCGCTACCATAACTGTTATATACAAATTGTAACTTTATTAATAACAGTGATCAACGCGCATTTTTTAGTTTTAGTTTGATTGGGCTTAAGGCAGACAGGACGGGACAGGAAGGTTTGAAAATATTGTTACGTATAAAGTATATATTATTATGATCGAACAAAATATACAACGACAGGACAGGCACGTGGAACTCACGGTGTGGGTCAAATATCGTCGCCGACGTTATGGACGTACCGGCCCGCGCGTGCCCCGTCCTGTTCCAGAAAGTTATTAGCCTTTTCCTACTGCAGAGCAATAGTAGTAAAATTTTAAAATAATAACTATTTTGCCCGCTAGTAAAATATATTTTAAATAGTACTCAATCTGTAACTGCGTTGGATTCGTAACACATTCATAAATCAGTTTACGCGTTCTACAATCTACTCGCACTTACTTATTGGGATCCTAGTCAGGGCTGAGCCGTTTTTCCTTGTTATTTTTTATGCTTCTTCGTATTTGAGAGGGGTTTTACTCCAATCGAATAAACAAAGAAACGAAAATATCAATCTACGAATAGCATAGAAGCACACGCGCCTCGCTTTTAGCGATCGACAACTAACCGCTTCTCTATCTCGATATCTGTCTCCGCCTATGTTATTGTAACTAACGCACAGGTGGAAGCCAGTTGTTCAGCCATGCTACTGCACTTTGTAAGCGAGTGGCGTTTCTTTTGCCTCCATTAATGCACTGAATTGGTGTTTGGTCACACCAATAGTAAAAAGATGCTTGTTTACGGATCAGTGGCTTGGTTATAATACCCACAATCACCACCCATACAAACCATCTGGCAAATACCATCACACCAACATTAGAAGCACATTCAAAAACCCATGAACGCGACAGTTGACACTGACGCTAAGCGAGGGTTTCATAATGATCAAAGAATAAGATAAAATAAACAAAATATATATGATGATATATAAAAATGAATTGCTGTTCGTTAGTCTCGCTAAAACTGAAGAACGGCAGGACCGATTTGGCTCATTTTAGACTTGAAAATTTTCGGAATTAAATGAAAACAACAATTTTGTTTTTCCTTTAATGTGTCCACCGTCGCGTCGCTCAGAAATCAAATTGAAAGAATAGTTTAAAACGAATAACTAATAAGAATCTTTGTATCTTTCTTACTTTCTCAGGAGGTAAAAATCAAACTTAATTTTAGCTACATATAGTTGGTAGATTAACTACAGTTGCTATGTATGATGGCAATACAACGTTTGCTGGGTCAGCTAGTTTTTAATAAATTGAAATATGTTGACATAATCATTAAAATTTCTGTTTATTAAATTGCACTTACATCTCTCGAACGTTAGGTAATCGTTTTAGGTAAACAAAGTCGCTTCAAAGCGTCACCACAAACATATCGATTTACTTTCAAACTGATGAATTTTCGCTAACAAAGAGTGCTTGTATCTCTTTAATAGCGGAATTCATTTTGTAAACTGCTCGCTGGGATTAAAACACGAGAACCTCAATCAATTCAACAACAAATTACGTAAAGCCAGAAAGCGTCTCACTCTCAACAATCACGTGCTTGTTTCATGACCACTCCGCTTGTCTTGGCGTGCGATGAGTCTTATATATCTCGATTAAACGGCTTAAATGAAATTTATCTTCTCAAAATTGCTT
>CATIXQ010000032.1:5203602-5223859 GCA_949711755.1 Leptidea juvernica
ATTTAAATTTATTTATAGATAATCCTTGAACAGCGTCTGGGACTTTATAGTAAATGTGTATTACTACTGGCTTATAGCTATTTTATCGGTTTTTCAAAAATCCTGAGCGGCACTGCATTGTAATGGGCATGGCGTATCAATTACCATCAGCTGAACGTCCTCTTCGTCTCATCTTTTATTATATTAAATAAAAAAAACTTGTTATAAAGCTTACTAGAGTTAGTTATAAGCAATATCTTACTTATAATGTTGTAATCATAGTAATGTATTATAATAGCATATAGATATATAAAGCGTATAATATACTATTGTTACGGTTACCGACTTTAATTAATAAGTCGTAAATAGTCAGCCATGCTTGGCATTAGCTCATTAGTATCCAAATAAAAATTGTTCACGCATTATTTGGTTGTCAGGTCGTCTGTACGTTAGTTTATTCTAAGTCTATGGTTGTAACAATGTAAGACGGTGACGATTTTTATTAAAACCTCATTCATGTACTTACAACGAACAATATTCATTTATTCGATTCTACAGATAAAATTTTATTTGGATTCATCCTTTTTAGTAAGGTTTTGATGTTGCATTTTTGACTCATTTTGAAATAAGCTAAAAAATCTGATAACTCAATAATGGTTCACTTTAATACTAATCATCCCTATCAACTCCTAACGAGAATACATAGATTTACCAATAACACTGTATATATTTAAAGCTGGTAGATACATATCTACTGTCTAAAATGCTTGTGATCCATCTGACGTTGCATGAAAGCTTGAGTTGCAATAATTACTTACAAAAGTCAAATCAATATTTAAATCAAGTATCAAAACTAAATGCCTGGGGTATTGATATGTTCTATACCCTTAGTATGAAAAACAAGTTTAGAAATCGCTTTGACGACATAAATTGTAAAGTATCCCGTAAACAAATAGAATACTTAGTCGGTTTGAAAGAGTTGTATAGTGTGATCTGTCACCGACGCTGGCGAAGGCTGTGGAGCAAGAAAAGCCGATTACACAGAACTACATTCCTTGCAAATAGTATATTCCGAGCATTGTCCGCGCTCTGTACTTACTACAGTGTATTCCAATAATATTGTATACAGAGTGAATGCACATGTTTATTTCGGTGCAAGTGTGGTGCAAGATTTTCTGTGGTAACATTTACTTAATCGAGTAACATTTTGATTGAGGTTAAAGTTCAATGACAATTTTAATAATAATAGACGAGACACGCAGGGCCTTTAAGTGATGGTAATCGATACGCCCTGCCAATACAATGTACTGGCAATCAGTATTCTTGAAAAACCCAAAGATTCTGAGCAGCACTACAATTGCGCTCGTCTCCTTGAGACATAAGGTGTTAAGTCTCGTTTGCCCAGTAATTTCACTAGTTGCGGCTACTAATAGCGTACAGATAGACAGCGCGATAATGCGTGTCCAAGTTTGATTTGGCAATGTGTGCGTGCACTAAAAGCCTAAAAACAAGGTCAGATTTAGTACTGCCGGACCGACCGCGTTCGATGGTTCGGCCGTACCAAATCCGATCATGTGTTTTTGCTATTAATCAGTGATCTTGACACTTGACAATCAAAATTGGTTACGGTAACAATAGATTCACTTTCTTTTTCTATCTTGCTGTATTTCCGCTACAGATATTCTTTTCACTCGCACGCTTTGTTTGTCTGTAGGCTGGTATTTTGTAAATCTATAGTTTAGCTCCTAAAAACAATCAAATTGAACGGGTTTTCATGAAAATTAAACTAAGAGTTATAATTGAGATTTTTTATAATTTTCTTTAGTAATAGAAATAACAATAAACTAAATGATAAAAATTTAGTCTCAACTCATCTTCTGGTAGATTAAAGATCCTCTGTTGATTATTTTTTTCTCATATATAAGAAAAATGTTTATTCTGATCCTCCTATCTCTATTTATTTTTTTTTTAATTTAAAGATACTTAGACAGGTGTATAAATTTATATTGTTTGTGTTAATTTAAAACCCTGCCAGTATAAAAGTTGTTAATTTTCATACTTAAATTTAAACGCATTCGGAAAATTTCGAAAAGCTCTTAAAGTTTGTAATAAAATTATGTAAAAATATTCTGTAACGAACAGTTCATTGTCAGTTGGCATCATGACAAAAGTGAACTGAGTCTGACCCAGCGACTATGATATGAGAATCTTTACGACAATATTGCTCATATCGATAAAATTTAAGTTTTTAAAGTATCTTACCTTGGTTAAATAACTGTTATGTAATACATTTAGGGTTATTGCTTAAAAAAAGTTGCTAATTAAATTTATATGCTGAAGAAGTGCTTTTAATTTCCGTAGGAAATTATACTGTGACAGGAATGATTTTCGTTAAATACTTATTATAAGTCAGCGAATATCTCATGAATATTGGTCCAGTCGTTTCGAAGATTCGCCGGAACAAAACGAGAGACAGACGCGTTTTTTTAAATATATAAACTTTCGTTTATGGTTTTGCAAGCTACAGTTTATGGAAGAGTTCAGTAATGCAACCTTTCGGTTTATAGAATTCTTTATTCCCATTAAGACAAAAAAGTCACTTTCACGAGAGATAAGTAAAATAATTAATAACTAGTAGTTAAAAAAACTAAAAACACGCTTTTTATAGAAAACCGTACTAAAAATATAGAAGAAATTTATAAAATACACAGAAGAATTCCTGCCTTATAGACGATAGATGAAAATTATACAAATTAACAACAATCTTATTTTGCAAATTGAAAAATGGAAAAATTTATCAAATTAATGTAATGTCATCGGTCCTTGATAAATCTACGAAGTTTGAACGAAATCTGTCTGTTTAAAGTATGCCAAAATCGCGCCCAAATGAGTCGGTTAAAAAATACATACAGGTGAAGCTAATAAAAATCGTGTAAAAAGGTTAGGTTTTAACTACTTATCCGGTATGAATATATTGTGGCTATTACAAAGTATTGGTGAATTTGAAGTAATTTTCATCACTTTGAATATACATATTAAATAATGTATCAAAATTTATTAATGTTGTGGGATTTGATCATCCGCTTCTCGGGATACACTCCAGCGCATTGATCAACCAGCCAACAGTCTGAATAACTCATTATCCATAAATCTTGTTATGTTTATTTTAAATCTCGAGTTGTTGTTCCAACTACTAGATCTATATTGCAGTTGATAGACTGCTCAACCCTGCAAACCAACTGCATGTAAAGATATGACTTGATATGTTACTGTTTCAAATCTAATAGCCAAAACACATGTTCATATTTGGTACAGCCGAACCATCGGACGCGGTCTCATAGCGGACCATATTCGATGGTAATTCGCATTGTCCACCGCACAAAATTGTTATTATGACCGTCCGGAAAGTACCGAGGCTGACGCCGGACTAATTGTTGCGAGGCGCCGGACCTTCCCATGGTCCAACCCTACCAAATCCGACAGTGTGTTTAGGCTATAAGCTTTTTTATACTTTTAAGTCATTTCCTTGCCGCGGTAATATCAGTGTACAATTACTTATCGGTAAAAAATATCTTATATAGGCAATCAACCTTTTTGAATTCATTATTTCCATATTGATAATATTTATTAACTTATATTTCTAGGCCTACGTCTACTTCCTTTCTAGGCATACGTTAGTATCTGCATTACTTAATTAGAATCTCAGCATCTGCCAAAAAACTTCACCATACACACGAATACAAAGTGTTGAATTAAAAATAAAACTAGTAACGGGTATGTGCAATAAAATTGTATAAGCTTCCCTTAATAACAATTGATTTTCTTAACAAGCGTTTCTCTAGTTTTAGTTGTATTGATATCAATCTAAAATATCACGTATTGAACTAAATATATTATGTTAATAGTTGTTTTTGGGGTTCTGTATACGAATTATAACTCGGGAACTGTATTGCTAAATCCCCGCTGTTTGTTATTCCGTCTTTCTATCACGATCAGCCGAAAGACGTCCACTGCTAGACAAAGGCCTCCCCTAAAGATTTCCACGACGATCGGTCCTGCAATGCCCTCATCCTACGTATTCCGGCGATCTTGACCAGATCATCCGTCCATCTTGTGAGTAATCGCCATTCGAGGACTTTTCTGCCCCACCGCCATCTGTCCGTCGAACTTTGTGAGCTGCCCACTGCCACTTCAGTTTTGCAATCACTTGGGCTATTATGTTGGTAACTTTGGTTTTCCTACGGATCTCCTCATTTCTGATTAGATCTCACAGGGAAACTCCAGTCATCCTTTTATCAGTGAGCTAAATCACATGAACCAATTTAGTTGAACACACGGACAGAATGTGTATTACTAGGAATTGCTGCTATAATAAAAAAGTGAGTACATATGTACGCACACAAGAATTCTTTTTTTGGGTTAATAAAACAAAAATCCCTAAAACAAATTATTCCTTGTGCTATTTTACGTTTGTAGAAAAACAATATTTTAATAAAGAAGGTATTAAATACAACTTTATATAATTATAAGAGATAATTTAGTTAAAATGGTAGCTGAAGTATGATACAAATGGTCTAGTTGACCAGCCACCGTCAGTGTGTCTAATTTACGTGACAGTGTAAGCGCACATCGTAAAAATTCACTCTGAATATTATTCCCTAACGAGCCAAAAGAATTATAACTTCAAGAATAATATAATGTAATAAAAAGTCCTTTGTCAGAGGTGGGACTCAAGCCGACGGTCTCAGTAACCAGAGATTAATATCGGAACCGATCGGAATAATACTAACACCACAAAACGCAGCGTTTTTCGGAAATTATTTTCGTATATGATATGTTGGTGATCTCTTATCCAAAACTTATATTTTTTAACTTAGAAATACCTATACCTTCGCAATACAAATAATTCTGCCAATGACACTTCATTACATATGACAATTCATACAATGAGCGAGCGGGGTACTTAATTTATATGGCAACACAACGTTTGACGGATCAGCACTTGTAATTTCAATTAAATTAGTTTGATACTTTTGCCGTGAAAAATTAACAAACAGACAGTTACTTACAGATTTGTTATATTACTAGGGATATAGATTTTTATCTTTATATTAATGTTCATGGATACTGATCTATATATTTGAAATCAACAGAATTAAATAATCACACAACTTATAATAATCCGTGAATTACGTTTAATAAGACTAGTTAGCTCAATAAATATAAGAACAGGTTTACTTTTAAAGTCCCATTATAACCCAAAATCAGTGAAAATCTTTGCCATAACCCACTTTGCGTTGACAAAGAGTCGAAGAAGTAGTAGACGAAGTCTCAAAAACAAATTGATCGAGTCAACAGTGATTTTTTTTATGAAAATAAGGTACGAGACGAGCAGGACGTTCAGCTGATGATAATTGATACGCCCTGCCCATTATAATACAGTGCCGCTCAGGATTCTTGCAAAACCCAAAAAAGATATTAAGTCTCATTTGCCCAGAAATTTGATATCAAAGTAATAAGTTGATAAAATTAAATTATAAAGTTTATATTTAGAGACCCTGATGTTAAAACTAACGACACAAAAATTACAACGTCATTTGAACATCCAAGCGAACAAGTTATCCACTTGAGAATTTCACCCCGCCACTCAACGTATCGCAGAACTCAATGAAAATTGTCAAACTCATATACAAGAGCCCACGAATTAAGACCACCTCAGTGAATTTCATAACTGGTTCTGTAAATCCGATAACAGAAGTTGAAGTAGTCCCCTTTTGCAAGCGGAGTCATATTAGAACTTTCAGAAAACTCAAATTTTCACATACCGATATGCGTAGAATTTACTCAACTTTTAAAAAACAAAAAACCGCGCTAGTCTTTGCTAAAACTCTGTTTTTACGTTAAGCTGAACTGTTAATTCTGAACGGGGCAAAAGTTTAGTATTTCATGTTATAATGTCAAAATGTTGTTGAAGTGACGTGCATTTTTGGAATTTAAAATAGGAAAATAGGCTAGAGACTTAGATAAAATGAATATAATTGAATTTAGTGAGTTGAATTTATGATGTACATATATTATGTTTTAAAACATTAATAATGACAATATTTTCAATATTATACAAGTAATTAGCCTATTTTTTCAATTTGTGTTATGATATAAAAATTTTATCTATAGATTTGTGATTCAAATAACTCCACTTCAGAAAATAATCAATTATAATAAAATTTTGTGTTTCTACTAAAATAAGAAACTGTAAATAATTTTCATTTTGTTTTGTTTTCTATAAACCTATTATATTCTCAATCTAATTCTTTTCTGGAATCTCCGAAACTAATCCAGCATTATTATTATCATTTAAAACATCTCCTATCATACTCCTCCATAACGTAGAGTCCATTAGGAAAATAATTAAGCAATTAAGAGATTAACTCGAACGTTTTCAGTGAATGTCAATAGATTTATCAATTTCATTATCGCCTGATACCATTGGAACAATTGGATCCGATATAATAAAATAAATGAAGCTATACGTGATATTCGTTGCTCAAATTAACTGTTCACCACAACCGGAATGACATTTTAATTCCAAACTATTAATAGGAATGGAAATACTAGGAAAAACTGATTTTTAGTTAGGTTGGAGGTGTGAAAAGGATTTGTGGGATGAGTGTGTAGCGAGAGGGTGCCGTCGCCCCGCTATCCCATCCCAATAGGGATCATGTACTGCTCACACTCTTCGTGAATCCTGCTCTCCTGGTATTATTTGGCATTGACTCCATTCATAGAATTCCCGACGACTTATTCTCATATTTTACCATTCCGTATCTTTTTGCGTATAGAAAAATAATAATATACTTAAACGTGCGGTTCTTACAGATTTTAATGTTTTTAATTATTTTAAAAGCTAATAAATGTAGGCAGTATACAGTAGCCAATCTTTTTATAAAATAATAAAAAAGCTAAACTGTCCATAATAACATTATTATTATATATTTTTTTTTTTAGATATATGTCACAGAATAGTATCAAAATACATTTTAAATTAATTATAATATAACATTTTAAATCGAAGAAGAAAGAGATTTTGATAATATTGCAGTAAAATATATTTATTTTGTTATTATTTACGTTACGATATTACATTGGGTATTACGTCATATTTACAGTACAAGGAAACCAGATGAGTATTGTAGAACGATTTCTTTTTGCGACGAGTTAATTAAAACGGAAAACAATTATCACACGCAGTCTTCAACCAACATAAATCATAACCCGTCGTTACGAACAACATTGCCAACGATAATCATGAAATGTTTACTCGCTGAAAGAGAGAGTTGGAACACGAAAACCCGCCGCATTCCCACATTCCGACGGTAAAAGGGAAACCCGACGATATTGTGGAGCAGGAAGGATATAAGGAGATCGCTGAAGTGTGAGCGCGTGGACATATAAATGTAAGAGCGACTTACCTCTTCACTGTGTCTAGTAGCCTGGTAACTTGTTACAGATCACGTAACTGAACGGCGGCCTGCAAGCGAGCTGCTAGGTCGGCTGTGCGTCGCGAACTGCAATTGCATCGCACTTTGCAAGGGGGTGGTGCACTGTGAACAAACGGGACAGTTACGCCCGCCCATTTGCCTGGTGCCTCACTTTCCCGCCCTACTGTTCTCTAAAACTTACAGCACTTAACAGGTGGTGGCGATACTTACAACAATATTAACTCGAAGTAATAACTTAAAAGCTTTTCAATAAATCAATATATCTTAATTAATAATTTATAAATCAAATGTTAAGATGGAAATTTCTGTAGCAAGAACCAAATTAGATGTTTGAGCTTGAGAGTCGCAATGTAAAATAAATTGTGGATTTCCACCGTGTAGCCAAGGTAAGGCCTACGTGATTAGTAACTACGGCGCCGCCTCTACACGGTCGCTACGGTGACCGCCCGGCGACATCTACGCGTCCTTTTACATCGCGTAGCAACAACTATTTCGAGCACAGAACAGGTAAAAAGAGATCTCTTCATACAGTTCTCTGATTTCAAGTCTAAAACTTATAAGAAATACCAAAGCATATATGAATTTGTAATATATAATCCAATAAAGTAATTTAGAAAAATATGAGACTGCCGACATATTATTTTACTGAACAAACGTATAAAATATATAATCGATAAATTTATTAGAAGTGATAACTTTTTGAGGTGCGCTGAGCACTCTATTTTGTGACTATTAAATGCGACAAACGCTCGGACATGTTACTCTCGTTCACTTAAAGTCAGCTCCAGTTGACCAAGGGAACGCGATGAGTTAGAACAAAAGTAGTATAGAAAATATAAGTGTTTCAAATTATAAAAATCACCTTGATGATTTTATTTCTTCTGTCGTGTTGTCTTAAGCATATTACTGTATTTCATTACTGTATATATATTTATATACACCTGGCTAATTATGCTCTCCATGATTTTGGAGAGCAGTGAGGTAATAGCAATAGGCCTGTAGTTTGCCAGATCTGAACTGTCTCCTTTTTTTTGGATCGGATGGACAAGGGCTGACTTCCATGAGTCAGGGACTACGCCTTTGGAATACGAGTGCCGGAATAAACGCGTTAGCACCGGCGTCAACTCAGGGGCACACGTTCTAAGCACGATTGGAGAAATGCAATCCGGCCCGCTCGACTTCCTGACGTCCAACGAAAACAGAGCTCGCCTAACAGTTTTCTGTCTGAACTGTACTTCAGGCATAGAGCTCTGATGGTCGGCGGTGTTTTCCGTTGTCGTCAAGAGTCGAGTTGGAGGCGAAAAGAGCGCACAGGATCGGCTTTCTCTTTTGCCGTATGGGCCAGGGTGTCATTCCTCATGTGCAACGGCGGCATGGACGGCTGGCTGAAGTTACCAAGAGCAGCTTTCGACAACGACCAGAACTTGCGTGTTCCGGTCGGGTAACGGGAAAAAGCTGCTCGCCGATTTTGACGACGTGTTTTGACTTTGCACGGGCGATTTGCCGCTTAAAAAATCTGGAAGCACGGTTGTATTTCCTCTTAAGAACTATGCAGTTCGGATCCTTTGTGCCCATCGCCGCAACCCAAGTTCGATACGCCTGTTTTTTGCAGACAGATTCTGCTTTAACTGACGCATCGAACCAGGGCTGTGATCTGCCACCGATCGGTACTACAGAGCTTGGTATAAAAATATCCATGCCCTGTAGTATCACATCGGCTACTGCAACGGGAAATGGCCTCCGGTCCTCGACACTAACCTATACGAAACATAGCGGCACTAGGCCGCTACTTCACGCCGGTATTCTGTGCGACTGTGGTAATTAACCCGTACGAGTCTGGCCCGATTGTGCTGACGTCAAAAGACGGCAGCGTGACTCTCCCACTTCCAAAAAGCCCATAGTCGCCTCTTATGACACTCATGGGCCTGGGACTCCCCTATTCTTTTTATGCCCCGGGGAAAGTACAGGGCCAGTAAGTTAGTAGTAGTGACCCTGCCTACTGAGCTCGAGCTCCCGGGGTTCGAATCCCGGTAGGTGCAATGATTTATATGATGAATATGAATGTTTGTTTCCGAGTCATGGATGTTTATTTGTATTTATGTATGTATAAGTAAGTATATCTTATATCTTTAAACGAGCAATTCTTGTATATATATAATCTGAATCTCGGAAACGGCTCCAACGATTTTCATAAAATTAAGTATGCAGGGGATTTCGGGGGTGATAAATCGATCTAGCTAGGTTTCAATTTAAAAAAAAATGTTTTATCCATGTTTGAATGAGAAACAGCTACAATAACATTAGAATACAAAGGTAAATTTCGCCACTATACACACCTAAAAAAAAACGCGTTCGCCTACCTTAAAGGCCGGCAACGATCTTGAGCTTCCTCTGGTGTTGCATGAGAATGTGTACGGCGGTAACGTACACTCGTTTGTCCTCCATTTCCACAAATAAAATATAATAATTTAATTTTATGAATTGATACATCCTGCACTGAATAATTTTGGCATGAATAAATCTTGTCCGTCCTTGTTTGGGAGAGATTGATAGAATATTATGATGAAATATTGAGATCTATTATCAACCAACCTTGGAGGGAAGGATAAAATCGTTTCCACACCTTACAAAATAACCTTATATTTTCTTGGCTTGAGATACTATATAGAGGTTTCCTCGTTATCGTCGCTATATCAATGATACATTTAAAAAGACATATCTAGCGTAGTACTTACATATTTATTTAATATTGCATTATTATTTCACTTTTTTAAGACTATAAGGTACGAGACGAGAAGGAAGTTCAGCTGATGGTTCAATTACCATTACCTGAACTTCCTTCGTATATATATATAGCGTATCAATATACGCCCTGCTCATTACAATGTAGTGCCGTTCAGGATTCTTGAAAAATTTATTGAAGTAGGCGTTATTTTGCGGAAATCAATAATTATCAAAATGATTTGAGTTTTCTTTAGTGCTAATTCCGCCAATATTTGTCTTTAAACATTTCGACACGTGTTTCGCTTCTACACGAGGCATCCTCGGGACGTGTTGACTCGCTTAAATCTGGCACGAGCTGACAGATTTTGGAATTAACACTAAAGAAAACTCAAATCATTTTGATTCTTGAAAAACTTAAACATTCTGAGTGTCACTACAATTGCTCTCGTCACCTTGAGATATAAGATGTTAAGTCTCATTTGCCCAGTAATTTCACTAGCTACGGCGGCCTTCAGACCGAAACACAATAATGTTTATACATTGCTGCTTCAGGGTAGAAAAAGGCGCCGTTGTGGAACACATAATCTAGTCGGCATCGTATGCAAAGGAGCCTCCCGCTGGTTTTCATTTATGTGTCAAAATAAATCAAATACAGGCATAGATTGCAATCATTTATTTGCTCTCATAATACCTTTAATTATTTACAGTATTTGCTGATTGATATCTACTGCACTTGTTACACTTTCGCGTCCTCGAAATGCTTATAGCAGTATGTCTGTAGCTATACAGCTGACGTAATGTGCGACATTAATGCTGTGTATATCTTTAAGTGAAATTGAATGGATGTGAAAAGTTCATTGTGCATATGCTGTGTATGGTTGAAGTAGTGTTTTTGTTTGATTAATACATTATTGAAAATATGTTTTAAAAATAAAAAAATAATATTTTAATTGTTATTAAACATTATGAAATTTAAATTTTTAATACTTAAGCTTCTAAGTTTTAATTTCTATCGGCAGTTACTGTAACTACCAATTTTTTTTATGATTAATAATTTCTTTTCCTTTTTTTAATTTACATAAGTCTAGACGTTTGAGTAATATTGGTGTATCACTTTACATAAGTACATTGTATAAAATATAATGTAAAATTCTGAAACTGAAATATAGATTTAAAAGAGTGGCAATGAGTTTTAGAGTTCTAAGAGTCCTTCTCGTCAAAGCTCAACTTTTCCGAAGTGTGAGTGAATAAATGTTTTTTTTCCTTCATAGACATATTATTTCAAAAGATTTTACTTCACTTATATCACTATCATCAATTCTTTAGTGAATGGAGCTCACAAAATCAACACGCCTTCGAATACTTTATAAATTGTACATTGAACAAAATTAAAATAAAAAAAAATAACATTTATACATTGTTATTTATAAACTATTGTTAAAAGTATAATCCAGATATCAGGATCTCGTTAGGATGAGCCTTCGCGATACGCAACCCTAAACAGCGAAGTGAACATAGTACTGCGTTTTACCAGGAAAGCATAACTTGATGGAACAGTTACTAAATAATGTTGAGAATGTCGAGTTCGGGTGTTCGCAAACAATAGCTGCGAGAGAAGCTCGCGTTTAGCTGGCGTGGATTTGTCTCACGTAGGAGGTGCAAACCTTAACTGTTGAAAGTGCTGTTTTTTTTTAATTAGCTCTACAATTAGGCTGTGATATATCACGAAAAAATCTCAATTAATGGTAGATACTTTCGAACTTTAAGTTCCGTATTTGCAGCTGGAATATAAGTAAATAGAAAACGAGTTGGTTGAAGTGTGTTATACGTGCTTGCCCATCGAGGGTCTGGGGTTCAACCCCGATGTGAACATACTTTTCCATGTTGTAATAGTAAGCTTGATAATTAATTTTCCGATAAACTACCTTGTTATGTTTGCAACCTGGCTAAGTCGAGTGAGTTTTGTTTTTAAAAAAAACGTCAATATGGTAAAGAAAACACAAATAAAAAAATACATACAAAAATCTGATTAGAATCACCAATCACAAATTCAGAGCCATATTTTTTATTAAAGTTTCTAACGGTGTATATCTCCTAGTACTCAAAGTTTCAGTGATATCTCGATCAGTGGCGAGTGTTTGTGAATGAAATGAAATTAATTATGCAATGGGAAGGGTGACTCGTAGTTCGCCCGTCGATGACAGACATAAAAAGTAATTAGTTTTTTTTTATCTTATGCTTAATTATAGAAAAATTCCAATGATTTCTGCTATTACAATTTAGATACTAAAGATGTTCTAGAATATACTACTAGATTAACGGACAGCCCGATAATACGACCATTTTTTTTTATTTTAATTATTTGTAATTGTAATTATACAATTATTTGTAATACTATTTGTAATTATTTGGGAAACTTACAGCTAGCTTACAATCATAACTTAGGAAATAATTAAAATTAATTATGGATTTAATAAAGTTTCAACATATATGTAAAACTATTGTTATGATTTAATATAACGCTTAAAACTATCTTAGGTACAGTTATTAACACTGTAAGAACTTATTAGATAAGATAATTTTTAATTTGGTGCTAGACGTAGAAAATATATCTAGAGATCTAAGTCATTTAACAAGTCGTTATAACTTCTGCAGGATCTAGATGTGCAAAACAAATGTGTTACGATATTTAAAAGAATTGTTAAAAATAGTTTGTGTGGGAAAGGTTAACGATTTTCTTAATGATACCACAGACTGGGAATGAAGCGAGTACCCTCTATCTCTTTAATTATAAATGTTTATTTTATGGTATTATATTGTAGTCCATATTTTTATAAAAAAAGCCCACTGAGTTTCTTGCGCCCGTTCTTCTCAGGTCTGAGGCAGTCTATTTTGAATGGGTGGTAGTTTTTGACGTTATATAGGTGATTTCGAATCCTATTTTGAATAAAAATATTTGAATTTGAATGTCAATATTTGCACGATATAATATTACACCTCGCCATGGGAGTATGCAAAAGGCTAGGATTACGTTATGGAATGGCATGCGCTACTAGTCCAAGCTAAGTAACTCTGGACAGTCGATCTTACTGTTCGCTATAGTACACACAAACGCCAAATCTGCTGTAGGATGCCTCTGATGAAGCGGCAGCAAATGATTTTATTTGTCAATGTGTCCGTTAGCTATTAAAAGGCATTAAAGGCATTTATTTTCTCAAAATTGATTCCTTTAGAATTCTTTTTGATGTCATTTCTAATATCCTAGATACTACTACCGCTGTTGGTATCGTATCGCTATTGGTTTTATATTCAATATACTAAAGAGCTAGCAAGTACTAGTCAATTAAAATCGGTTACAGTCACAATAGATTCGCGTTCCTTTTCTATCTTGCTGTGTCGCCGTTAGAGATGTCTCTCTCGCACACTTAGTTTGTCTATACGATAGTATGTTGTAAGTCTATGAGTCAAAACATAGCCAACAAGTGGACGGGCTATAGGCGGTACTTTAATAATAATAATTACATTACAATCTTAACTTAAATGACATTATATAGTTGAGTTTAATGTGATTTTAATTAAATTACAGATAAAAATGTAATATATGTCATAATTACAATTCAAAAGAAAATAATTAAATTATCGAGATAAAATTAATATAGTCCGATACAATCATTTGATGTTAAATTAAACTTCAGTACTTACGTTATTAACAAAATATATATTATGTCAAATATATAATATACTAGCTGATCCGACAGACTTTGTTCTGAAGATAATAATAAAAATACTGTTATATAGGAATTTGCCAATAATATTTCAAAACATCAAGTATCATTTCGTAAAAAATGCTCCCTGTTGTAATAATGAAATTGTTTCACAGCGGAACTGTCAAATCGTGCGTCACTTAATTCTGGCATAGAAAATATGTCCATACAAAACAAATAATGAAAATAAACATAATTATGGGCCCCAAATCGAAATAAAAACTATCCTATCTCTCAAGTTGGACTAAACTGCACTCCATGAAGCAATTCGTAAGATCCGTTCATTAGTTTAGGATTCCATCGCGGACAAACAGCGTGTCACTTAATATATATATATTAAGATATAAGTGGTCACAAATGTCATATTTACAACAGTCATACACAGCATTAATAATTGAATTGCAGATTTTTCTAATGCGGACCGCATTATGGAAGCGGCCCTTTTCCAATGTAGTGCTTGGCGCTTCCAGGATACAATAGATCGGAGATTCTAATTTCGATAAACAATAGTGAATTGTATCACGATATTTTACTGATTATGAATATTTAGTCAAGATATTATCATGTAATATTTTATTGTAATAATTCGTAATATGAATAGTGCAATTTTAATGAGACGCGTTATATATAACCCATCTCATTCGAATGAACATGTTGAGTAGGTAAGGTTATTTTGCATGGATGCTTATACAGGGTGTCCCAAAACTCAACGATAACCTGGTACCGGGCGAGAGGCCAAGGTATACCAGTTATGAAAAAAATAAGAAAAAAAATCTATGTCACTTAGTCAAGCGATGACAGACATTTTTCGAAAATGTTAAAAATTTGACACCCTTTGTCGCATTTTTAGGTACTGTGATCGCAATTTTCACAATTTTACAGTGATTTTTTTAATAATGTTATCTCAAATAACAGTGCTATTAATGGTAACCACAAATGAAAGTAATAATCATTGTTAACTAAGTAAAATAAATTAAATTTTGACAAGTTATTGTTTATAAAATTTATGTCAGTCAACTTTGACACTCTACGTTGGAAAAAAAATGTACTACACTACCTATGGCAAGTTTTTTTAAAAGATGGCCCATTTAGTCTAGATTTCAAAATAGTACAATACTTGCCACTTTTCTTGCCAATAAAATTGCTATTTCGTATTTTTTGCGAAAGGAACTCATGGAAAATTTAATCAAAATAAAACGGTAAATTATCGTAACACTTTATTATCCTCCTAAAATTAAAGCAGATGCTCAAATTGTTTCCCTCCAGCACGAATACAAGCTCTGCATCGCCTCAGAAATGACCTGTTCACCAGTCTTGCAAATCTCCTCGCATTGATTTCTTCTGATGCTGCATCAATTTTTTGGCGCAATTCTGTTACATTTTGAATTGGTTTTGAGTAGACCTTTTCTTTTATGCATCCCCAGTAAAAAAAATCTACTGGATTCAGGTCTGGGGACCGAGGGGGCCATGAAATTGGTCCAAGGCGTCCGATCCATTTACCGGGATATAATTCGTTTAAATATTCTCTTACAGGCCGGGCATAATGTGCTGGGCAGCCATCTTGTTGATACCACATTTCACTGTAGATGTTGAGTGGTACATCTTCTAGCAATGTCGGCAAATCATTTTGAAGAAAATGCAAGTAGGTGGCGCCATCTAAATTTTCAGTGAATTCAAATGGTCCAATTATTTGACCATTTAATATTCCTGTCCACATGTTGACTTTAAATTGGTATTGGGATCGATCCTCACGCGAGACGGCGCCTGCGCACGACGCTTGTGACGAATCGCTCGGAATCTTCGCCATCGCGCTGTATTACGATTTAATTTAGTTGATTTGCTGTAGTAGTCATCTCTAATTGCCTAATTACGTTGTGATTTCTTTGAAAGTAATTAAAATACGCCGGTTGTGATCCAAAGATATAATCTTATTGTTTCCGTGTTCACCTACCCACATAATTGGAAGAAGATGAATCCTGGTGAGGGGCCTGCAGGCCATCCTGGCTCTTCAATTATAAAACATTTGAAACATAAAAATACTTTACATCATACCGGCTGATATAGAAATGCAGTTTTATAATTCATATTTACAATGCATGTTGTAAGTGTCCGCTGATTTTGAAAAGTTTCACCAAAAAAATAAAATACAGAATAATTTTCACGGCTCCATTCACAGACCATTTGAATCGAGCAAACAATGAAAAGTGACAATAGCGAATACGGCTCAATATATCTAACAATAATTGATACTAGATTCACTTGAGTTACATTTTTTAATTGTAGATATTATTAAAATATATTATATGCATATTGAATCATAGTTGATGATAATGATCTTTAAATTATATAAGAAGAGGAACATGTTCCTAACTTCCGTAAAAACTATTTTAATTAATTTTTTTGTAATGGCAATCTATAGTGCAGCTATCTGTTCTCTTCAGGTACTATTACCTGAAGAAATAGAGAGATACAATTTAATCATGTACGTTATAGCATATGTCGTAGTCAAGAACGTCAGGTACGAAGATGATTGGGAATTCAGCGTGCGGTGCGAGTGAAGGCGAGAGTGGGCACCGGGCGAGCGCCGAGCAGGCAGTCAGCGAATAACTATAGAGCGAGGCGGTTGTGGCATACGCATGCCAGGAACACTACGTTTTATACACTATTACATAATCTATTATAGCTGTGAAGTGAAACGTTTCTTGCTTGCGTTATTATACCACGTGTTTGTAATACTGTATTTTATTTGGACAGCCACGAAGATCCTGACCATGTGACCGGCCTTTCCCTGTCATATATATAACATCATCATCAGCCGGAAGACGTCCACTGCTGGACAAAGGCCTCCCCCAAAGATTTCCACGATGATCGGTATTGCGCTGCCCTCATCCAAAGTAATCTCACGACCTTGACCAGATCGTCGGTCCATCTTCGGGGGACCTACCAACACTACGTCTTCCAGTACGTGGTCGCCATTCGAGGTCTTTACTGCCCCAACGGCCATCTGTCCGTCGAACTATGTGCCCTGCCCACTGCCATTTCAGCTTCACAATCATTCATCAACTTTGCCTCTCGTACATATATAAAGTATTGCATAAATATTGTATATTTGCAGTGTGTAGTACCTACTTATATAACGGATCCCAAATTATTATTAAGAATTAAATCTGTTTGTCTGGGCAATTGCCTGATCTCAGAAATGGTTAGGCCTGTTGACATGTGTAAATGAAACCTACTTTGTTAGGTTTAATATGTCACTGTCTATAGTGGTTTGGAATTATGTCATATATGTCAATGGTTTTTGTTAATCAATGGCCCTTTCTGTTCTAAGATGTGGTACTCGGTGATTGTGCCTATTTATTCTTCTCTACAGTAAATCTATCGTTTACAGTGACAAGTGGACAGGGTGAAGATGTCTATAAAAGGCGATGTTTCCCTAGCGTCGACACCATCCCAGCGGAAACTCCATAGGGAGTGCCGCTTGCGCCTCTCTCTCCCCAAGAGAAGGTCGCCTTCGATGTAGGCTTAGAGGGCACCTGCCCAAAGCCAACTGCAGGTGGTGTTTAGTGGGTAGGCACCTAGGTTTTCACGTGAGTCCCACATAACCAATGCAGACTTAGGCTGCGTTGGTATGCATGAGCATTCACCACCTCCCACCCGTCGTTATCCCGGAGGGTAGCCCATTCCCTTGCTTGGGCGCAAAAAAAAAAAAAAAAGCGTCGACATATTTCCGCTGGAACCGTTAACGAGTTAGGGCGTTACTCTGCCCAATTACTGTTCGAGTTTAGTCATTGTGTTATTTGAAATTTATTCTTAGAAGCCTAACAAATTGATTTATTTCATTTAAAAGTTATTTATTTAGATTTTAGCTTGTTTGTGATTATTTTTGTAGGTTGTATTAAAATTTGTAAATTTGTTATATGAAAACCCTTTTTGATCTTATTTCCAAGACTATATTAATATTTTATGCATTTCTTTTTAAGACCTAAACCCAGATTATGGGACCAGCACGCTTCCATTGCGGAACTTCCCCTTAGACCTAAACTCTTCAAGGCCGATTTTAGTGTGGTTTTCAAGCTCCCCGTGGTGTTCATTTCATTCAGATGGCATTAGATCATTTTATTCGTCTAGATAGACTGTGACAGTGTGATAGCGTCGAAAAATATTGAGGTTCACAGTTAACCTCTATTTTGAGCAATACACGCACATTAACACAGAGTGATATACAAATCGCGAGTGTAAGACATATTATACACTCTAAAGTAATAATCCTGGCCTGTTTTCATCGGTTGTCTGGCCGCAAGAGGCTCTATCTACTCGTATAAATTATCTAAACCAATGGGTTCATAACCTATAGGTTAAGTTAATTGTAATAAAACACCGAAATCTATGCAGACACAGTCGTGGAACGCATTTCTAAAGCATAAATTTTATTTAATACTATCCAATGCGTAAATACCACAGTTTGACATACTATTTTAAAACTCCTATGTGATACTGAGAAGTGCAAATCTCAATACCTTGTAACTTTGTTATTAAACTTTACCGTCGTTCATTGCTGAAACTTTAACAATAACGTATTCTCCTTAGTATTACAGTTTTCTAATAATATTGCGACTTAAAAACTATATTTATTTGTATATATTATCGTTTGGTTCACCTAATACTAAGTGAATTCTCGGGATCTAAATTTCTACTTTTACTTTACTTTAAAAACAAAATTCACCTTAAAAAATTTTTTTGAATCGTCTGTTTACTTTTAATTTGTACGTTGGGCTTTTATTTTTATGTTTATGAACCAATCTCTACGTTTAAATTTGGTGTAGCCATATATTTTATACTGTAGATATACAAAATAAAATTTTATACAAAAGCAAGTTTTTGTAGAAATTTTGAAAGATACTATAATATCAAAAGACTTTTGATGTGAAACATTCTTTAGACACATTGGGTACTCCTGGTAAGGGAAAGAAACTACGGAAAAACAAGTATTTTGGGTTACCATCACGCTGAAGTGATTTAACTTTATATTTTACATATATCGGACAGCCAAAAAAAAACGTTTGAAAAATTTGCCACTGCTATATCTGTTACTGTATGCATATCTCGTTGCAGTCTATAAACAAATCTCTTTGTCGTCATACATTTGATATTGCCAAAAATGTTCATATTTTGGTAACCAAATCGTAATAATGGTTACCAAAATAAAATGACAAAATTATTATTGACGTATAAAATGACCTAAGAATTTTCTATTGAGGTGAGAACTTTTTTAGCCGCTTTTCGCACTTTTTGGTTGGCTGTTGCTGTGTATCTTATCTTATAAGAGAAATTGAATGGATTTAGGGAAAAGTTCAATGTGTATATACTTTGCATTGTGTTTTTGCCTTATTAATGTATTATTGAAAATAAGTTTCAATAATAAATCGTCACGAATAATTTAATTGTTTTTAAACATTTGAAATATCAAATTTTAATAATAAAAGTTCTAAGTTTTCACTTCTATCAGCGGTCTCTACAACTGTCAAATTTGTATTATTTTGATGCAAATGTGTCAATAATCAACCTAACAAGACGTTATCAATATAAAATAACGAAAATAAATCTAAAACTCTATAACCGTTGTATATTTTAAAAGATTGTGACTTTAGCTGTCTAAAATTGTTATAGCGATGTTATTAAATTTAACATACGCGTCACTTGTCAAATAATGTTTATCTTAGGTGTCAAGGTAATATGTAGTTACGAGGCTAACGTGGTAGAATAAAGAGAAAGCGACGATGCGTAAACCATCCCATCGATGGGAATTCTCAAGCAATATGGCTTATAAGGTATCGTCAGCTTAATCATCTTCAAGATTGCTTGTTAGATAATTAAACCATTTTGAAACTATAACTGTAATATAATGTATATATATATAGTTCCCGTTGGACTTTAAAGGAAATTTCACCAGCGAGCTCTTGTGTGTTGAGAAAGTTGGGTTGCTATCTAATGAACAGTTTTTTTTTTGGTTTTTGCTAAGGCCACTATTTTTCTTTAAGAATTGGCCGGGTTTTTCGGCTATTCGCCTTTATATCGCTATTATGCTACAAGGATAAGTTATAGCAATTTGTGGCCGGGTTTTGACAAGGTATCTATTTTACTACAATAATCACGCACTGTGAAGCGTGGACACGTTTTGGCAAGGCTCCTATTTTACTACAATAATCATCCACTGTGAAACATGGACGCGTTTTGGCAAGGCTGCTATTTTACTACAATAATCACCCACTGTGAAGCGTGGACGCGTTT
>CATIXQ010000032.1:5227235-5266891 GCA_949711755.1 Leptidea juvernica
GAAGTGTGATTTTTCGGGATGATTATTCGTAAATGCGGCAATATGTTCCTTTAATCTAATTTCGAAATTTCGACCTGTTTGACCTATATATACCCCGTTACAAGTGTCACAACTTGGTTTATAAACGCCGGATTTTTCGGAATTATTTAATCGATCTTTGCCATTACATATTCGACTGACATTGTGATTCGTTCGGAAGGACACATTAATATTGTTTTTCCTAAATATTTTAGCTATTTTATCCGATATCGGACCATTATATGTCAAACTACCCACATATTTGGTATTTGATTGTGGTGGGACGGGATAAAGTTCTGAATTAATTAAATGTTTTTGTTTATTTTTAATTAATTTGTTCACTAACTGTTTTGTATAGCCGTTGGAAACCGCGATTTGGTATATTGTATTTAGTTCTTTCGCGAAGCTGTCACGGGACAGTGGGACTGACATTAATCTGTGAACATAGCAGCGGAAGGCCGCTAGTTTATGTTGTACGGGGTGGCAAGATGACGCGGGAATAGCAATATCTGTATATGACGGCTTTCTATAGATTTTGAATTCTAATTTATTATGTACTCTTGTTAATGTCAAATCCAAAAAATTTAGAGATTGGTTTGATTCGAATTCCAATTTAAACTTTATTTTTGGGTGGATCTTATTAATTTTATTAATGAATAGATCGATTTGACGTTCGGTGCCTGTCCAGCAAATTATTATGTCGTCAACGTATCGGTAATAAAACAGGATATGTGGGTCTCTCACCACGTAATTACACTCAAAATTATCCATAAATATTTCAGCCATAATTGGACTTAATGGTGATCCCATTGCTAATCCTTCCTTTTGGCGATAGAATTGATTTTTGAATTTAAAATAATTTTGTTTCATACATAACCTAGTAAGATTGATGATGTCATCCCTTTCACCGGGATGTATCCTCTGTTTTTCAAACAGATCATCAAGGATAATTAAACTTTGTTCATATGGAACATTGGTAAATAAACTATCTACATCGAGAGACAATAATTTGGCATTTGGTGGAAGGTTGGTATTTTTTACTTTATTTATCAAATCTAGACTATTTTTAGCGCTTCAAGGTCGATCAAGGTCAAGGGATTCTTCTTAGTCTTTCGAAATGAATATCTCAAACGATTATTAAACCATAAACACTAATTAATAAAACCAATACTCATTTATTCTAAAATATAACGGGTTTTCAACATTGTGTCGTGTGTGTAAAATAATATATTTAACAATATGAATAATTTATGCATGATCTTATAATTGGTGCCTGGTTTCGATAGCTTTCAGATACATTCACTGATTTTTTTTGGTGTTTCACACACATTCACTGATTTTGCTAGATTTGCCAGATAGACAGGGTGCCGACTATATCATGGGTACCACAACGGCGCCTATTTCTGCCGTGAAGCAGTAATGTGTGGGCATTACTGTGTTTCGGTCTGAAGGGCGCCGTAGCTAGTGAAATTACTGGGCAAATGAGACTTAACGACTTATGTCTCAAGGTGACGAGCGCAGTTGTAGTGCCGCTCAGAGTTTTTAAGTCTTTCAAGAATCCATAGCGGCACTGCATTGTAATGGGCAGGGCTTATCAATTACCATCAGCTGAACGTCCAGCTCGTATCATCCCTTATTTTCATAAAAAAATTATCTTAACTATAAACATTATTTTGTTACACGTAGAATAATAAGCATAGATTGCGAATCATTCCGAAGCTAATTAATGCACTGCCTTCGTGCGGGTGAATCATCTTGCATCACAACCCGAATTATTCCTAACAAAATGATGGTGGTGACGAAAAAATCAAGCTAACTGATCGTGTTCGCTTAGATTCGCGCCACGCCACGCTGCATCCTACGTGCGTCTAGTCACGTAGGCCACTTCATTAGGTATCGACTTTTTATTGTTTTCGCACTGCACCGCGCCACTTCGCGACCAGATATCTCACGTAGGACGTTGCGTAATAATCCTCCGTCAACTACCTTTTGCTTTCTCTGGATCTGGCCTTGTATGATGAGCCCGCAGCATCATTTTTACACACACATACTCACGCCTAGTTCCCGTCGGGGTGCCACTTGCTATCCTTACAAACCTCACGCGCTTCCTCTACATTCATTACTTTTTTCATACATGCTCGCCGATTGCGGGTGCTCCGGACCTTTCCTTTTCTCAAAACGTCCCCAATTTGGTCGACAAATGTAATACGAGGTCTGCCGCGGCTAACTTGCCCACACACACTTGCCTAACATATTCGATAGGTCATTCATTCTTCACTCATTCGCTCCACTTGTTCAAACCATTTCATCATTACTTTCTCAGTCCTTGTCACAACATCTTCTTTCAGACCACATTCGGAATTCTGTCAATCAGTCTTTAGCATTTTTAGCTTAACCGAAATGACTTTATATTCTTAAACAATCTGTTTTGTTTGGGTTGTGTACCTGTATAGAACAAAAACTACAGTTTAAAAATTCTATGTAAAAAGGAGAAACTCGTTTCATATATGGAATACTAAGAATATTTTATTTTAAAATAGATACTAATTTTTGTTAGACTAAACCTTCAAGCATAGAACCATAGAATATAATTCATATGTCTTGATAGAGTCACTTTCTGTTAGACAACAAATAGAAACAGGCAAGGAATATTAGTTTACACTAAACTGGCAAGCTACATCTTACTAGCGATTTGTATGACACTTTGTGTTAGTGTGCGTGAGTTGCTCAAAATAGAGATTAGTTCTAAAGTCAATTTTTTTCGACGTTTTCAAAGCTGTCATAGAATAGACGTATAAATTATTGAAGCATAGAACATACTCCAAATTTAAAGGCCAGCAACATTTATAATTTCACCCCTTGTTTTGTTGATGGGTGGTTCCCTCAACACATTCCTTCACCTTTGCTCCCTTATATCATAATATATATAAATTACGTTCACGTTGTTTGTCCGCGATGGACTCCTAAACTAATGAACGGATTTTAATGGGGATTACTTGATGGAGTGCTGTTCAGTCCAACTTGAGAGAAAGGATAGGTTTTATTTCTATTTGGGACCCATAATTATTTTTATTTCTAATATTTGTTTTGTATGGACATATTTTCTATGAGTGAATTTAGTGACGCATGGTTTGACAGTTCTGCTGTGAAACAATTTCATTATAACAACTAATATCTACTAGCTGAAACTAGTACCCAGCAAGCGTTGCAATGACACGACAGAAAAAACAATCACATAAGTAAACATAGATTGTTTGGAAAGCGTCACGAGCGTCCCCAGAACCCTCTATCAAAGTTTCATTATAATGTGAATGATCAATGGTTTCCCGCATAGGAATCAAATTTACAAATTACAAACAATAATTTTTATTCATTTCTCCCATTATAAAACGAACTCTCCACATTTAATAATTATTAAAAACTCTCCGACTCTCCGGTCAAAGTAACTTTACGTATTATAAGATACATAATAGCTTTAAGGGCAAATGTGTACACTTTTATAAATAAAGTCCCAGCCACTGTTCAAGCATTATCTATAAACAAAATTAAAAGTTTTAATAAAAAAATTGAGCTGTCGTAAATTCTACAACTCCACAGCTGAATATCTAAGTGATCCGACAGCCTGGGACTAGATTATGAGTATTTTTAACAATAGCAATGACAATATAGTATTCTATATTTCATTAAAAAGAGGGCGAAAAAGAGAGCAATATTGAGAAAATAAATGCCTTTTTTTATGTAAATTTTTACTTTATTTACACGCATTCCTAACAGAAAATGTTTTGACAGATAGACGGCCAAATTGCAGCAATGAAATCCTCAATAGGTTTATTATTAAAGTATTGAATGCCAAAGAAAAACTGACGTCATTTGTATTATTTTCTTCACAATGAAATCGTTCAAGTCGTGTTCTGAATGTGGACGAACAAAACTGTATCGTATAAGTGGCATGTAGTTAAATGACGCCATTTCTTGAGTACTTCTTGTCGCATATAGTTTTTCTTTCATGCATGAGAGCTGTGTGTAATTGTAATGCCACTCCGGGCTGCAATCTAGTGAGTAGTCACTTGTCATTCACGACACTTCAGTTGAGCCTTCGCTAGAATTAGCTCTGGGTATGAATCTACGCGTTTCTTGAAAATTTAATAGTATTCATAATGTTGTCGAATTGTTGTTGATGTGAAAGTGAAACTTTTATAACATCGTCTTAAATTTTTTCGTCCATCTATATATGCATGTCGCATTACAGTCATCTGCGGAGAAGGACTGTAATTGAAGCATCAATTTCAACTTCTGCTCTCAAGTCAGGTTGGCGAATGGTCAAAGGTGGCAGCTTTAAAAACGGGAGGGAGCATAAGTTCGAACCTCACACCTTACAAAGGCTTTTTTTAATTCAATTACCTAGTCTTGCTATAAATACTGAAACAAATAAAAAAAAATGGTGATACCATACTTTTATGAAAAAGGTATCAAAACATCGACACAAGTGTATCAAGATACAATTCTTGAGAAGTTATCGAATCCCTTATCAACACCATGTTCAATAACCAAGAATGGTCCTTCCAGCAAGACTTGCCGCCGGGCCATAAAGGTCGGTCTACGCAGTCTTGGTTGGAAACCAACGTTTCGGACTTCATCAGAGCTGAAGACTTGCCGTCGCCTAGTCAGTTTTAGAGAGTACGGCTTGCTCTAAACGCCATGATAATTTGGATTCCCTAAACAATCTGTACAATGGGCAGTGAAGAATTTTCCCATGGAAAGAGTGCGTGCTTCTATTAATGACTGGCCTCAACGTTAAAAGGACTGTATTGCAGCCAATGGAGACCACATCGAATAAGCTTTTTGTGTTTGAAATTGTTTTATATTTATGTATTAAACTAACACACTTTAAAAGTAACAACATGTTATTTGCAATAGAAAATGTTTTTTTCTTTGTTTCAGTATTTATGGCAAGACTAGATATATTTATTTGTTTTTGTTTTTATTCGGTTATTATGCTGATAATAATATCTTTTTTTGTGAGAAAATTTTTCACTTGCATCGTGGTTTTATGAAACCACACAATTGTTTTTTTTTTAAAGTGATTTACATCCCGTTAAATCTGTATATTGAAGGCGTGAACATAATGATTGGTACGAGCAGCACCTAGTAAGTAGAACAGCTTCCCCACTAGCGTTGATTCACGCAGTTTAAGCGCGAGACTATATTATGTCGTACCTCTTTTTAAATTTATGAAATTTGAATTAAAATCCATTAGTATATCTATTTATATTAGTAATTTTTGTACTTTTTTTGATTCGGTATTGATTGTAGAACACACGTCGCGTTTTTTTTTTATGGAAGAGGATCACCGGAGCGTTGCCGACCTTATCAAGCGTTGTTAAAAATTCGAAAACAGAAAACACATTTGTACGTGGCGGGTGAGAATTGAACCGGGTGCTCCGTTACGTGAGGCTTAAGCAACTTTTTAGAACAATATTAATGTACAGTTTTAAGTTTGTTAAGATTCTATTATATGCATAGATAAAGTAGCGGTGGGGATGCAGAACTTATCAAAATATAATCTACTATTTTGCGTTTTTATCTAATTTGTATTCTTAGCTTTTTTCAGTTCAATCATAGCTGTTCCGTGGTCAGTTCATAGTTCAGCAGCTATGTTCTTATACTGATAGTTTGCCGATTTTGCTCGAGTTGTTCAAAATTGGCGTCCATTTTAAAAATAACAAAGCGACCAGAGGCACAGAGAAGGAATTTGATTTCAGTACCTTTTCACTGACTTATTGCTTGAAATATGTTATCTGTTATCTTAAAGTTTATATTCGTTTTCACTTTCGCACTAAATAAATAAATTATCAATGTTCGCGGCCCGCTTCTCATTTTTTCCATTTTTGTAAGAATTTATTTAACTGTATCGAAAGTATTCATTAGATTCACTGAAAATAGTAGGAATCAACGTTTTACATCAATTGTCATTAAAACCAGTAAGTTAAAAACACTACGCCAAAGAGATTTTACTACAAGTATATACATACTTTATGCGTAATGACTTTTTCTCCGACATATTATTAAATTTTAAAGATATTATGAAACAGTACTAAAATGTAGAATTTTTTTAAATTAGGTATATTAAGAACATCTGTGAATAAATTATATTATTTTTATTTACTATCAATCTTGATAAGAAACTCTAGAATAAATTTATAAAATTATTGTATATTCGTTGTTACTCAATATATACAATAATATTTTAATAAAAAAATCATTTAGCCACTAATACTTAAGCATATTTGTTTTTTCTCTTAAACTAATATTTACTTTATGAAAATTATTGAAGATATCTGAAATTGTATGATACATTCTGTACAATTTATTATGTCTGTATCGTAATATTTAATACATCAATGTAAAGAAATGTTGGTATTTATAAATAAATTTATTGTGTGCTAGTTTAGTTAATAGATGGTCTTTTTTCGAAATTAACGTTGAAATATTGTGTTCTATTTAAAGTAAGGTCACTGATTTGATAAGACTGATGAAATTTAGTATTTCCATTTTAATTTATTCCAAAATTATTAGCCACAACCTGAGAGTTGAAGAAGATATATCAAAACTTACGATCCATGCGTACTCGAACTCGTCGGCTCAGTTGGAAAGAGCACAGGGACGGAACCCGAGAGGTCAGAAGTTCGTGTGCCGCATCGTTTCATAAATTTTGGTTACAAACATAATTTGGATAAAATTATTAATTAACAAAATAAATTTTAACAAAAAAACAACCGACTTCAAAACAATAGATATAATATTATGCACTAAAAAGTATAAAAATAATTGCGTATTCTTAGACAATCTAATTAATTAATCTAAATCTAGTTACAATTATTGTTATTTTTAGAATCGGTGTCCTCCCGCCGCGGCTCTGCTCTCGCCTCCTCACGTCGCGCGTGCGACTCAAGCACATCTCACCTATAACTATGTATGTAGTTACAAAACTACCTTTAACGACACCAACTCCAAAAATGACAATAATCGTAACTAGAATTACAAATTTAAAATTCTGTTAGAGATTCGAGAAGTTGCAGTGGAATGTCTAGTATCTTTACAACTTGAATGAGAATGAATTTGGTAAAATGAGATATGAAATGAACACCGATAACTATTGTATATATACCTAGTCTTGACATAAATACTAAAACAAAGAAAGAAATATTTTTCTTTTGCAAATAGCATTTATGACTTTTATTAAAATACGCGACATGGTTCTAGGTGCTATGTTCATCTCCAGAGATAAAATGTTTTGCTTTCGGACTGGATTTCTTCGTATTCTTTCCCTTACTGCTTTGACCACCTGTTTCATACGAGCACTACGTGAACGGCCAGATGTTTTTCTGTCACAAACAGAGGAGGTCTCATTGTATCTATTAATAGCCCGGTACACAAACATTTTACTAATACCAAGCGTATGGAGAGTTTTAAAAATAGCATTTGGCTCCATACCTTGTTTGTGTAATACAATAACAGCGATTCAGTTCTCTGTAGCACCCCACTCCATTTTAAAATCGCAAAATATTGTACAATGTATTGGCGCCAAAATGAGAAAACTCAATGAACAATCATATTAAAATGACAGAATCCAAATTCAAATTTCAAAATTCGTAATATTTTGTTTATTTTTAATTGTAACCGTATTTATGGCCAGACTAAGAATATTAGGTATGTGTTGTATATTAATGTTCCACAATGATTTGAGGATTATAACAACACTTCGAAATACCAATTTTCCGAGTATCTAAACATTGATTGGCAGTTATAGTCAGCGTTTCAAATCCTTGTCATCGAGGTACTGTGATTTGTATTTGAGTCAGTTATAACAACAATCCTTCTATTGTCTAGGGTTGATACTTCGAGGAAAACTAATATTGTTGGAAATTTATCTTACCTTAAACAAGAGCTGCTCAAGACGTACATTACCTTTTGCATGCTCTTGTTGTGAATTTTTCCACGCTACACACAGTTCTAAAGTTTCTTATTATTTTTGGCAGAGTATGTATTTCGCCTTGTTTATTTCTTTGTGGTTTTGGAATAGTTCGTGCTTGGTAAATGCAAATTTCCGACTGTTTCTACGAAAACGTAGAGAGTTTTAACGTCTTTAAAACGTACAGCTTTTTAAGTAATTGGTTGCAATATTTTGTAAAGGTGAGTAGACAAACTATTATAATTACAAATCATGTAATTGTTTGTGATTTATACTCTCTGGTAACAAAACAGAAAACAAAATCTAAATACAATTGTACTGGAAGTTATATAGCTTCGTTGAACTTGTTGCCTGACGTGTGACTCATGGACCACCGGCAAGCAGTAGTGATTTAGTATTTAACGGCGGACGTGAAACAACTCGTATTAATGCCATTTTCATTACATTTAACTGCTGACACTCTTTTTTTATGGAAAATGAGGACAAACGAGCGTACGGGTCACCTGGTGTTAAGTGATCACCGCCGCCCACATTCTCTTGCAACACCAGAGGAATCACAGGAGCGTTGCCAGCCTTTAAGGAAGATGTGTGTAAGATTCTTACACAACCTGCAAGTAGCTTTCAAAATTTTACATATCATCGGTACGTCTCTTTTTTAAATAAAATGTAGCTTTTTTTTAAATACAATATAAAGATATTCAAGATTTCTAAAAGATTTTGCACGTTATGGCTGCATAAGTCCCGTAGTACCCGGAGCGTTGCAATCGTATGTGGCAATTTAAAGTATGTATACACGATGTAATAGTTAAGTAAGATATCCAAATTTTTGATACTTTTCGTTTGGTTTAACAAAAAGTTATTAATGTCATTTTACTGATAAGGTAACGTACTTTTGATATGAGTTTAAAGTTTTTTGATGTCTGTAATAGTTATGGAATCATTGCCTGGTCACATAACGATTACAGTCTGTATACAAACAGTCATCTCATACTTAGATTTGTATGTATTCCCAGATTATTGTGGAAAAGAGATCTTTTTTTTAATGAAAATAAGGGACGAGACGAGCAGGATGTTTAGCTGATGGCAATAGAAACGCCTTACCCATTACAATGCAGTGCCACTCAGGATTCTGGAAAAATTCTGAGCGGCACTACAATTGCACTCGTCACCTTGAGACATAAGATGTTAAGTATCATTTGCCCAGAAATTTCACTAGCTACGAACCCCTTCAGACCGAAACATAGTAATTCTTACACATTACTGCTTCACGGTACAAATAGGCGCCGTTGTGGTACCCATAATCTAGCTGGCATCCGGTACAAGCCTCCCACTGGATGTATTTGTATGTATAAACATACTTTTATGGAAAAGAAATCTCCAAATTTATCTTAGATTTTGATACAGAGCCCATACAATCGCACATTCGATTCACGCTTGCCTAATCTTACTAGGCGTCACTTAAAGATGAACTAAAATAGAAAGTATTCAAGGCAAACAACGCATGATTCAACAAAAGGCTTTGCTACGAATATAAAACATCTGAGGCTGGAGTTTTCGTATACACAAAATATTAACATCAGTTTTGAGATGCGAGCGTAACTGAGGTCATCATGAATTAGTTATGTTACACTTGCCCGCGGGTTACAGACTGGCTGGTCGTATTTTTTATATATTTCTTGTTGTCCTACTTTTCATTCGTAACGCTGTGTGGCCTACATTTTTTCTACGGGAACTCAGCTGACATAAAAGTGCACGGAGTAATTGACAAATATTGTCGTTTTTGTTTAAATATAAAACTAGCCGCATTTATCAGTGTAACCATATTAGTGTTCCAGTGCTGTCATATTCATTTAATATATACAAAACAATCATATATCTCTCATCGTTAAGGCAGCGTTCGTAAAAAAGCATAAAAGGCATCTATTTTCTCAAAATTGTTTATTCTAGAATTCTTTTTGATATCATTTCTAATACTACTACCGCTTCGGAAACCAATGACACTCGGAGAGATAAGAAGTGGCGCAAGAAAATCTCCCAGCATTATTTTTTGCGCTCTTTATTTTTACGTAAGAAACGTTTCCGTTCGACCGGTTTTTATCTGACTTTGGTTTGGTTTGGTTTTGGTTTTATCCGGATGAGCACAAAATAAAATAATCTACCTAAATAATTCATCTAAATAAGTTTTCACTAAAAACCATAGACAATTACTTATCTATTTTTCTGAAACAATTCAACACAATTTCAAACAAGAGAACTGACTAACTAGTAACTCGTATCTGATTTGCTTTAAAAATCAAGCTGATGTTATTATTAGATACAAGTGCTGACGAGGCAAACGTTGTTTTGCTACAAAAATAAAATTTGGAAACAAAATTTATGAACGATGCGGGACTCGAACCCACGACCTCTCGCGTTCCATGCAAGCGCTCTTAACAACGGAGCCAACCGTTTGTGTGACGTAAAGTTCATAAGTCTTGTATGCTTTGTTCAACTTCCAAGTTGTGGCTTCATCTACAAGATCTACTTTACAGTTGGTAGAGCGCTCGCACGAAACGCGAGAGGTCGCGGGTTCGAATCCCGAATCATTCATAAATTTTGTTTTCTAATATCAGTTGTATAATTAATCCCAGAAGGGTTATCACTTTAAAACATAACAAATTGTTGTTTGGTGTCATATGAAATGAAATTTTACTGACTCATTTATTTGTATTGCGAATATAGGTATTTGTAATTAAAAAAAATATAGGTTCCGGATAAGTAATTACCAAATAACTATATACTTAAAGCTTTTCCGAAACACGCTGCATCTTATGGTGTAAGTATTATTCCGATCGGTTCAGTAGTTTTCGCAGTATAACCGAAGGAAGAAAACGGTTCTTCATTTAATATTATAGACTGTTAGCTATGAAACTATAAAGGAACACAAACTTTGACAGTTGTTCCGCGTTCTAATAGTTGACAACCCACACCGTTGCTAGCACATCGCATAGTTCCCACAAAATTGTGATCATGTCCGGTAATTATCAAATGAAATTAGACAGCCCAGTGCCTCCCCCAGACAGCCGCAGTGCGATGTTTAGATACTTAATAACTTTACTAATACTTGAGAAATTGTTCAAAGATCTGCATGCATCTGCTTCAAAATTAATCTATAATGGATTATAGACTCTAGAATATCGGTAAATACATACATCTTTTAAAATTTTAAATTGTTTTCCTTTTATGAAAAAAAAGTGTGTGTGTAAATAATTACACATTACAATTATAAAAACTAGCTGACCCAGCAATCGTTGTATTGCCGATATTAAAATCGCGATACAAAAGTAACTGTTGATCGTAGATCGGTGAAAATTTGAAGTTGTATGTATTTTTTAAGGCTGACTCATAATCAAACAAATTTAAAAAAAAATGTCAAAATAATAAAAATAAAAAAATCGTGTGGACCACCCTTAACATTTAGGGGTATGAAAAATAGATGTTGGCCGATTCTCTCATGATACTACGATACTCAATATGCTCACAAAATTTCATGAGAATCGGTAAAGCCGTTTCGGAGGAGTACGGGAACGAACATTGTGACACGAGAATTTTATATATAAGATTATTTATTCTCCTGCTATTCTACGTTTGTAAAAAAAACAATATTGTAAAAATCTTGCAACGATGGCTTTGACAAATAATTATTAAATAACGAATGCGGCTGTACGGGCTTGAACCCTTTGCCTATCCTAATAATGGACGGAGAAACCAAAAAAAAAAGTCGCAAACGTCAGAAAATTTTGAGAACCAACTTCACCCTATTACTTTTGTATTACAGTGATGCGCGCGCATCTTAAAATTTCACTCTCATCATATTTTTATAACGCGCTCAAAGCAGTATAACTTCAAAAAACGTAAGTTTTTAAGTAAATCACTTTTTAAAGGCTTAAAACGCATCTTAAACGTGTTTAAACATTAGATTTTGTGTAAAAGTTACATTTATATTATTATTATAGCTAACCCGATGTTTCGTGACCTTTTTAGATCACGTTTTCAAGACTGCGGTTGAAATGAGTCAAGAAAAAGATGGAATGTAACTTTTATACAAAAACTAATGTAAAAACACAATTACAATTACACGCGTTCTCCTTTAAAAAGTATTTTATTTAAATGTGTAACATTTGTGTTAATCAAATAAAATACTAATGCAACATTTATAATTTTAATTCTAACCTTAGGCTGATAAGCAATTTAATTTTAGCTTAATTTACTAAGTAGAAGAAAACTAGGAAATCGAAAATAAAATATTTTGAAGTGAAACATACATCGCCTCATATTCTTTCGTCTATCTATCGCATGGTACATTACAGCCGGCCGCGAGCTAGAGATGAAGTTAAAGGATTAATTTCAGCATTTTTTTTCAAGTCAGGTTCGCCGAGTAGTCTGTAAAGGCCCCGAGAGGTTCGAACCCCACCCAAATAACAGATATAAATTTGTTTTATTTTTGCTTTCGATTATTAAGCTGATATTAATGTTTATTTATTTATTTACTGGAAAACAAACAGCTTAAGTTATATACACATTGTAACACATAATTTATATTACACAAGCCAATAAAGTTTCCACTTAAATATAAACAAAGTAGGAGTGAATATAATACAAAATATAACGATTTTATATAGAATTAAACATAAGGCGAAAAAAGTACACAAAAATACAAATGAAACAAAATTTATCAAATTTATCGGTTGGACATATTTTAAGAATGCTTAAGATATTCTTTAATTTTTTTAGTAAAAGTTGGATAGCTGCTATGAAAAATGTCTAAGTGACTATAATTATTATTATAAGTGTTGCATGCTCTTATAATAAAACAATTGCTAGTATAATTAGTTCTACGAACAGAGATAAAGAATGTATCTATAGAACGTGTATAATGTTTTGGACAGTTAAGTTTAATGTTACTTAAAATACGATTGGAATCAATTAAGTCATGTAATATTTTGAAAAGGAAAACTTGATCTCTGTATTCTCTACGCTGTTGTAAAGATAGGTAATTAAATTGAGAAGTATTACAATTTTGAAACTTATAATTTAATCTTTTAATAAATTTATTTTGTACACTTTCTATAGCATCTATATATTTTGTATAACGTGGGTTCCAAGCAGTCGAGGCATATTCTAAATATGGTCTGACATAAGCATTATATATATATATAATATGTAATTTTGTGAAAACAGTTTCGATTGAATCGTGGTTTCATTAAACCATTCAATTGTTTTTTTTTGTATTTATTTTAATCTTTTAATATTTATACAATATAATATGAATATCAAGTGTCTATGCTATATCTCAGTATAACAGCTTTATACCCATACATAATATGAATTTTTATTTTTTTATTTTACTTACATCAAATATACAGCGATCATTTTTCACAATATTTTGGAATCGCCATCAATTTGCAAACCATTGCTGCACACTTGCGCAAGTCCTTCAATATCAGTTAATGTACATAGCAATGTAATATATGTGTACATACGCGACAGTCATCCTCAGATAAATAGAAATATATTCATATACAATAAGCACAGTATTTACGTCATATTAATACAGAACACGGTAAATTTACCCTGTACAAAAAGCATTACCCTTATAACCTTACGCTTAACGGCTATATACAGGCCTATTATATTCTAATTATATTCAAACTATTATGAATATAAGCCTTAAGGACCGTAATTGCAGCTCCAAATCTCGCATCGCATCAAAAATGTCATAATGGTAATCAAATGTGTATGTTAAAAATATTATTACTGTAGCCACGCCTACACAGCTTCAAACTATTTTGAATATATGCCCTTAAGGACCGTATTTGTAGTGCTCCAAATCTCGCATCGCATCAAAAATGTCACGGTGGTAATCAAGTACATAGATATGCTACAAATATTACTGTAGCCAGCCTACACAGCGTCAAACTATTTTTAATATACAGGATGTTATCGTTAAGTGTGACCAGGGGATAATGCCGTAACTATAACATACTAAATGTATGGAAGTGTTTAATATAAAATTTTTTGACCCTGCTCGTTTGATTTTTAAAAAGTTATTGATGTCATTTTAGTGATTAGGTAACGTACTTTCGATATTAGTTTAAAGTTTTTTGATATCTGTTATAGTTATGGAATACTCGCCTGGTCACACAAGCGATTACATCCTGTATACCTGTATAAGAGCACTTTCGCACTACGTCCGATCCGAATCCGATCCGTACCCGTGAAAATACGATCTGGTGAAGTCGTGTACATCTATTTCTAACGGTTGACGGAAAGAAATCGGATGACGGAATCCGGGTCTATTGCGTAAACTACCATAGAAATAGTTCTACGACTATACCGGACCGCTTTTCACGGGTACGGATCGGATTCTGAACGGATGTAGTGGAAAGCGCTCTTAGGGTAGTATTTCTAGTGCTCCAAAGTTTAGATCGCATCAATAATGGAAAGAAATTAGTTACGTTAAAAATATTAAAAGATATTTAAACGTGTCTATATTCAAGTACTTTATGTCGATGAAGGTCATAACGTACGGTAAAGTTAAAAGGAGTAATATCGGGCAAGAAACTCAATTACACAACTAGAGCCCGTGACGTCACGGGGTTATTAAATTTATTCAGTATGAACGAGGTTCAGCCTTCTGCAGTTATGAGTGAACTATGTCCACATCTATTCATTAGAGCGATCCCAACAAAGCAGCTTAAAGATAACGCGCTGGTAAATTGCCTGTTCGATGAATACTATGTTATGTTGCAGTTTCTGCTTGTCCAGATTCTTAAATATTATATTAGTTGGAGGAAAATATAAGGAGAAATTAAAGGGAATTGGTGGAAAATATAAGGAGAAATTAAAGGGAATGCATGGTAAATTATTTAAAAAAAATGATGGCTAGCTGATGGCTAAGAATATTGATGAATAAGAATATTGTATGATATTACAGTGCCTTGGTGAGAGTTAGCGGTTCTACCTACTGCCCTACCCACGCTTAACATACATAACAACAAAAATTATTTTTGTTTTGCATATTATATCAAGAAATCGCAGGGAGGTAGCATGCATACATTTGGGCATGCCACGTTTTTCCCACGGTCAGCTCTACGTGGCTTGCTCACGCTTTTCTAAATCGCAAAATCTGCATGTTTCATCATCAGCCGGAAAACGTCCACTGCTGGACAAAGGCCTCCCTTCCATTATACTCTGCCGATCCTGACCAGATCGTCGGTTGATCTTTTGGGGGCCTACCAACACTTCGTCTTCCGGTATGTGGTCGCCATTCGAGGACTTTACAGCCCCAACGGCTATCTGTCCGTCCAACTATGTGCCCTGCCCACTGCCACTTCAGTTTCGGTGACTTTGGTTCTCCTACGGATCTACACATTTCTGATTCGATCTCGGAGGGAAACTCCCAGCATAGCCCTCTCCATTGCCCTCTGAGCGACCATGAGCTTTCTCATCAAGCCCATAGTTAGCGACCACGTCTGCGTACTGTAAGTCATCACTGGCAACACACACTGGCAACCTTCGTCTTCAGACACTGCGGTATTTGGGACGAGAAGGTTTTACGGAGCTTTCCGAACGCTGCCCATCCGAGTTGGATTCGACGATGTTGTTGCATATTTATTCTGACCGAAATAAATCGTTTAACATAGTTTATAGGAATATATTGCAGTAGCTACCTATAACTTTTGCATTACCATCAATCATCATATACGTTCGTACCTATATATCCTTACAAACAATAGCATTTATAATACCTATTAGTAAGATCATCATAAAAAATACTTAGTTTTAATTTACAAATATGACACTATAGAACTATTATAGGGACACAGACTAACAGAAACCACAAAACTATTAACAACAAAAGTCAAAACGTAACAATGAAAACTTCAAAAACAAAGTATTTATAGCACGAAAATATCACGACATGTACCTAAGGGTAATGAAAAACCGTACTGACGCAACAGGACGAGCGCAAGGGAGTAGAAGGGGAACGGCAGAGGGCCTCACGTTCCAGCGAGGTCCCAAAATAAAGTGGCTGTGTAGAATATGCTTAGCATTTGTAGCAATAACACACATTTGCGTGCTAGGTTTTGTTTAAAATGTTCACTTTAATAATTTATTTAGTAAGTACTTTAACGAATACACTTACAAACGACCTACAAATGATCTTACGGACGCACCACATGTATTATTAAAGTTATAAATAAAATCAATCGTATTTCTTGTAACAGACCTACAGGCATTAGTTTATGGAAAATATGTAATGGGAAGTTAATAAGACATTTCATCTTTAAGGTGAAATGTCTCATTTAGTGGTCCCACTGGAAGATCAGCGCTGGTTGCGACTGTAATCAGCATTATGCTCCAATTTGTAATTTATTTTGTATATATTTTCTTTTTTATTAAATTATGTCAATATTGTGTTTGTTACAAATAAATATATTTCTTTCTTTCTTATTTGATGTGATTGGTTCGCCTTAGGTCATATTATTATCATATGTTAAGACTATGATTATTATGTTGCTTCTGCTATGGACAAATTATGCCGGTCATCATCAGTTAATAGAAAAAAAATCACTCATTCACTCAGGTCACGATGACACTCATGAATGTTAAAGATTTTACCACCACTTCGTAAAAGTTGAGCTTTAATGGACATCTTTTAAATCTATATACAGTTTCAGCATGTAACTGATACAATGTATGTAAATCGAATCACCAACATCACTCAAATGTTTTGACTTACTTTTGTAAGTTAAAAAAAGAAAAAGAGAAGTGATTAATTATAAAAGAAAACTTAAAAGAGTGCAGTACATGTAACAATTCGCATACACTGTTAATAAATGAAGGTATTATGCGAGCAATTATATACATACACGGACCAGCCATCGCTTTCCCCGCACATATCTTAGGAAAAGTAATGACCCGCCTCACGTCTCCCGTTGACTTATCCGCTTCCACCGTTAACTTAAACACAGCCTGTTTTCACTGCTCGGTACGACAAAGAGCCACTGAAGGCCGAGCGTCGCTCTTATATTATTAATCCAGTAACCCACTTGTGCGTTTGCCCTTTATGAAACAAAATGAAAATATGAGCTATTTTTCAGCTCTATAGCAATTTTAGTTAAGCCCATTCAATATATATTCAATTTAACTGAAGCGTATATAAAATTTGGGTAAATTAATGAACACGTTTCCCATTAATTAGGATTTATCAATTCATGCTTTACATCACAAGTTATTAATTTTACTAACGAATTGAATGAATAAAATAAGTTAGAATTATCATAATAACACGGTTTGCTTTCATCGGCGCCATTGCAATTCTGTATGTCAGTTCCACAGTATCATTGGATACTGCAACACAAAAACGTCAAAAGTCCAGGCTATTTATAAACTTTGAACAATCTATTATAAGCTATGCTTTCATGTTACATGTCATTAATGTCTTTGAAATCTCCCCGAACAATGGATAACTCTTAATAAAGAATTTCCCTCACAAAGTTTCCTTTGAAGAGTTTTCAATAACACACAATAATTATCAGAGAGGTCTTGTTGGTCATATGATGGCAGTATTAAATAGCAATATTAAAATATTGTTTTGAGTAGGAAATGACCGTCCTTTTTCATAGGAAACCTGCCAAATGACCACTACTTCACCTGATTTGAATTGGAAAGCCTTTGTTCAATATTTAACAATTTTTAGAATCTTTTATTTTAAAATTATGGTACAGTTTTAAATTTATTAATAATAATTAATATTAAATTGTATTACCGTTTTTGGTATCCATGTAATGCAGGTAAATTTATTTACTGGTCCACGATCGTTGTAAGTCCACCGTGATATAGAATGTTACTATTGAGGTATTATCAGAACAAATTTTTAATATTTTAAAATTTACGTAAATGTAACATTTCTTTGTTACTTAATCGTTTGAGGATAACTATTTTAAAATTGCTAATAGTGTTGAAATAAACATTATCTATATTGTATTTGTATTAGTTATTCTTTGAATAACTAATACAATAATAATAGTCATTCTTTGAAGACATTGTTTACTTATATACTTAACCTGAGAGATAGACTAATTTATACCTTTTTGCTTTATAAAATTAAACTTATTATTTAATAGCCTAATCGCTCTATCGGTCGCATCATTAAGAAAGTCATTTATGTTATAGTAACCTTTACCACACAAACGTTTCTTACTTTAATACTTTTTTTTTAACATTTTCAGGGATCTTGTTGTAAAAGCATATACAAAAGCCCCACAATATTACTTAGCCGAGTAGTGGGCATTATAAGTTTATTTGTGTTCCTGGTGTTAACATTATGGTTATGACATTACATTATCAAGAATATATTGAGAAGCAACAGTCTAGATGTTAATTTCTTTAAATTATGCTCTCAATGATTCTTTAGGACCTAGGTTATAAATACAATGTCAAGACACTGCGGACCGACGAGAAGTTGGAGGAACTGGAGGAAGCGGTGAGCAGATTTCGATGGGATGTCGTGGGGATATTTGAGGTCCGAAGACAGGGTGAGACCTCGATAATTCTAAATTCCGGACACATGCTCTACTTCCGGGAGGGCGACCAACTGTCCCAGGGTGGTGTCGGGTTCCTCGTTCACAAGTCTCTCGTCAACAACGTAACTCAGGTGGGGAGCGTGTCGACTAGGGTAGCGTACCTAATACACAGAATTGCTGAACGGTATTCGTTGAAGGTCATTTAGGTTTTCGCTCCGACTTCGACACACTCAGGCGACGAGGTGCAGGCCATGTATGAGGACATCTCAATAGCCATTCACACTCCGAAGACCCACTTCAACGTTGTCTTGGGAGACTTCAATGCAAAACTGGGCAAACGTAGCGGCGATGAGTTGAGAGTGGGGAAATTTGGTTATGGAAATCGAAACGCCTGAGGCCAGATGCTGGCTGACTTCATAGAGAAGGAGGGTCTCTCTATGATGACCTCCTTCTTCGTGAAGCCAGAATAACGCAAATGGACTTGGATCAGCCCCGATGGTGCCACTAAAAATGAGATTGACTTCATTATGTCGACCAAAAGACATATATTCAATGATGTCTTAATCTTGTCCGTGACCAACTTAGTGAAAACTGGGAGTGATCACCGCATAGCTTACTATGAAAATGAGTATGAAAGAGGCACATTGAATATCAATCCAAAACTATATGGATGTAAGACGCAAAATGACCCTTCAGTCCCCGGGCGATGCTTCCCAGTATAGGCAGTTAAATAGACAGATCTCCAAGTCATTGACTCGCGATATATGCCGCCACAATACACATTGTGTGAAGGTTTCCAACCAGTGTGTGTTGCCAGTGATTACTTACGGTACACAGACGTAGTCGCTAACCTTATGAGAAAGCTCATGGTCGCTCAGAAGGCAATGGAGAGGGCTATGCTTGAAGTTTCCCTGCGAGATCGAATCAGAAATCAGGAGATCCGTAGGAGAACCAAAGTAACCGACATAGACCAAACGATTGCGAAACTGAAGTGGCAGTGGGCAGGGCACATAGTTCAACGGACAGATGGCCGTTGGGGCAGTAAAGTCCTCGAATGGCGACCACGTACCGGAAGACGCAGTGTTGGCAGGCCCCCACAAGACGGACCGACGATCTGGTCAAGATCGCCGGAATACGTTGGATGAGGGCAGCGCAGGACCGATCGTCGTGGAAATTTTTGGGGGAGGCCTTTGTCCAGCAGTGGACGATTTCCGGCTGATGATGATGGGTTATAAATAGCGCGAATAGCCCTCTTCTACAGCACAAATATTGTATTAATATTGGAAGCGTTGCTCCATATTAATATACTATGGAAATAACTAAAGTCAACTAGTCGCGCCGTATCTATGTCAGTTAATTGTCAAATCTTTTTAACCGCGTATGCTCCATAACTAAGTCTGTTCGCTAATCAATGAAAATGGGGGCCCCATTGTTATTTGGAATCCAGAGTAAATAGCAGATTCCTAATAACTTTTACGGTTTTATCACCTCTCCGTTTAACAAAATACTTGCATCTACATTTTTGACACAATAGGGTATTAGCGCTATACTAGTACACGATGTTAGATAGAACATCGTTTACGATAAATCTTATCTTTTCATTAAAGGTTTTCATCATGGTAATATTCTTTTAATAAATGTCAACTACTTTTATTCTAAAGTAGGAAGCACAATGAAAAACAATATCTGTAAAGTAGTTACTCTTTTTTTTAATTTTTAAGGAGACTTAACAACGGTGCACGAAAACCAGCGTTTCCTATCATTTCTTCTGCGGCACGCATATATTGGTGAACCGGCACTAAGTAGCGTATTTTTTTAATTATACCAATACAATCAAAACGATTGTGACAAATTTCATTTAATAGCATCACTTCAAGATAATACTTCTAGATCTTAGATCAATGTTGATAAATTGTAAACCTAGGGTTATTAAAGCATAGCAATGCCTGCAGTCCTTAAAGGATAACGATTAAGCTCTAGTAAAAATATTTATTAAAGCAAACTCGAGATATCTTACATAACATCAATGACACAGCGTAACGAGACGCCATTGTACTTATAAAAGCTTATAATTGGTAACAATGGAAAATTATTTCAACACAGCTACAGCGTCCTATGTCATGTCATGTCTTTTATGTTTTCACGTGCCTGCCACATGTCCATTATCATTTTGACGTGTATTGAGACAATTCAATAAAAAAAAAATTAATCTATTTAAAAATCCAATTAATTTATTAAATGAATTAATTCATTTAAATAAAATAAATGACACTCATAGATTAATTTAAGACAATAATAAGAGTGTCAAAGATTAATTACACATCGCACAGAATACCGGCGTGAAGTAGCGGCCTCGTGCCGCTATGTTTCGCATAGGTTAGTGTCGAGGACCAAAGGGCATTGCCCCCCCCCCCGGCCCCCAAAAAAAAATATGAGAACGGTATTAAAAGATAAATTACCCCAGGAGGGTACCGGCTCCTGTAGAGCCGGAGAATCCCTCCCCGAGCATTCGCGCTCAGGCTGCCCCTCGTATTCTGGGGAGGGCACAGTACCGCGCATGACCAAGGACAAACGAGGCAGTAGCACCACTGCACCCCGCTCCACGCTTAATGTGGACTTGTGTAACATCAGGGGAATTCACTCCAACTTAAACGCCGTCCACCACCACCTTGAAACGGCGCAGCCGGCCTTGTGTTTCCTTACGGAGACGCAGATATCTCGACCTAGCGATACGTCATATTTATCGTACCCCGGGTACAAAATTGAGCACAATTTTATGCCTCATGCCGGGGTATGTGTGTACGTTAGGGAGGATATCTGCTGTCGCCGTCTCAGCAATTTTGAGGGTAGGGACCTGTTTACTCTCTGGCTCCGCGTAGATTTAGTGGACCACGTCCGTATCTATGCGTGCGTCTACAGGTCCCATAGTGGTAACGCAGAAACCGATCACCTCATGGGCTGCGTTCAAACGGCAATTGACGACGTGCTTGCACAGATCCCCTCCGCAGAATTCGTAGTCTTGGGTGATTTCAACGGGCACAATGCCGAATGGCTTGGATCACGTATCACAGACTACGCAGGGCGATCTATGCATAATTTTGCATTGGCGTATGGTCTGTCCCAATTGGTTGAGTCGCCAACGCGGCTCCCGGATGTGGATAGCCACATGCCGTCCTTATTAGATCTTCTGCTGACTACACATCCCGATGGTTACCAGGTCTTTGTCAACGCCCCTCTCGGAACGTCCGACCATTGCCTGGTCAGGAGTGTAGTGCCCATCCGACGCCAACGTCGCAAACCACCAGCGACCCGCCGCGTTTGGCACTACAAGTCAGCAGATTGCGATAGGTTGCGTTCCTTTTTTGCATCCTACCCTTGGGGCACGGTTTGTTTCCCTTCGGATGATCCTAGTGCCTGCGTCGTTGCAGTAGCCCATGTGATGCTGCAGGGCATGGATATTTTTATACCAAGCTCTGTAGTACTGATCGGTGGCAGATCATAGCCCTGGTTCGATGCGTCAGTTAAAGCAGCATCTGACTGCAAAAAACCGGCGTATCGAACTTGGGTTGCGGCGCTGGGCACAAAGGATCCGAACTGCAAAGTTCTGAAGAGGAAATATAACCGTGCCTCCAGATTTTATAAGCGGCAAATTGTCCGTGCGAATCAAAGCACGTTGTCAAAATCGGCGAGCAGCTTTCCAGTTACCCGACCGGAACACGCAAGTTCTGGTCGTTGTCGAAAGCTGCTCTCGGTAACATCAACCAGCCGTCCATGCCGCCGTTGCCGATCTCCTGTGCGCTCTTTTCGCCTCCAACTCGACTCTTGAGGACAACGGAAAAACACCGCCGACCATCCCGTGGTGTCAGAGCTCTATGCCTGAAGTACAGTTCAGACAGAAAACTGTTAGGCGAGCTCTGTTTTCGTTGGACGTCAGGAAGTCGAGCGTGCCGGATGGCATTTCTCCAATCGTGCTTAGAACGTGTGCCCCTGAGTTGACGCCGGTGCTAAGGCGTTTATTCCGGCACTCTTATTCCAAAGGCGTAGAGTCCCTGACTCATGGAAGTCAGCCCTTGTCCATTCGATCCAAAAAAAAGGAGACAGTTCGGATCCGGCTAACTACAGGCCTATTGCTCCCTGCTCTCCAAAATCATGGAGAGCATAATTAGCCGCCAACTTCTGGTATACCTAGAGGGTCACCAGTTGATCAACGACCGACAATACGGCTTTCGCCATGGTCGGTCAGCAGGTGATCTTCTGGTATACCTAACACATAGATGGGCGGCGGCTATTGAAACCAAGCGGGAAGGCCTGGCAGTTAGCCTGGATATAGCGAAGGCCTTTGATCGTGTATGGCACAAGGCGCTCCTCTCAAAACTTCCATCATTTGGGCTTCCCGAGAGCTTATGCAAGTGGACCTCCAGCTTCCTCACTAGGCGCAGCATACAAGTCGTTGTCGATGGTTTTTGCTCGAATCCCAAGCCCGTGAGTGCCCCACGGCTGTGTGCTATCTCCCACGCTGTTTCTTCTGCATATCAATGATATGTTGGACCTCTCCAACATACATTGCTATGCAGACGACAGCACTGGTGATGCCATACACGGGCCATGCAGGTCTCTCTCGGAAAAACGTCGACCAGTGCCGGGAGAAACTTGTGTCTTCTATCGAGTCCTCTCTCGAGAAGGTCGCGGAATGGGGTAAATTGAACGTTGTCCAATATAACCCCCAGAAGACTCAAGTTTGCGCGTTTACAGCTGAAAAAACCCCATTTGTCGTATCACCGCTCTTCGGTTACACTTCCCTTAAAGCCTCGCCTAGTATCGGAATACTGGGTCTCGAAATCTCGAGCGATTGCCAATTCCGTGGCCATCTGGAGGGCAAAGCCAAATTGGCTTCGAAGAAGCTGGGCTTCATCAATAGAGCTCGGCAATACTTCAAGCCGACCCATATTCCAGCGCTCTACAAAGCGCAGGTCCGGCCACACATGGAGTATTGCTGTCATCTCTGGTCTGGTGCACCCGAGTATCAGCTCGATCCATTTGACCGCGTGCAACGCAGAGCAGCTCGAATTGTCGGGGACCCAGTGCTCTGTGAACGGCTGGATCACTTGGCGTTGCGTAGAGACGTCGCTTCATTGTGTGTCTTCTATCGCATTTATCACGTGGAGTGTTCCGAAGAGCTGTTCAACCTGATTCCTGCCGCCGAATTTCACCTTCGCTTCACGACACGCCATAAATTAGGATATCATCCCCACCATCTGGATGTGTGGCGGTCCTCCACAGTGCGGTTTTCAAGGAGCTTTCTTCCACTTACTACAAAGCTGTGGAATGAGCTTCCTTGTGCGGTGTTTCCGGGACGATACGACATGGGTACCTTCAAAAAAAGCGCGTACACCTTCCTTAAAGGCCGGCAACGCTCTTGTGATTCCTCTGGTATTGCAAGAGAATGTGGGCGGCGGTGATCACTTAACACCAGGTGACCCGTACGCTCGTTTGTCCTCCTATTCCATAAAAAAAAATTACACACTAATAATATATTAATATTACACATGGTTACATATTTTACTATTTACTACCACATCGGAAAAGGTGGAGGTTTAATAAAAAGAAGCAAGAAAGTGACTGGCTATCTTTCTTGAACAACATCCAAATTATTTTAATTATATTATACGGAAATATAATATAATTTAAAAAAAAGTGTGTGTGGACTCATGTATGCACGCAAGAAGTTATACTTCTTTGGCCTAACGAAGCAAAAATCATAGAACTGATTCATTCCTCGTCCTATTCTACGTTTTTAGAAAGAACATTTTTGTAAAAATATGGCAAAGATGGCTTTGACAATTATTTATTAAATAATGAATCCGGCTGTATGGGATTGAACCCTTTGCCTGTAATAATGGACGAGGAAACCAAAAACAAATAACGAATGACGCAAACGTCGGAAATTTTAGGAACCAACTTCAATCTGTTATATTTGTGTCACAGTGACATGCAGTACATTTTTTCATAACGCGGGTGAAGAAGTATAATTTCAAAAAAGAAGAACCGGCAAAAATTTAAGTCATTTAAAAAATAATGTAAATTAATAAAAGAAGCCGAAAGAGTTATTAAGTAAAGATGCAACGAGTCGCACATACATACTGTTAATAAATAAAGATAATATAACAGAGCTTTATACTAAAGATTATAAAAATATATACATAAATATATAAGCCCCCCAATACAAAATGATGATCAGGAATCTATTTAAAATTACTTAGAATTTTATATGATAACTAGCTGACCCAGCAAACGTTGTATTGCCGATATTAAAATCGCGACACAAAAGTAACTGTTGATCGTAGATGGGTGAAAATTTGAAGTTCTATGTATTTTTTAATGCTGACTCATCATAATCAAACAAATTTAAAAAAAAATAAAAAAAATCGTGTGGACCAACCTTAACATTTAGGGGGATGAAAAATAGATGCTGTCCGATTCTCAGACCTACCCAATATGCACTCAAAATTTCATGAGAATCGGTCAAGCCTCGTCGGAGGAGTTCAAAGTTTAACACCATGACACGAGAATTTTATATATTAGATTTTTAAGCCCCCCAATACAAAATGATGATCAGGAATCTATTCAAAATTACTTAGAATTTTAAATGGTAATGATATATATTTTTTTTTTATCTTATCTTAAGCATGGTAAACAAGTAAACCGTATTATAATGTAATATTTATTGTTTGATGTTCCTTATATTAAATTGATCAGGTTATAAGATCTCACACCGATACTATTACGAGCAAAATCACGTGTGGTTTCCAATTTACACAAGTTGACTTGATCAATTTACTTCCACACATACGATCTTACCTTTGTGTACTCTCAAGACTGTGATTCTCAGCCCGTACTTCTCCGAACCTATCATTGTCATGTACCAATTCAACACGCCAATAATTCGAATGTGACAATCCCATTTCAATGACTCGCCATTCAGCCTCGTGTAAATTGTCTAACGTTTATTGTTATGTGCACTCCACTAAAAAAAAGGAATAGTAATTGAGTCCTTGGTTCGATTGAAGTTACAAATTAATATAATGGGTCTAGTATGATCAAAGAAATAAATCGGACAAAAAGTACAAATGGTGCGGATGATATTAATGGAAATCAAGAATTATAAATGATTTACAGAGAAAGCAATAAAAAGAAAAATACAATTAAATCATTAAAAAGTAAGGATTCAGTTTCAGTTTCAAAGATATTTACGTACTTTAACACAGAGTACAATAACAAAATAATAATATTGTTGCGTAGCAACCTTCGAAGTATATGACGAGAGTTGTCAAACTTCTAGACATTGTTAATTTCAACAGCTCCGTCAACAATACTCGCAGCTCAGCGGAAAAGTGTTTACTTTAGACGCTGTAGACCCGGGTTCGATACACCTACCAGTGTATGGATTTTTCTGGGTTTTGTAAAGTTAAAGGAAATTTCTAGTAAGTTCAGGATCGAATCGAACAGAAAAAAAAGCATGGAAAATGTGTAAGCAGGATAGAAATAGTTAAAAGGATTTTCTAGTACAATTTAAATTTAAAGATGGAATGGGAGAATCATTTTGAATATTGAACGGATCCCGGGGTATATAAGCCGTACTAAGCGTGGCCTACGGCAGTTCTAGTTCTGACTCGAAAGTGTAAAGAAGAAGAAGAAGAAAAGAAGAAGTAGTGAAAAGTGGAAGTGTTCCAAGAGGAAGAAGATAGAAGAGACTTAGTGTTCGGTGCAGTGTGACGCGTTGAAGGTACCGCCGCCCACAAGAGGAACAGCGGCAGACCGGCGAAGTGCAAGTTCAGAAAAAGTGAACGCAAATAAAGACTCGTTCCTATAAGCGGAGTATTATTTCCAATCCCTGACCCATTCCCGTGTCAATTGGTGTCAGAAGTGGGATTGGAAAGATGCCATTAGTGCCCAGGAACGAGAAGGGAGTGACCACGCGAGCGGGAGCAGCTGCAGTGGCAGAGGATGAGTCACAACAAGCATATTCGGCTCTGGACTCAGTGCGACCGTGTCAGCAACGCAGGTTCCTGCCGTAGACATCAGCGCGCTCATGCAGCAGATGGCCGCCATGATGCAAGAGCAAGCGCGCCGACAGGAGGAGCAGCTGCGGGGCTTACAGGAGGAGCAAGTGCGCCGACAGGAAGAGCAAGCGCGCCGACAGGAGGAGCAGCTGCGGGGCTTGCAAGAGGAACAAGCGCGCCGACAGGAGGAGCAAGCGCGCCGACAGGAGGAGCAGCTGCGTGGCTTGCAAGAGGAACAAGCGCTCCGACAGGAGGAGCAAGTGCGTCGACAGGAGGAGCAGCTGCGAGCCTTGCAGGAAGAGCAAGCACGTTGACAGGAGGAGCAGCTGCGAGGTCTGCATGAAGGCCTCTCCAAGGAAATTTTATCAGAGGTGCAGAAAAACTCCGCCCGGATTGAAGCTGTAGAAAAGGAGATCGCCCGGATTGACACTGTAGAAAAGGAGATCGCCCGGATTGACACTGTGCAAAGGAAGATGGGGGAGATAGAAGCAACCATTCATCAGCTCAATAGAAAGGTTGTGTGTGGAGGTCCTTCAGCCAACCCAGGAGTCACCTGCGGAATCACATCGACCAGAAGTTTGAAGGTACCCCCCTACGACGGCAAGTCTTCCTGGGCCGCCTTCAAGCTACAATTAGAGACGGTCAGAAGAGCAACTGCTTGGAGTGACCAAGAAGCACACTCTGCCCTCACACTAGCGCTCCGTGATGAAGCACTTTCCGTATTGGAAGCACTCGGCGCTGGGAAGGAGGAAGTAACCTATACGGACCTTCTTGACGCGTTGGAGGCACGTTATGGCGATAAACATCTTGAGCATATGTATCGGGCGCAGCTTAAGGACCGCAGTCAAAGGGCCAACGAAACTCTGCAGCAGTGGTCTGTCGAAGCTGAGAAGCTAGTGCGTAAAGCATATCAGTCGTCGCCAGCTGCAATAAAAGAAATGTTGCTCCAAGTGTTCATCGATGGAATACGGGACGCCGAAGTAAGAGCAGCCGTACGACTGACTCATCATACTAGCTTGAAGGAAGCGGTGGCACATGCGTTGGAAGTGGAAGCGGTTCGCCACGTTTCTCGGGCGTTGAGACTCCGCAAAATTGTACCAGCAGTTTCCAGCCGAAGGCAAGCATATAGCCCAATATGCTATGGGTGTGGGGAGCGAGGGCACATTAGGAGCACTTGCCCCAGGCGTGAGAGCATAACGCAAGGATGCGGCGGTCTCAACATTACCGCTGGAGCAGCAGGAAAACTAGAAAAGGGCAGGGCCGTGAGGTGGGCGCTGGCTGGTAGAAGCAAAGCCCCAAGGATCTTCGTTAAGCAGACATGTGACGGAAACACTTTAGTTATAGAGGGAATGATAAATGGAAAATCTTGCCGTTTCACTTTGGATACGGGAGCCTCACGTACAGTCGTTAGCCAAAGAAGACTAGAGAGCATCGGAAGACGACATATGCGAGAAAATGTAAACTTAACACTCACAACAGCCACCGGTCAGCGCATACCAGTCCAGGGAGAGAAGATCGTGGCCATAAAAATCGGTGATACGTTGTACTGGCAAAAAGTGGTAATCGCGGATATAACAGATGACTGCATCATCGGGTTGGATTTTCTTCGAAATCATCAGTGTACCATTGACATGAAACACGGTGTATTGAAGCATGGAGGTGAAGAAATTCCAATAAAAGGCGGAATATTTGGAAAAGTGTTGTGTTTGAGGGACACTACCTTAAATCCGAGATCGCAGACCTTAGTCCCGGTAGTCCTGCCAAGGGATGACAGAGGAAGATCCTGTAATTGCGTTATAATTGAAAGAGAGACATCGGACACGACGTGGATCCCAGCCAGGACTGTTGTGGGAAACTCCCAAATTGCGATGGTTCCCGTGTTTAATCCTCATGAAGAGAAGCAAGTCGTTCGGAAGGGGACAGTGATCGGAGCTTGTGAGGAAATAGCTTGGTTAAGAAAGTGTGAAGAAGACCGTAGCTGCAAGCCAGGATGTGAACATACAGAAACTTCTGGATGGCTGTAAGGACAATCTTACCAAGCTACAGTTAATAAAAGCGAGAAATTTCCTGCTACGCTACGCCGGGATGTTCTCGAAGAACGACGGGGACATCGGAAGAACTGGTTTGGTGAAACACAAGATCGACACAGGAGACACTGTTCCGATACAGCAAAGACCAAGACGTATTCCGTTTGCACGTGAACAAGAAGTGGAAGACATAATTCGGGATATGAAAGAAAATGGTGTGATAGAACCGTCATCGAGTCCATGGTGTTCTCCAGTGGTTCTGGTGAAGAAGAAGGATGGATCAACTAGATTTTGTGTGGACTATCGGCGTTTGAACGATGTAACTAAGAAAGACAGTTATCCATTGCCAAGAATCGATGACACATTAGATTCACTTTGTGGCATGACGTGGTTCTCTACTCTTGATTTGAAAAGTGGCTACTGGCAAGTCGATCTGGACCCTAAAGACAAGGAGAAGACGGCTTTTTCAACCGGAAAAGGGTTATGGCAGTTCAAAACAATGCCCTTCGGATTATGCAATGCCCCAGCTACTTTCGAAAGGTTGATGGAGCATGTGCTGGCAGGTATGTTGGGAGAAACCTGCCTTGTCTACTTGGATGACATAATCATAATGGGACGAAGTTTTGAAGATCATCTTAAGAAGCTCGAAAAAGTCTTCACAAAACTGCAGGGTGCCAACTTGAAGTTGAGTCCAAAGAAATGTTCCTTCTTTCAACGTCAGGTGAATTACTTGGGGCACGTTATCTCAGAGCAAGGCGTTGCGACGGATCCTGCCAAGATAAGTGCTGTCAAAGAATGGCCGACGCCGACAGAAAAGACACATGTGAGAGCATTTCTAGGACTATGCTCTTATTATCGACGCTTTGTGAAAGGGTTTTCCGATGTTGCTAAGCCGTAAGGGCTTATCGACTGACGGAGGACAAAAGAGCCTTTTCCTGGGATGAAGAATGCGAACAAGCTTTCTTAGAGTTGAAGAAAAGACTATGTGAATCACCTATCCTCGGATATCCTGACACAGAGGGAAGATTCATAGTGGATGCTGATGCTAGCAACACCGGAATTGGTGGAGTACTATCTCAGAAGAGAGGAGATCAAGAAGTTGTTATTGCATACTTTAGCAAATCTTTATCAAAGCCGGAGAGAAACTACTGTGTAACTCGTAGGAAGTTACTGGCCGTGGTGAAGACATTACAACATTTCAAAAAGTACTTGTTGGGTCGCAAATTCCTCGTAAGGACTGATCATGCCGCTTTGAAGTGGTTACTAGAATTCAAGAAACCGGAAGGACAAGTGGCCAGATGGATTGAGCAACTTCAAGAGTATGACTTTGAAATCGAGCATCGAGGAGGAAAAAGTCATGGAAATGCAGATGCGTTATCTAGAAGACCTTGTCCGATGGAATGCAAACATTGCATTCGTCAGGTGGAGAAAGAGAATTTTATGATCCGGCTGATCAGAACAGATTCGATCGACGAGAACTGGAGCAACGATGCAATGAGGAGAGCTCAGGAAAATGATAAGGATCTTCAACCACTTTTACATTGGCTAGCAAGTGGATCACTTAAACCAAAATGGTCTGAAGTGGCTAGACACAGTACGGCTACCAAGAGTCTCTGGGCACAATGGAACAGTTTGGTGATGCATGACGGGTTGCTCTGCCGTAAATGGGAAATGCTGCAAGGAAAGGATTGCCATCTGCAACTGGTCGTTCCCAGGGAGAAGGTGAACGAGATCCTGAGAGCTTATCACGATGGTTCTTCAGGTGGACATTTGGGAATAAGAAGAACTCTCACAAAAATTAAAGAACGATTTTACTGGTTGCATTGCCGTGATGATGTGGAAGACTGGTGCCGAAAATGCAAGAGTTGTGCTGCTGTCAAAGGACCTCAGACCCGGAGCAGAGGAGCTATGAAGTTGTACAATGTTGGGGCTCCGTGGGAAAGAGTAGCTCTGGATATGGCCGGACCGTTCCCAGTCACCAAATCTGGAAACCGTTACATAATGGTGGTGATGGATTATTTCACGAAGTGGCCGGAAGCATTTGCTCTACCGAATGAAGAAGCAATTACCGTTGCGACGAAGCTGGTGAATGAAGTTTTCTGCAGATTCGGTGTGCCTTTGGAGTTGCACAGTGACCAAGGGCGGAACTTCGAATCACAAGTATTTCAAGAAGTTTGCAAGATCTTGGGAATCCATAAGACCAGAACTACGCCATATCATCCACAGTCGGACGGGATGGTGGAGAGGTTTAACCAAACATTGGAGCGACATCTGGCAAAAGTAGTGGACAGTCATCAGGATAACTGGGATGAGTACATTCCACTGTTTCTTATGTCGTATAGAAGCGCAATACACGAGACGACAACGGTGACTCCTGCGTACGCCAATTTTGAAAGGGAATTGAAATTGCCAGCTGATTTACTCTCAGGCTGTCCACCGGATACTCCGAAAAGTATAACAGAATATGTGGATGAGTTACGGAAAAAGATGGTTGACATCTACGAGGAAATTAGAACAACTGGGCTTAAGGCAAGTGAACGGATGAAGACCCGCTACGATCGAAGAGCTAATATTCCTGGTTTTGAAGAGGGAACCCTGATTTGGTTACACAATCCTATAAGGCGAAAGGGGAAGTCTCCGAAGCTCCAACCAAGTTGGGAGGGACCATACAAAGTAATCACAAGGATAAATGATGTGACTCTCAGGATCCAACGTACCCCTCGAAGTCCCCCGAAAATCGTACATGTCGATCGGGTGGCTAAGTACTACGGAAGCAACGATGATCGGGATGATCATGTCTTGGGAGGGGGCAGTGTTGCGTAGCAACCCTTCGAAGTATATGACGAGAGTTGTCAAACTTCAAGACATTGTTAATTTCAACAGCTCCGTCAACAATACTCGCAGCTCAGCGGAAAAGTGTTTACTTTAGACGCTGTAGACCCGGGTTCGATACACCTACCAGTGTATGGATTTTTTTGGGTTTTGTAAAGTTAAAGGAAATTTCTAGTAAGTTCAGGATCAAATCGAACAGAAAAAAAAGCATGGAAAATGTGTAAGCAGGATAAAAATAGTTAAAAGAATTTTCTAGTACAATTTAAATTTAAAGATGGAATGGGAGAATCATTTTGAATATAGAACGGATCCCGGGGTGTATAAGCCGTACTAAGCGTGGCCTACGGCAGTTCTAGTTCTGACTCGAAAGTGTAAAGAAGAAGAAGAAGAAAAGAAGAAGTAGTGAAAAGTGGAAGTGTTCCAAGAGGAAGAAGATAGAAGAGACTTAGTGTTCGGTGCGGTGTGACGCGTTGAAGGTACCGCCGCCCACAAGAGGAACAGCGACAGACCGGCGAAGTGCAAGTTCAGAAAAAGTGAACGCAAATAAAGACTCGTTCCTATAAGCGGAGTATTATTTCCAATCCCTGACCCACTCCCGTGTCAGTATATTTATAGCTAAAAATTGTTTTATGTAGTATTTTTAATACCACATCACTTAAAACAATGTATAATATTTCTATATGAGACAATATTTTCAGACTGAGTTTGATTTATTTCAAAAATGAAGTTAAAAACGGAAAAAATATAACATCATCGTAAAAAAATAAAAAAAAGTAAAAAAATAACGCATAAAAACGCAGTACTCACACTTTCCAACTCTCTCTTTCTCTCTCTCTCACACACACACACAAACACACACACGATCTTGTAATCTTTTATTTGTTAGTATATTATATTATTTTTAAGTCTATTCTGTTAATATATGATTTCTTTTTTATTATGTAATCTTTTGTGGCATTTGTGGAATAGTCTCCAAGAAGGTTTCTCACGTTGTAATCATAATAACAAATTATTCAACAATTCACTATGTAAAATACAATGTGTAATGCTTTATTATATATTGTGTTAACGTGACGAACGCTTTTTCGGTGCAAGGGTTTATGAAAATTAATTTGGCAAACTTTGCGGTTGTTAAAAGTTTACACTTGCAATAGCGTTCGTGTATGTAATCCAATTACGTGATTTTAGTAACGAAATTTGTTTTGATTAACATAAATAAGTGATCATAATACTATGCTGAGATGTAAACCTAACATCAGTTTAAGATTTTTGAGACGAGCAGGACGTTCAGCTGATGCTAATTGGGCCTTGCCCATTACAATGCAGTGCCGCTCATGATTTTTGAAACACCCAAAAATCTGAGCGGCCCTACTGTTGCGCTCGTCAGCTTGAGACATAAGATGTTAAGTCTCATTTGCCAAGTAATTTCACTACCTACGGCACCCTTCAGACTGAAACACAGTATTGTTTACACATTACTACTTCACGGCACAAATAGGCGCCGTTGTACCGTCCCCATAATATAGCCGGCATACTGTGCAAAAGAGCCTCCCACTGGTATTTAGTTAATTTATTAACTCGGTACCGGAATAAAACATGAATCGATGTTGTTTTTTAATAAATCTATAAAAAAAAACTGTGGTTCAGGAAAGGCATAAATGTCCAGTGCAGAGAATTTTCTGCTAAACGTGTTAATGGTGTGCGACAGAAGGGAGCGTGCATCGGCGTATGTCCGGATATCTCTCATATAATTCAATTTGGTTGACCCTGTGACAGAGATTAATAACTAATCGAAGCTGTCCTATGAATAATAATCAATCACATATCTCAATATCACGCCCTAGTTGTTCATGGTACATCTCATTTCGGATAACAATTAGCCCGCCTATATCACGTGGCCTCGGGCGCTCTCGACTGACACACGCCACGGTATAATTTCATTGTCAATCAACATACATCAATATTTCCATTGTAATTCACAACATATTCGAACTGATTTCAGCCTTGTTACGCTCATGAATCGATGTTGTTAATATGACTATACGATATAAATTAAAACATACATACAACATATTGAAGGATCGGCGAACAGACTTAGTACTGCAGTATACGCGGTTAAAAAGATTAGACAATTAACTGACATAGATACGGCGCGATTAGTATACTTTAGTTATTTCTATATAATTATGTCCTATGTTTTTTGCTATGGGATAACGCTGCCGATATGAATACAATATTTGTGCTGCAGAAGAGGGCTATTCGCGCTATTTATAACCTAGGTCCTAAAGAATCATTGAGAGCAAAATTTAAATAAATTAACATCTTGACTGTTGCTTACACCATAATAACAGGAACAGACATAAACTTATAATGCCTACTACTCGGCTAATTCGAGTTAGTAAGTCTTTTGTGGGGCCATGTACCTATATGTTTTTACAACTAGATCCCAGAAAATGTTCAAAACAAAAGAATTACGATATTCAAAAGAAATGTTAAAAAACGTTTGTGTCGTAAAGGTAACTATAACATAAATGACTTTCTTAATGATTCCACAGATTGAGAATGGAGTGACCGCCTTCAGCCTATTAAATAATAATTTAATTTACATATTACTTTGTAAACATGTTTTTGATGAAAAATAGCCCGCTGAGTTTGTTGCGGCCATTCTTCTCAGGTGTGATTCATTCTTTTTGAAATGGGATGCAATCGGACTATTTTTTAAAACAGAAGGACCACAGATCTGAAGGCATGTTTTCTATGTGCTGATTAAACGCTATCACTGCCCCTTCGGAATTGGTTAAAGTGAAACCTCTCATCAAATCTTTGATTTTGGGGAAAATTCAGACATCCCAGGTGCTAGGTCGGGGCTATGTGCAGAATGGGTCACGAGTTATACTTTTTCGGAAGCTAAAAATGACTTAGTATTGTTGGCCCTCTGTGAAGAAGTGTTATCATGATGTAGGAGAATGCAGCTTTTTGGTCGCCTCTCGTGAACTTTTTTTAACACCCTGGGTAAACAAATAATAGAATACCACTAGGTATTAACACTCTTTTGATGTTCTAGTGGAATTGTGCAGATGAAACACGTAGCTGAGAAAAAAATGCGATCATTTTTTTACCAACGTTTGTCGCCTGCCTCACTAGTGTTGGCCTGTTCTCATTTTCAAACAGCCATTCACAAGATTGCTGTTTTTTTTTTGGGGTTTAAAAACAATTAATCCACGTTTCTTCACCTGTGACAATGTCATATACTGCAGTCACCGTTTCGAAAATTTAAGGTGGTATTTTCATCTTTTTTGGCTACCTCAAAAGGAAAAGTCCGTCAGTTAGTCCATCTGTCGGTCAAGCCCAGTTACCTCAGGAGCGCGTGTAGGTATCGAGTTCAAAATTAAAACTATATAAGTAATCAAGTTTATAATCTCTTGAAGCAGTGAAAAAATCAAACTTCCAAGTGAACTTAAAACCTAGAGGAAGAAAAATTAAAAGAAAATAAGAGATACGACCGTTTATGCGTATTCAAATAGTTATTTATGCAACTGTTGTGTAATAAGGGTATTAAAACACGAATGTGGATTTATCACACGAGGCGAAGTCGAGTGTGATAATAGTATCACATGAGTGTTTTAATACCTAATTATCAACAGTTGCATACAAGACTTTATCTACACCCAGAAAATGAATTCTCTAAAACATTCTGGAACAGTAAGCTTACTGCTAACATTAAAAGTTAAAACACCAGTTCTAGTAGTAACCTAATATCATTCATTACTGATAATGTAAATAAATAAACTAATTATTAATGAAACAATTATTTATTTTAGTAGTTATTTACATTTTGTATAGTGCAATAATTAAAATTCACTCGAATGTAATGTTCTTTTTTAGCGCTTAAAATGAATCGCTCACAAATATCGAAGATAAATGGCGGGGATTCGAATAACCTACTTTTTTTTTACGGGGCGCGACGTTCTTGGGGTGTGGAGCGCGCGTAAACGAAAATGTTCTTTTTTTGAAATTCATACAGATACCACGCATCGAGCAATAAGAATGTCGCTGTATGTTGAAACTCTTTGCGCATGAAGGGATAAAAAAAAACATAGGAGTGTTTTTATGAAATTCAGTACAACATTACAACACTCTTTTAGGTGATATAATGGTTATTAAAACATTGGGTGTTTTTATGTTGGCAATAAGCTAACTGTTTCAGAATCTTTAATAGAGGATTTAAAGCATGGGTGTAGATAAAGTATATTTCACTCTATGTTCAATAACGAAGAATGATCCTTCCAGCAAGACTCGGCGCCGGGTCCTAAAGCTCGGTCTACGCAGTCTTGGTTGGAAACGAACGTTTCGGACTTCATCAGAGCTGAAGACTGACCGTCGTCTAGTCCCGATCTTTATCCACTGGATTATGATTTATGGTCAGTTTTAAAGGGTACGCCTTGCTCTAAACACCATTATAATTTGGAGTGCCTACGATTGGCAGTGCAGAATTTTCCCATGGAAAGAGTTCCAGCTTCTATCAATATAAGTGGCCTGAACTTTTAAAGGACTGTTTTGCAGTCAATGGAAACCATTTCGAATAAGCTTGTTTTATTTTAAATTGTTTTATATTTATGTATTAAACTAACCAGCTGTAAAAATAATAAATGTTATTTGCAATAGAATTTTTTTTTCTTTGTTTCAGTATTTATGCCAAGACTAGGTATATAAAGTGATGCAACCGAAATAAACATAATAAAACGGATATATTATGTAGTTAACAACGAAAGCGCGTTATAACTTATATGATATGCTATTTTTTTAAGTGATAACCGTCACTTCAGGGAATGACGGTAATGAACGAAATTTATGAACGATTCGAGACTCGAACCGTTCACACGTTCCGTATGAGCGCTCTTCCACTGAGCCAACCGTTCCAGTGACGTAAGGGTCATAAATCTTGATATGTCTTTGTTCAACTCTCCATTCTTGTAACCACAACATGAGAGTTGAACAAGAAATACCAAGATTTACGTATCATACGTCACTCGAACGGTTGGCTTAGTTACAAGAGCGCTCGAACGGAACTCGAGATGTCAAGGGTTTGAGTCACATATCATTCATAAATTTTATTTACAAATTTTTATTAATCTCAGAAGAGGGGTATACCTAGAGAGGGATATACCTTACAATAAAAATAACAAATAGTTTGAAAATACATTTCCTAAGTAACTGTTATCGTTTTATTATACGCGGGTAACACTGAAAATGTTTAGAACTGGCCAGTTAGAAACATTGCTAATGAAAACATTTTTTGAATTGCAATTTTAAAACTCTTTGGTAACCCAATGTAGTGTATTGCATTCATTTGTCATTTGTTTTTGTGAATTGGCGGCAAATCTTAAACGTGTAACAAAATACGTGAAAATGAACCGATGCGAGAAAATTTTTGGTCAATGATTTATTATGACTTTCGTTGTGGGCTTCCTAAATAGAAGCACGAGAAGTCGTGCCACTATTTACAATTGGTTTAACGAGTTTAAGCGTGGACGTAAGCAATCTCAATGATGATCCGCGTGAGGGACGTCCTTTAACAGCGACTACTGAAGATAACATCAGTGCGCATGACGCATGATAGACGAAGATAAGAGAGTGACCTATCAGAAGATAAGTGCAAGCCTAGGCATTGGTATGAGTCATGTTCAAAAAATATTACACGAACATTTAGGCGTCAGGAAGCTTTTTACCAGATGGTTTCCCCATACTTTAACCGACGACCAGAAACACCTTCGCATGGACTGGTGTCGCCAAATGTTAGATAAGTTCAACGGCGGTAACTCAAATGCTGTATTTGACATCGTCACAGGTGATGAAAGCTGGATATATTGCTACGATTCCGAAACCAAAAGAAAATCAGCTCAGTAGGTGTTTCCTTTCGAGGATCGGCCAATTCTTCGGATCGATCGGATTCTTTGGTCGGAAAGGTCATTTCGCGACAGTTGTGCTAGAAGATGGAAGGACAGTTACTGCAGACTGGTATGTCAATCGCTGTTTGCCTGTTATCTTAGTAAAAATTCGACAGCAGCGCCCTCAAAGAAGGATCCTACTTCACCACGACAATGCTTCAGCGCACTCCGCAAAACGGACTATTGAATATTTGACTATGGCAGGTGTCGAGATAATGAGTCATCCGCCATACTCCCAAATTCCCATAGCCAATCAATCAATCAATTCCATTGCCATATTCCCAAGAACTAAAGATAAAATTCGAGGTATTCGCTTTACGAGCCCTGAAGATGCGGTGAAAGCGTACGAAAATGTCATAGAAGAGACACCTAAGGAAGAATTGGCCCACTGCTTTTCTCAGGGGTTCCATCGAATGCGATGATGTGTAGAGAGGAACGGAGATTACTTCGAAAAATAATAAAAGTATTGTCAACTTTCTACATTAAGCCGTTTTTCATTTTCTAAACATTTTCCGTATTACCTAGGTACACTACAGTCCACCAACTGTCAAAAATCATTTTTCGTTCAAACATAAAAATAACTGTTTTTTTAAATTTAAAAGAATTATCAACAAAGTGGGTCACCAATGAATTTTGTCGACGGTACATAAATCACAACGTGCCATATTCAACATGTCAAATATTTAAACAAACATGGCCTCAATATTTGTCGAACTAAAAACCTAGCTGTATCTTACATACGGATTTAAAAACAGATTCATTTTTCCCCTTCTAGTCTGGTCCATGCACGAGCTTCGCCAGTTAAGCTCGTTTTACAACAGTTTTATACAAGGCACTTACGCCAGCGATGCGCCTCAACAGAACGCATACAGGTTTATGTCCGCGGTCTCACGAAATATCTTCAACGAAATAATTAAAAGTTTTTACGATCTACCCTCGTAGCGTCGTGTAAAAGATCCATCCAGTAAACCAACGTGTAGCGAATACGTAATAACTACTGAAATTAGACTCTTTAGAACTAGTTGTTAATTTTATGAGTCTTTCAAGTGCGAAGTATATAAATTCGAATTTTATTGCGATTGGAGTATATTGTGTATTATTGTTGTATTTTAACAAGCCCTTTCTATTCTCGATGTATATTTGCATTGCTTTTTAACCCACTTCAAAAAAGGAGGAAGTTCTCAATTCATTGGTTGTTTAGGGTTTCGTAGTTACAAAATGGCAAAAAACCCTTACAGATTCATCATGTCTGTCTGTCCGTCTGTCCGTCCGTATGTCACCTTTTTCCGAGACTATAAGAACTATACTTTTGAAACTTGGTAAGTAGATGTATTCTGTGAACCACATTAAGATTTTTATACAAAAAAAAGACAATAAATTTTGGGGGCATACTCAGAACTGAAACTCAAAATTTCTTTTTCATAAACCCATACGTGTGGGGTGTCTATGGATAGGTCGCCTTCAAAAATGATATTCAGGTTTTACAAACTACAAGAACTTTTATATTATGTTACTTGCTGCTACGGAACCCTTCATGGTCGAGTCTGACTCGCACTTGTCCGCTATTTTGTTACCTTAGAACTTTCGACTGGGCTTAAAACGATTTTGATGATTCTTATTTTATTTGAAAGCTGGTGCTTTCTATTTATTACATTTATAACCGACTCCGTATAGGTATACAATTCCACTCTATATAAGTTACTTTATTTCCATCATTTATTGACTGTAAATGATGAAATGATTTGGAAGAGCTACTCTCCGGGATAATGGTGAATGCTCATGCATACCAACGCAGAGTTAGGCTGCGTTGGTCATGTGGGACTTACGTAAAACCTAAGTGCCTACCCACTTAACACCACCTGATGTTGGCTTTGGGCAAGTACCCTCTAAGCCATTCTCTTGGGGAGAGAGAGGCGCAAGCGACACTTCCTATGGAGTATACGCTGGGATATGGATGGAATTGATATAATAGAGGGAACTCTTACTTAATATTCATTTATGTATATACCTATATCCTATTAAGTATGTATATACATAGAGCATTACTAGCGTTTTTTTTAAACAAATCAAACATCTGTATACAGTAGTTATCACTTGTTGAAGATTAAGTCAACAAATGGGCACTAGGTTGGTAAAGCTAATAATAAAGTATTTCACGTGTGATGATGAAATATTGAAGCGACAAAATTTTGAAGGGAAAATAGTAAAATCAAACCGATCTGATGATC
>CATIXQ010000032.1:5306891-5352910 GCA_949711755.1 Leptidea juvernica
TGCCGCCGAATTCCACCTTCGCACGACACGCCACAAGTTAGGATATCATCCTCACCATCTGGATGTGTGGCGGTCCTCCACAGTGCGGTTTACAAGGAGCTTTCTTCCACGTACTACAAAGCTGTGGAATGAACTTCCTTGTGCGGTGTTTCCGGGACGATACGACATGGGTACCTTCAAAAAAAGCGCGTACACCTTCCTTAAAGGCCGGCAACGCTCCTGTGATTCCTCTGGTGTTGCAAGAGAGTATGGGCGGCGGTGATCACTTAACAACAGGTGACCCGTACGCTCGTTTGTCCTCCTATTCCATAAAAAAATATATATATACATATATATATATATATAAAAGTGTTTCAAATATATTGTTCTAATTGTAATTTTGGTAGCTGTCACAGTATTTGAACATGCCGTCAAAATATTTTCTTTATGACAGTAAGGGATGCGATGACTAGGACGTTCAGCTGATGGTTATTAATACGCTCTGCCATAACAATACAGTGCCGCTCAGGAATCAGGAAGAAAAATCTGAGTGGCATTACAACCCTGAGACATAACATTAAGTCTTATTTGCGCAGTAATTTCATTAGCTATACACATACTGTACTGTACTACTGTACAATACACATTACTGCTTCACAGCAGCAACAGGGGCCGTTGTAGTACCCATAATCAAGCCGGCATCCTGTGCAAAGGAGCATGCCACTAGAAAAGTAGGTACCTAATTTGTAATAAAATCTCAAAATATTATAATAAATTAGTAAAACAGAAAGAAGAGAAACAACTCACACACACAATGAAAATCTCGGAACATGGGTTTTTTACCTGTGTCACTTGAAACGAGTGAGTTGGTGAACAAAAACTATTATGTAGAGACTGTCGCGGACCGCTGAACTGTCGGTACGTTTCGTTTGATAATTTCCGTGAGCAGGCTTAATCGAATGAACTAGCACTATTCCTCTCTCATACGAACTCACCAAGGTTTTGAAACCGAAAAAAACTCTTACTGAAACGTTTAAACATAAAACCATTTTATTCGGTTTAGTTCTACATACCAAATTTCGTTAAGAATAGTTTCGTTAAGAAAGAAATCCATCTCGTTAAGAATAGCTTTTTCCATTGACAATTCATTTGTCAGTGCACCGTTTTTAGTGATATTAACCTAAAATTTTTCTCGTAAATCTTCATAGGAAGATATGCTCGTCTCATTTCAATACTACCGGAATCAACCGATATTAAATCAACACTTACATTCTAAACGAAAATATTATATATATAAACTGATTATAAGCGATAATAACCTTTAAAATTAAAACCAATTCCAAGTTCGAACTCATTTAAAAAAAAATTATACTCTCGAACACCATACGTATTAATTTATACCAGACACTGCACTAGGACTCACTGAGCATAAATTCAAGACTTTTATTAAAGCTTCAAAAATATTTGGTATGTTTTTAAAGTGATAATCCTCACTTCAAAGATTAAAATGAGGGCCAAAAATTATGTAAAAAAAAGTATGAATAAAGTAAAGTTAGTTATTTATTTTCTCTGATAAATGCATGGAAAGCTCTAGCGGGAGAATCTATTATAATAATACAGCCCCAACCACTTATAAAAATTACAAGCAGGATAATATTGAATTGTGGAAACAGATGGTTTGTGTATATGATATTATGTCTAGTAGTAGCGAATGACCAGTGGGAGGCTGTATTTCGATCTGAAGGGCGCTGTATTTAGTGAAATTACTGGGCAAATGAGACTTAACATCTTATGTCTCAAGGTGACGAGCGTAATTCTAGTGCCGCTCAGAATTTTTGGGTTTTTCAAGAATCCTGAGCGGCACTGCATTGTAATGGGTAGGGCGTATCAATTACCATCAGCTGAACGTCCTACTCATCTTGTCCCTTATTTTCATAAAAAAAATCAGTAAGAACTAATATAATTTAATAAATAACATATTCGTTCGCTCGTTGAAAACATTTGAAACAGGTCAAGTTATACTGAAATATATATTACACATAGGTAGGTTTACTTCGAGTGATTTTTAATTTATACTTTATTGGAATACGTTAATTAGTTTTAAGTTACGTTTGAATGCTCAGTGCTTGAAAAGTGCTTTATGTACTCTAGTTCAACTTAATTATTTTCTTTGATAGAGTTGTGTTTTTACTAAATCAATATGTTTTTTAATTTAAGTTTTTGTTTAAATTTTTAGAGTATTTTACATTCGTTTAGTATATTTGTTTTCTGCCAATGTTTTTCAAGAATTTTGTATTGTTTCTTCTAATAAGGGTAAATGTATACACTCCTATAATAAAGTCCCAGCCACTGTTCAGGCATTATCTATAAATAAATTTAAATGTTTTATAAAAAAAATGGCAAATGGTAAATCCTATTACTCCACTGCTGAATATCTAAATGATCGGACAGCCTGGGACTAGATTGTGATTATTTTATAGCGATAGAAATGACTGTACAATATTGTATATTTTTATTGAAAAGAGCGCAAAAAAAATGCAGGGAGAGTTTCTTGCGCCGCTTCTTCTTCGCTCTAGATTTGTTGACTACTTATAATCATCATTGCACATGCTTGTAATGCCTCGCTTTCAAAAATGGTGAGTTAAACAGAGAGAAAGATAAAATGTTTTATAACTGTGATAAAAAATTTATTATGTTATATAATAAGCCATGAGATACGAATTAAGAATAGCAGAGTAATAGAAGTACGGATAATTGCAGCTGTCATTTTTTTTTTTATATTTTTTAATATATATTACACAATTCAGCATAATATGTAACTCTGCATTTTGAGAAAGATAAAGAATTATTTAATTACTATTGGATATTTATATAAAAATACGTTCAAATGCCTGGTATATCAGAAATAGGAATAGAAATATATTTATTTTCCACAGGGAGTGACAATGACATAACATGTTGCAACAACATTTGGTAATTATATAAAATTCTCGTGTCATGGTGTTAGTTAAACTTTGAACTCCTCCGAAACGGCTTGACCGATTCTCATGAAATTTTGAGTGCATATTGGGTAGGTCTGAGAATCGGACAAAATCTCTTTATTATATTCTCTCTTCTTTTTCATCCCCCTAAATGTTTAGGGTGGTCCACGCCAAATTTTTTTTTTTTTTTTTTTAAATTTGTATGATTATGAGTCAGCATTAAAAAATACATACAACTTCAAATTTCACCCATCTACGATCAACAGTTACTTTTGTATCGCGATTTTAATATCGGCAATACAACGTCTGCTGGGTCAGCTAGTATAATATAAGTATAAGAAGAAGACTTAACTTCTTTGTCAATGAATTTTATGAATTTTATTTATTTGCATATTAGGAAATTGACTTGAGATGTCGCTCTTGCAAATCTAAACAATATTGGGGTTGAGCAGGTTAAAACTGGTTTCTTCTTGTTTGTGGCAATTGCTTTGGATATATATATAATTGATTCCAATCGTATTTTAAGTAACATTAAACTTAACCGTCCAAGTTTTTGTATACATTTAAGATATTTGTTAAAGGTGTCGGAAATAATTAAGCCAGCTGGGATATTTCATTGAAAACGCTTGCTTATCGGCTTGACAACTAAAAATAATAATAATATTAAAATAATATATGAATGGATGATTTCTTTTTCCACGTTAATTTTCTACACATCAAAGAGTTCTACTCGTGATAGAGTCGTGCTATTTTCCTTTATGAAACCGTCCTTCATACCACTTCAATAATTATTGTTTAATTATAAATTAATACAAAGAGATCGGACAAATGAAAATAGACAAAGGACGTATTACAGTGGTACCCTTTAGTTGGGAAATGACAAATAGGACTTCAGATTAAAAGTTGGGAGGTTTTGGGAGATTTACCAACAGGATGGAGAAGGTTAGCTCGAGATAGAGATTAGTGGATGAAACTAGGGGAGGACTATGTTGAAAGGCAACCAGACCAATAAAGTGGTTGTTGAACATAATATAATTCTATTTCATTTTACTTATAGATTAGGGAAAACGTGTTTTTATGTAGTATTTAAATTAGAATATTATGACTATTCATTGTCAGTACATTTATGAAAATTTAATATACGTTCACAAAAATCGTCACGTTTTTGCTCTGAATAGTGATTTTCATTATTATAACACTAGAAATAAGGGATTGCTTAGAGTTTTGAGAGAGCTTTGAGTAACTAATTCTAGTAGGCTTCATAAGATACATAATACCTTTAAGGGTAAATGTATACACTTCTATAATAAAGTCCCAGCCACTGTTCAGGCATTATCTATAAATAAATTTAAATGTTTTATAAAAAAATGGCTCTGTCGTAAATCCTATTACTCCACTGCTGAATATCTAAATGATCGGACAGCCTGGGACTAGATTGTGATTATTTTATAGCGATAGAAATGACTGTACAATATTGTATATTTTTATTGAAAAGAGCGCAAAATGCTGGGAGAGTTTCTTGCGCCACTTCTTCTCTCTCAGAGAGTCATTTGTTTCCGAAGCGGTAGTAGTATCTAGTAGTTATTAGAAATGACATCAAAAAGAATTCTAAAGGAATCAATTTTGAGAAAATAAATGCCTTTTATGCCTTTTAGAATGTAGTATGGTCAGTGAATTATTATAATAAATTAATAAAAAACTTACGTTAAGTGAAGATTAAAATAATGTAAGACAAAACTAACAGAAGTTGATCGGTTAACAGACCTTTGTTGTAATCCTGATTTAATTAAAAGTAAAAACTTTAAATTAGTTATAAAAATTATTTTATGAACTGAAACTTATATTGTCGCAAAACTAGCTTATTGTGTATCTAACATATGGTTCGTTTTTGGTTCGCCTTAGGGATCTTGAGAATACAAATATTGTGAAATAGTTAAATTCAAATTCAAATATTTTTATTTTAAATAGGATATTAATATCCGGACGACCGAGCCTTGCTCGGATTTTTAAGATTGTACAAAACTTGAAAAAAAAACCAATAACTCAAAGGACATTTGGATTCGAACTTTCGAGGTCTTCTCCTTTCCGGACCACCCAATTTCCCATCTGAGCTATTATAGTCTTGTATGTAGTGGCGAAATTTACCTTCGTATTCTAATGTTATTGTAGCTGTTTCTCTTTGAAACACGGAAAAACTACATTTTTTTTAATTGAAACCTAACTAAATCGATTTATCGCCCCCGAAACCCCCTATATACAAAATTTTATGAAAATCCTTGGAGCCGATTCCGAGATTCCAATTATATATATATACAAGAATTGCTCATTTAAAGATATAAGATATCACTTATTAAAAGTCAAAAAAGCTATCTAAATTATATGTCTTTTATTTTTTCTCATATAGATATAAAATATAATAATATCCAGCCATTATGTTGCCGCAGTCGTACTCGACTGACACACGCCACGGTATAACTTCATTTGTCAATCAATACACCAATCATCAATGTAATTGGCTACGAGTTTGGAATGTTTTCAGTAAGCACTACAATTATTTTATTAAATTAAGGGTTAAGACGAGCAGGACGTTCAGTTGATGGTATTTTATACGCCCTGCCCATTACAACGCAGTGCCGCTCGGGATTATTGAAAAATCCAAAAATTCTGATCGGTACTACAACTGCGCTCGTCATCTTGAGACATAAGCTGTTAAGTCACATTTGCCCAGTAATTTCACTATCTACGGCGCCCTTCAGACCGAAACACAATAATGCGTACACATTACTGCTTCACGGCAGAAATAGGCGCCGTTATGGTATCCATAATCTAGCCGGCACCGGTGCAGAGGAGCCTCCCACTGGTACAATATTATGTTATAAGGATCAGTACACAGGCTCTAAAAATTAAAATGGGAGGAAATTGTGAATTCAAAAAACAGAGTTGTTATTGCAAAATATTCGTAATAGCTCGCTTGTTAAACTATTTTAATGAACTCTTTCAAAGGAAGAACTTATTCAACTATATATTCAATATTTGAATTTATCAATAATTTCCTTATTATAGACTGGTGGACCCGACAGACGATGTCCTGTACACACGTCGGTCAAAAATCTGTCCAGCCGTTAGGTGGAGTTCACTACCATACAAATGTGCAGGAGAATTATTTATGGACTGAATTGAGAATCTAAGCCAAGCTCTAATTCACTGGAACACACAAAATAACATCAAAATCGGACCAGCCGTTTAGGAGGAGTTCACTGTCAACACACGTACAGAAGCGTTATATGTATAATGATCTTACAAAAGTTATTTGTGTAAATATTTTTCCATTGAATCAATTTATAAATAGTCAATATCGAATCAAATCCTACAATCAGTGTTCCATTTTTAATATATGTAGATTGTGCAGCTCGTAACAATCAATGTTAAACAATTTACACGAGGGTTGAATGGCGAGTAATTGTTGTTGAATTGGTTCGTGACAATGATAGGTTCAGGAGAATCAGTCTTGTGACTACATAAAGGTAAGATCATCTGTGTGGAAGGAGATTGATCGAGTCAAGTTGTGTAAATTGAAACCACTCGTCGTCTAGTCAGTATTTAACGGAGAGATCAAAGATCGTCGTATGTGTGTAGACTTGTGCTAGCTAACAATTCTTACTTCTTAGTACACATATAATGAGTAATATTAATATTTTTGATTAATCTTCAACTGTTGAATGATAAGCTTAAGTGTACAATAATAATAATATAGTATTGACACACTTTTACACAAATTATCTTACCCGAAAACTAGGCATAGCCTGTACTATTAGTACAAGACAACGATATATTTAATACAATACACTTACTTAAACATACATAAATACAAATAAACATTCATTACTCGGAAACAAACATTCATATTCATCATTTATATGATTGCACTTACCGGGATTCTAACCGGGGACCTCTAGCTCAGTAGGCAGGGTCGCTAACCTCTGGGCGATAGGGGTCGTTTTAATAAAAATATGAATTATTGAATTAGATACCCAAAAACGTGCTATGAATGCAAGACAATATTAACTTAATGGATGGTTAGAACATGGAAGGTAAAGTGTCCATGCGTCACTCTGACATTCTGTTTTTGTTTGTTTAGTTATAAGACTTCGTGGCTGTAACAGAAAATCTTTTAGCCCCAATGTTATTGTAATGCAAATAAATAGAGATACATATAGGTTTCATATAATATTTATCATCTTTACACACACTGAACACACAGACAAACTGAAAAGAGAATGACATTCTCTTGGAACCATTCATAATCATGCACAAATGTATACACACAATTAATAAAGACAAAATGCAATGATAAAATTAGTTAGGAGTGGGGGGCCAAGGAGGCTCATAGCACAGGTTCTACCTAGTTTGAGCTCCTGTCTCCCAACTGTAGTTTAACATTTTAAGAATAAGTAATTCCACCTTCGCACGACACGCCCTAAATTAAGATATCATCCCCACCATCTGGATGTGTGGCGGTCCTCCACAGTGCGGTTTTCAAGGAGCTTTCTTCCTCGTACTACTAAGCTGTGGAATGAGCTTCCTAGTGCGGTGTTTCCGGGACGATACGACATGGGTACCTTCAAATAAAGCGCGTACACCTTCCTTAAAGGCCGGCAACGCTCTTGTGATTCCTCTGGTGTTGCAAGAGAATGTGGGCGGCGGTGATCACTTAACACCAGGTGACCCGTACGCTCGTTTGTCCTCCTATTCCATAAAAAAAAAGTATTGCTGTACTGTTGTAACTATATATACTACATATTGGGAGAAAAATACGTATTTGATTTGATTTTTATTATTGATTCGTGGCTGTACAGTGATAAAATGTATGATTAGCTTTTAGTGTTTCCATTACTACAACATTAAAGGTTATAATTACGAGGATACAGTTTATTTACACATGTACACACACGTACACACACTCACACACAGTTTAATACGATACCCATACCAAACTTACAGTTTATTAGTATTGATCACATTATACTTAGATAAGATTCATTAATGTCAGTTTATAATACTAATATGTTTACTTCATTATACTATATATTATGTCTGCTATTACTATAGAAGAGGAAGAAGAGGAGAAGATCATATCACGCATAAGAGGAGACCTCAAACACTAAAAAATATTTCCATCTTCCAAAAAATCAGTTCAAAAAATATTTCCTCCAAATACTTATCTATTGTAAATAGATCTAACTAACTATTTGAACCCAAATATGCGGTTATTTTACTGCGTACAAACGTAATACATAAAAATAAGCAAAACGTTATATCTCGAGCTGGTCGGGTCCATTCAAATTCAAATTCAAATTCAAAAACACTTTATTCATGTAGGTCACAAAAATGACACATATGAATGTCAAAAAAAATATATAAATATTGTTTCTTATAGAATTTACCGCTACTTCGTAAAGGGTTGAGCTAATGAGAAGAAGTAGCAAGAAACTCATTGCCACTCTTTTAAGTCAAGATTTACATTTTAGTTGTTTTACAAATCATTTCAATTACAATATATGCAAAGTGACGCAACAAAAATAGTCAAAAGTCAAAAACTGAAAGGCTTACATGAGTAAGTCAAAAAAAGAAAAAAAAAAGTAAATTAATACTTATAAACACAAGAGTTATTGAATATAGTAGATGCATCAATCCACACATACCGTAAATAAATAGAGGCATTTATAAATGTGAGCATTTCATAAAATGAAATATATAATAACTTTAACTTTAAAGGAAATAATAATAATAAAAAAAACACATCAAGCAGACCCGGTAACAAGATCATCCAGCCCCCACGAGTAGCACCCGTTCACGAGCATGACGCATGGACCAGCCATCGCCTCCCTCGACCATATTTTAGGGAAAGGAACGACCCGCCCCACGCCCCACAGCCCATTGCAGGAGCTTTGCAAATTACGCTCGTTTTATAACTCAATGGAACAAATGCTGTTTATGCCATCGGTCTCACGGACTATTTTCTACAAAACAACGAGAACCCTCGCAACCATGTGAAAGAGCTTTCGAAAAGTGTACTATACTATACAATATAACCAGGTCGTGGTAAGAGTCTCCCTACAGTGACCGTGCTATAATAATAATAATAATAATTCCTTTATTGAATTAGGCTTTAGTTTACATAAATCCATAATTATACAAAAGATTTAAGTTTTAGACTGTAAAACAGTCTCGTGCCAGATTTTGGCGAGACAACACGTTCTGAGGATGCCTCGTGTAGAGGCGAAACACGTGTCGAATTGTTTTAAAAACAAATATTGGCGGAATTAACACTAAAGAAATCTTAAATCATTTGTATAATAATTCCTTTATTTCAGGCTACATGGCCCATTAAATACTTTATAAATTAATTAAAATACTTAATACCTTATAGTCTAAAATACATATGATATATAACTTAAATCTACGTCACATTTTCGCGGCGATGTGAGGCGCGGGTTCGGTAGATTCCGGCGGTCGGCGACGTCCGCGATACTTGCGGAACACGACTCTCTTCGGCCACAGCTGCACGTCCAGGAAGGTTGATATATCGCTATGAACGTATGGGGTACATAAACAAGCATGACGTGGAAAATTATTTAAAATCAATGGCATAATTAACTCTATGGATTCCTCTACAAAATATACTATAACAAATACTAAATATCTATATCGTAATCGAATAGATGTTGCAAACCTGATTTGGTAATTACCTAGTGGTAAAAAACATAAACTGGAGCTATTTACGAATCATAAAGATATTTTAATATGTTTAACAGAGCACTGAATTTGATAACTTGAACTCGTCTGTAACTTCAGTGGTCAACAGGTAGAAAGTGAGTTTAGCAAGTTTTTAAATTATGTACATTTAAAGAACGTAAAGATGTTGTAAAAATAAAGTTATAGCTTTTCTGTTGATCGAAAAATATTGTATGTTTTCCTCTAAGCAGTGCGTTCTTGTCTAGTGTCCAAGTCCAAAAACATTTTAAAAATTGGCCTTATTATTTATATCTATGCATATTTGTATATTTATATTATTTACAGAATTTGTTTCATCATTTTATCATCAGCCGGAAGACATGCACTGCTGATGAAAGGCCTACTCCAAAGATTTCCACGACGATTGGTCCTGCGCTGCCGTCATTCAACGCTGATACCTCGACCAGTAGGCCGATTCACGTATATCCTAACGATCCAAAAATCGTTGTAGTTCAGAAGTCGTCCTATTGAAACTTGGTTCAAAATTGGTATTCACTTACTGATTCGATAGGATGATAACTCAATAGGACTGAAACTCAGCGACTTATCGACGACTTGCGATAGGACATTGCCAGTCTAATTCTACTATTCCTTTATTTTCTACCTTATTCTTTTTATACAGAAATTAATAGGCTGAAAATGAAAAGTCCTACCCAAATGGTTGTAATAAAAAAAACCGCCGTAGGTACATCAAAGTCAAACTGATTTTCGCCCAAGTGTAGGTAACTCTTTCTCGTCTCGTTTTGTTCGATTAAACAAAATGAGCTCGAAGAAGATTATAACCGTGCGTCAGCTTGAATTACTTACTGAGCTATTTTAGTTTTTTCATAAAAGCTGTAATAAGTACCTACAATATATAAAGGTAGGTAATAGGTAAAGCGAAATATTTTCACGAACTCCGTATCAGTCATTTTAAAAGTAAATAATTTGTTGATCCTCATATTATTTCGGCGTCGACGTTCTCTTCGCCTGTCTTCCAGTTCGGAAAGATACAAAAGTAGCCAAGACAAGCTGATATTCATGTTTATGAAAAACCTTACAACAGCCAACAACTGTAAATTACTAACTTCAGTTCAGCGACTTCTCAGACGTTCGATTTGACATTAAATCGTGGGTAACCGATTGTAAAAAGATAGCAGAATACCACTGACACAGCGATTGAAGTCCGTCTAGCTGACGTGAATACGCTTTAGCGATTTTTGGATAGGATCGTTTCTCGAACGTGCGATTTAAATCACGTGACTACGAATCGGAGGTGAATGACAGATGTCGCTGTGATATCGCTCATGTAAAATTACGTGAATTGGTCCGCAGATCGTCAGTCCATCTTATGGGGGGGCCTACCAACACTGCGTCTCCCGGTACGTGGTCACCATTCTAGGAATTTACTGCCCCCCGGCCATCTGTCCGTAGAACTATGTGCCCTGCTCACTGCCACTCCAGTTTCACAATCATGTATCAAGAATATTTCCGATATCGAGTAGAGGGCACCCTATCCTCACCCAGACCCATCAGGTCTGGCGTGCCACAGGGTTCAGTCCTCTCTCCCACTCTTTTCTCGCTCTTCACGAGCGACATTCCCAAGTTTCCGAGTGTCCAGCTCGCTCAGTACGCTGACGATACGGCACTCTACTTTGGCTCCGCTCTATTGAACCGCTCAACCTTGAGCAGGAACATTAAAGTGCTTCAAGCCGCCGTCGATGAACTAGGCAACTGGTTCAGAAAATGGCGGATTGAAGTGAACCCCACCAAGAGTGCAGCGGTACTCTTCGGTAACGCGAATAGCATCCGCGCTAAAAAACGACCGACCGACGTCATTAAATTGTATGAAACACACATACTGTGGGTGAAGGAGTACAAATACTTAGGAGTCACGTTCAACAGCAATATGAACTTCAAGAAACATATTGATACGGTATGCAATAGAGCCCGATTTGTCCTCAGTCGCCTTTATCCACTTGTGTGTGGGCGAAGCAAACTTCCGCTCAAGCACAAAGTGACGCTGTACAAAACCATCGTACGGCCCATACTGTCATACGCAAGCGTCGTTATCGCGCACACCCGACCGAGCTACTTACGTCGCTTGCAAGTAGTTCAAAATAAATTCACGCGCATGGCAACCGGAGCCCCGTGGTTCATCCGAAACGTTGACCTTCACCGCGACTTAGAGCTTCCGACGATAGCTCAACACTTTAAAGAGATCTCGCGACGCTTCTTTGACAAGGCGCCTAACCATCCCAACATCTTGGTTAGGAAGGCATGCGGGTACACCACCCTTCACCATAGTCTCAACCCAATAAGACGTGCCAGACACGTAACGGTAGACCCGGATGACGACATCACCATCGCGAACGCGACACCCACACAAACACCGACACAGACACGCACACACCGCCTTTGCAGGCGTAGGCGCGGTCAACCACCGCAAACCACTGGCACTCGTCACTCTGACGATGGCCAGCGGCCCGCACCCTAGATACACCACACATTGTTTTGATACCCGACGAGACGTTAGTCCTCGTCCTTTAATCGTTTCACTACACTCACTCACACACGGACTGACTGACGGACTGACATACACCAATTACACAATCACAAACACACTCCACAAACAGACACAAACACAAACATTCATGCACACTAACATTTACACTACTTACACACATACAAACATACTTATACATACAATCATAAACACATACACACACACTTACATACATTACACTAAACATCACCACACTCGCCAGCGAGTGTGTTCTTCTCATCTTTTCATCTTCATTTCATCTTCATTTTCATTCTCTCTCCTTCCCACAAGCACACAGCCGGTCTGAGGTTCGAGTCTCCTTAGGAGACGCCCTGCGACTGTTGTTGCGTAGTCTTTGCGGCCTCCACCGGCCCACGTCCTACTTCGCTGTGAAAGCCAGGGCTGCTAACAGCACAGAGGAGGTTTTAGTCGGTATGGGGTGTCCGCTTACGCGGACACTCGAGTCCGACATATTACGCCCCGTTCCGGGGCGTAAATACGTAACCGTATTTCCTCCTCTCAAAAAAAAAAAAAAAAAGTATCAAGAATTTGTTTACAATTTAAAAATTGATGATTTAAATAATTAATCATGATTGATGTAGTGAAGTTGTTGCGCGGGAAGTAGCGCAACCCGGGAGTTCTGTGCTGCTTGAGTCTCTGTGTGCCGGACCGGTACGTGTGGAGGCGCCTCCACCCACCACTATTTGTTTGGGTAGCGAGAACAAATGAGTCGGCAAAGTCGCCTTTAACTAGAACCCTTCGCCATACAAATGAACTCCACAACCAAAGTGGACATTTTTTGGTGTATGTGGAGTGAACTCGAAAGGGTATTGTATATGTAATATATAATAGTATGTAGTTGTATGTTGAAGTTTATTGTATTTTCTAGTATAAAGTATTATTTGTAATGTATTATTTAATGCTTTTGTATTATTGTTATTTGATTAGTTTAAGATTAATTTGCTTGTTGTTTCCATATATTGTTATTGTTTGTTTGTAACTGTCGCATAAGGTCTCATGTGATGACAGTTGCTATGAGTACTCGTAGTAAATAAATTAAATTAAATCCGCGTGCCATCATTAGCAGGAATTTAGGGGATTCCCCGGTTGCGGGGATTGCGGTTTTAGTAACGCATCGAGGGCATTCTATATGTCCCCTTCTCTTTAATCGAAGTATTTATTATTTATGAAATTATTTCTACTTCAAAAGCATCAGAACGGTAACAGCCACAATCTTTATCACGTTAGTGAATCAGTTAACGTGTTTCATATCGTACCAATTGGATCAAAATCCTTTGATGCTGTTCTTTTCATCTGATCTCATTTCTAATTTTCGATTGCATAGACATACATTTGAGTTTTATAGGAGCCTTGATAGTCACGTGAAATGCTTAATTAGATATAAAATAAAATCTTACAGATATTTTAATTTGGAAGTATATTTTCGGTTTATTTTTAGTTATATTTCTGCAAATACTATTCAAGTTCAATCGTATGTGAGATGCAAATGTTTGAGAAATATTTAGTATTGTGTATATGATTTTTTTTAATGATTTTTATGATAATAAGGGACGAGACGCGCAGGACGTTCAGCTGATGGTAATTGATACGCCATGCCCATTACAATGCAGTGCCGCTCAGGATTCTCAAAAACCCAAAAATTCTGAGCGGCACTACAATTGTGCTCGTCACCTTGAGACATAAGATGTTAAGCCTCATTTGCCCAGTAATTTCACTAGCTACGGCGCCCTTCAAACCGAAACACAGTAATGCTTACACATTACTGCTTCACGGCAGAAATAGGCGCCGTTGTGGTATCCATAATCTAGCCGGCTTCCTGTGCAAAGGAGCCTGTATGACGTAAGGAGATATGTAAGACGAATACAGTCGTACCTATATTCTTAATATTTTTATTTATAGTAATCATCGAATGACAACAGATTTTGTGTTAATATTAACTTATTATAGCCCAGTGACGTCAAACACTCATGCTAAAAAGTTCAAAGTATAGCGCTATACATAAAGCACAGCTATGTATACATATATATATATATATACATACCGTACTATGTAGTCGATATCTATTTTAAATATAATTTTATAACTAATTGTCATATATGTATAAAATAGCTTAGTCTGTGACGTACATTAGTGTGTTTTATGACAATTATATTGACACACTTTTTACACAAATTATCTTGCCCCAAGTTAAGCATACATAGCCTGTGTTATGGGTTACAAGACAATGATATATTTAATACAATATACTTACTTAAACATACATAAATTCATATAAACATACATTTAAACATCCATGACTGGGAAACAAACATCCATATTCATCATATAAATGATTGCACCTACCGGGATTCGAACCCAATCAATTGCTACCATAATGATTATAACTTTTCATGGTAATCATTTTCTTTTTCGTGGTAACGCACCACTTTATAATAATAATTGCCGTACACTAGAAGACAGAGACGGATGTAATCCAGCGTCCCATCAGAGGTAACCTTGCTTGTTATCATCCATGTAGACTGCAGATATCATCCAAATATTGATATGACCTTCATCGTTCTTGGATTGCGTACGCGTGATTCCATCTGCGGTTTAATAAATTCTAGGAAATAAGATCAAAAGGGGTTTTTATAATAAATTTTAATACACCTTCTAAACATTCACAAACAAGCTAACATGTAATAAATTACTGTAAAATTTGTAGAAAAAAGGTTAGGAAACTTTATAAGTAATAAACTCTAAGCTTTTAAGAATAAATTACGAATAATGACGCAATGACAAATATTGAAACAGTAATCGGGCAAAATGACGCCCTAACTCGTCAACGGTTGCAGCGGAAGTGTGTCGACACTTTTTTTTTGTTGCACTCAGACAAAGGTAAAGGGCTACCCTTCGGGATAACGAAGGGAGGGAGGTGGTGAATGCTCATGCATACCAATGCAGCCTATGTCTGCGTTGGCTATGTGGGACCCACGTAAAACTTAAGTTCCTACCGACTAAACTCCATCTGTGGTTGGCTTTGGGCATATGCCTTCTAAGCCTTCATCGAAGGCGACCTTCTCTTGGGGAGAGAGCAGCGCAAGCGGCACTTCTTATAGAGTATCCGATGGGATATATGCTAGGGAGACATCGCCTTTTATAAACATCTTCACCCTGTCCACCTGTCCGACAAAATATTTACTATTGTATCTATATATATAAAAATGAATTGCTGTTCGTTAGTCTCGCTAAAACTCGAGAACGGCTGGACCGATTTGTCTAATTTTGGTCTTGAATTATTTGTGGAAGTCCAGAGAAGGTTTAAAAGGTTTAAATAAACATGAAAATTCTCGGATTTAGATAAAAACAACAATTTTGATATTCCTCGGAAGTCTCCCCTGTCGTTCAGAAATCAAATAAATATAATAGTTTAAAATGAACTAAGTAGAATTTTTATATCCTTCTAACTTTCTAAGGAGGTAAAAAATAAACTTCCTTAAAACAAATAAAAAAATAACACTTAAAAAAGGATTCCTTTTATTGGTTTTAAGTTTATTTTATACAAAAGTTTAGGTCTTTTATTTATCGATTGAGGGAGTTTTGTAATAAAATAATATTTTATTAGTATATGTGTTGAAAACATGTCCTCTTATAGAACGTTCCTCTAACGTGGAAATAATTCAAATTAATTTCGTCATGTTCACACTTTATCACATGTGCATATAATACCATAGACGAGTTTTATTGCTTCACAGACAGACGCCGCCGGGGGCTGGGGACTGCATCAATATTTCCTATTCTAATAACATAATTTTCGACGATCATCTCTTACGGTTAAGTGGTGAGGTTCCATTCTAACTTCATGCTTATGTTAAACAAGTTGTAGGTAAATATTGCTAAAATTGTAACTACTCTCTCAAATACTAATAATGTTAATAAGCCATTCTAATCCAGTCTACTTGACAAAACCGTCATAAATGCACATGTCGAAGAGTCAACCGAATACTTTTGTTTAAAGATAAAACCAGAAGAAGAATTTTTCTATGTCATTAAACGTTAACCGGTTAAAATGTTAATTTCGTTCCAATCCTTGAAATAAAGTGGCAACACTGAGTACAAGAACAATCCAGAGTGCGTGCGGAGGTTGTCACACTCACCAAATATTAACAATAGCAAGCTCACGATACGGAATCATCAGAGCCATTCTATGCTTATCAACGCACGAATATTGAATCAGTCTTTGCGTCAGCCTCTAGTAGGCCTGCAGCTTAGTTCTCCCTGCGCAGTAAATTGGTGGCTTTGTGCAAAAAAAAAATACGGGCGCTCTCCCCGCGTTTTTTGCTCTAAGGGAGCGTAGCACATTTTCCCTTTAAGTATGTATTTTCCTAGATCTCGATATTAAACTACTCGACGAATCTGTCACACGTCTGTTCAAGGGTAACAAAAAAAATTGTATTGATCACCACCACCTTCAATCATCTTTATAGTAATGGAAAAAAAATTGATATAAAAATTAAATGTCTCTGGGATCCACTTAACCATAACTATCCGGTAAAAAATCTAAATTAAATTTTCCAACACATTAAACATCAGATACTTTTAATTTCAAAAACATTAATATAAATAAGTAACAAAAAGGAGCCTTTAATACGCAAATTATTTAAGTTTTCTTTAGTGTTAATTCCGCCAATATTTGTCTTTAAAACAATTCGACACGTGTTTCGCCTCTACACGAGGCATCCTCAGGACGTGTTGTCTCGCCAAAATCTGGCCTGAGTCTCGTGCTGGAATTAACACTAAAGAAAACTTAAATAATTTGTATAATTATGGATTTCCGCAAAGTAACGTCTAATTCAATAAAAGCCTTTAATACGATTAATAGACAACCCAATCCACCTTCATACATCTTTATATGTAGGATAAATCAATACATAGTATAAAAGAAAGTCCTCTGCCGCGTCTGTTTGTCTGTCTGTAAACTCATAAACTACTGCACGGATTTAATATTGGATTCTTTTAATTTCAAAAACATTTAAATAAATAAGTAACAAGAAGTAAGACTTTATACAATTAGTTAAATTATTGTTATTATAATACAACCAGTGTTTATCATATATAATTCATATCTCCATCGAAAACATAATAAATGAGTAAAGTATTTTCGAAGAATATTAAATTTTGTTAATTGTTTTAAAGGACTAAAACGCGTGTTATTCTAACTATGTATTTAAATTATAGTATTATCTAAATCTATTTGCGTAAAAGTGACATATTGCAGCCCTCTGAAAACATGCTTTGGAAAGGTTACGAAACGACGGTCTGAGTAAAATAATAATAAAAGTGTAACTTTTACGCAAAATCGAATGTATTAAATACAGTTACACGCTTTTTGAACCTTTAAAAAGAGTCTTATTTAAATGTCTCGCGATATTGAAAGAAAATACTATGTGAATTTATTAATATGTGAATCCTAGTGACCAATTGTTCTGCTTTATAACGCGGATAGATTACTTGTGTATTTATATTTGGAGAAGCTGAGAGAACCATAAATATATTAGTATGGGTTGGTAATGCTTGAACAAACGGAGCGCCGAGTGCGTGACGGGGCGCGAGTCCCCGGGATATCCAGCACCGCTACAGCTGTCCGCTACGCAGATTGTAGACATAACATTTACTATCGCGCTGCAACTCGACCTATGTTTACTAAAAACAATTCAGAGGTTATCGGTACAGCTTGCAGTGTTCGAATAAATACTTATTCTAGACTTTACACCACGTTCTTGTTTTTACATTATCAATAATTTACAAACTACTAGCGGATCCAAGAGACGTTGGTCCTGTACACACGTGTTAAATTTGAAAATCGGTCGAAACGTTAAATCGAGATCACCCACATACGTAGGAGAATTATATTATGTAGGCTACATTGAGAATCTAAACCAATCTCAAATTCACTGGAACTCTCTAAAACAATCATCGAAATCGGTCCAGCCATTTTGGAGGTAGTTCAATTGTGAATCTAAACCATCCTCGAATCCACTTGAACACACATAGAAAATTTCATTCAAATCGGTGCAGCCGTTTAGGAGGAGTTCACTGTCAACACACGTACAGCAGAATTATATTTATAAAGATTATATGGGGACCGACTATAATTTTTTTATCTTCTACCGCATATTTAATAATACCTAATAGTATGCTACAAAAAAACCTTTCAAGACTATCATGGTTATGCTCTGCATGTAATTACTTTATGAATGTGTGCTAGATCTACAAAGTAAAGGATATTTTGTACTAAAAATTGTTTTTCTGCTAAACAGACTAATATGGCAACAAAATCCTATACGTAAAAATCATGTACTGAGAAAATTAAAAAGTTCAAGACGTCTAGAATAATAATGTTATTATCAGTATAAACGTCAGAAAAATAAATGAGCACGTGTTTACGAACCCTTGGCAGCCAATATCCGACAGACTGATTGCTTCTTTACTGTTACACGATAAACATTTTATTAGACGACCGTAAAACGTTCAGTCGACGAGCGGAACCCACTGGCCAATATATTTTAAACTACTGTAACTGCCGTTAAAGAAATTAATTGAAATTTTTATACAGCTAATTCATACTGAATAACTTGGATGAGAGCAGCGCAGGGCCGATCGTCGTGGAGATCTTTGGGGGAGGCACAGCAGTGGACGTCTTCCGGATGAAATAATGTGTGATAAAAAATTCAACGGTATAAAGGATAACAGCACAGATCATTTAATCATCAGATTCACTAAATATTTCATGCTTAGATTAAGGATTAGTGTCTAGATACAGCACTTCCTAAGAACAATAGCTTTTTTATTACGGCAACTATTAGATGCTTGAGTGCGTGGCATCGTGAAACTCAATGGCATATTCTTTCAAATTTTGTAACATACTCTTCGTGTTATTTAACATTGAAATTAATAAAATACAAAATAGTTACTAATGATATGTGATCCCAGGGTATTTCTTATTTGTTGTAGTATTATTTTTACAAACTTTTACTACACATTTTAGTTTCAATTATTAGCTAAGTTTAACAGATCATGTGGCACGTCTACGTCACACATTGTTCGAGACTGGCCCGAGTACGCCCACTTTGGCGTCGTAGTATTTGCCGCACTTTGCGACTACGCCTGCGGTATCTAGTTGGTTAATCCTTCATCTAAGATTTTGTGATTGTTGCTTTTATTTTCTCGAAACGGATATGATCAAACATTTTCAAATATTTCAATTCAAATCAAACTAATACGCCTGTGAATCGTTTATTGTCTTTATTATAGGTATTAAAACAACAATTAAATGAGAAACACACTCTCGTATCCATGTACAGAAACAATTGATACTGAATATTGAAAATTCCAAATCTATGTTGATATAATTTCATAAGCCTTCACAAAAAATACTCACGCTTTGTTGAACAAACCGTCGAACTGTTCAAATCGTTTAGTAAAACGCCGAATAGGTTGTACAAGTAAAGTACAGCGATTTTAATCGAATGGAAACGGAACAAAGTGAAAATGTACACCTCAATTATTCCAACGGTTTTGTAGACAAATAGCCATATGTCAATAAAACTGAGCATATTGTGACCGACTAAACGACAATTATAGAGGTTTTGCTGTAGATTTTTTCGTTTCTAGAATATGCTCAACTTGGATTTAAGTTTAAGTTTCCTACGAGTTGTAACTGTCGCGGAGCTCATCAACTTTTTGCCACCACATTATGTCGTAGAAACGCAGGCAATCGCTTACCGTTATATCTGATTTGTGAAACTTATAATGTAAAATTTAATCATATTGATATTCTGTGCACGTCAGTATTGAAATCATAACTAATACCATTTATATTGTTTAAAATTTATAGTTTATTGCACTTCTTTCACTCTCTTTTTTTGTATCTATTAAATTTTAACCTTGTAATTTTTACCTTTCTCAATTTTACAATTAATCTGTGGTCATCGGTGCTGGTGGCACATTTAATATTACCTTATAATGTAGGTACTATAGTTAGTGAGATCTAATGTTTCACTGCTTGATGGCCTCAATAAATAAAATAAAAATTTCATTTACAAATAGACGTTAAATGCATGTCGAAGTTGTTAAGTTGCCATCTTACTTGTTTTGATGTTTTAATTAACGGGTAAGTGGCACAGATATATGAAAGCCAGCTGCCAATATACTTTATTTCTGTTACACCAGAGATCAAAAGATATGAAGGCTGTAGTAATGATTTTTTATTTGAAAACGAGGAAAACGAGCGTACGGGCCTGGTGTTAAGTGATCACCGCTCCCACATTCTCTTGCAACACCAGAGGAATCACAAGAGCGTTGCCGGCCTTTAAGAAAGGTGTACGCTCTTTTTTTGAAGTTACCCATGTCGTATCGTCCCGGGACACTATGATGGTATCAAATTTAAAAAACTAATTAATTCACTCTCTTGAAATCAAATTTAAAGAAGTTTTGTATATTAACTTACAAAATCAGACTACGTTAAAACTTTTCGAAAATCGGTTCTTCTTCTAAAACCGATACGTTCTATTATTTAATGGTCTTTATACTTTTTAAGATCATTTCCTGGTCACAAATCGAATTCAGGCGCTGCAAACTGTGCATTTTTTTGACTCTCTATAATAGTCCGAGATTTAAAACAATCTTCTTCTTTTATTTATAACATATATATATATATATATAGATCATAAACATCATGATTTGTTAGAGTATTCAGTTTATAAAGGAATAAAGACTGATATACGACTTGTATATATATGCTGACCCATCAAACGTTATTAGTAATAAAAAAATCAATTGTTAAAATTGTTGGGGCATAAAAAATAGATGACGACAGACTCTCAGACCTATCAAATATATCGTACTTTAAATTTATCGTACTACAATATTCATTATATTCGATTGCCATCTTGCAACTCTGCGTATTTGTGGATGGAATAGAATAATATAAAATCGCGATACAAAAATAGGTATTGATCATAGACGCGTGAAAATTTGAAGTAGTGTGTTTTTAAATGCTGATTCATAATCAAATAAAAATAAAAAAAATTGTCAGAAAAAAAAATAGTCAGGGGTGGGTGACCCATCTCATATCATTTAGGGGTTGAAAAATATATATTAGCCGATTCTCAGACCTACCCGATATACACACAAATTTTCAAACAAATTGGTTTAACCAAGACGAGAATTTTTTATAATGTGTATCTTTCTTTTCATTTAGACATTTTGAGCCTTTAAAATGAAAATAAATAAAACCTTGAGCGTTGAGTGCCTGCTATATCCGTTCATCTAATTATAGAACTTTATAAATACATACAATTATGGTTAACTTACAGTCAGTAAGCTTTACAGGGACTTCTTAATTGAATAACTTGAGCTTACATAAGGATAAACAAAACATTATACAACTCTACGTGTTAAAGCGAATGTAGACTTACGTAAGTATTATGTAGTAGTTGATTCAGAGTCCAATTTCGTTTGAGTGTAATGCCTAAATATAATGCATCTAATTATTAAGTCTGGGTGTTTTTGAAAGTCGTTTTTTTAACATGTTAAATAGGGACGAGACGAGCAGAACGTTCAGCTGATTGTAATTGAGACGCCCTGCCCACCACAATGCAGTGCCGCTCAGGATTCTTGAAAAACCCAAAAATTCTGAGCAGCACTATAATTCTGTTTGTCACCTTGAGGCATAAGATATTAAGTCTCATTTGCCCAGTTATTTCACTAACTGCAGCGCCCTTCAGACCAAACAAAATAATGCTTACGCATTACTGCTTGGAGCCATTGTGGTAGCCATAATGTAGCCGGCATCTTGTGAAAAGGAGCCTCCCACTGTCGTTTCCGAAGGGTAAAATGAAAATATTTCGAGGACACAATTTCACCATTACAATTATTAATTTAAAGGCTGATTGTTCCCTTTCCGCTTCAGTTTATTGTTTGATTTTTCCGGCTACATACGAAAAAAACTTACTCCGGATAACAGGATTGACCAAGTACCACTAGGGTCGCCCGTTCACAAGCACGAGGCACAGACCAGCAATCGCTTTCATCAAACATAATTATCTTAGAGTAGGTAAGGCAAAAAGTATTCAAAAAAAGGTTCCACACTAAAAGGCATTTGCACTCGCTCAGTTTTTATGTCACCCTTCATAAGCCTGGCAATACTTGCAAATTATATGAATCTTAATGAAAAAGCTAATTAAACTACCTACAGTTTCTGTTAATATCAGTCTGTATTATTGAGCTCATAAAAAGAACTCAATAAAACATTACGCTTTGATCCCTGACGCTTGGCCTCGCTTCAGTACTCCAATAAAACTGAAATACTGGGAGACGATTGAAATGCAGGACAACCCGGGCGTTTTATATTTGCCTCAGGTTTTTAAATAGGAACCAACTTATTATTATTCCATTCGCGACTTATTTTGAAGCTTTAGTTCTCAATATATATTATAAAATCACTTCAATCACAGTTTTATCCCAAATCTTACACCTAAGGCCCAGAACACACGGTGAAACGCAAATGCAACAAAACCCTTTTGAAATTATTGATTTGAAACCACTTTCAACCATTTTCCACACACGCTGCAACCACAATCATTTCGGTTTTCGTTGAGAAATACGTGTGCATAATGAGTTCTTCAAGTGACGAAGAAATTGTGGTTAAAAGAGAACTATTTGGATACATCCCTACATTGAGAAGAATATCAACTGTCGTATGTTTGTGGCTGCCAAATAATTACAAGAAACTGATAGAATGCTTCATCAGTCTCAGTCTTGCGAGAGTAGCTTTACTGTGTGATATTATACAAGCAAGGATATATTTGCACTTCTAAAACAAGTTTAATGTTGTTTTGTTCGTCGTCAGCCATTTTGTAAAAAATACGACAAGACAAAAAATGAATGAAACGCAAGGCGAGTTTCCTGCACGCCGGTTTCAATGCGACTGATTTACACCGCGTTTCAAACCGGTTTCAAACTGGTCGCGTGATGTGTGGTCTCTTTAAGGAATCTATGGCAGAAACTTAAATGCAACTCAAAAGTAACTAGTGGTTGTAGTTTCGTTGCATTTGCGTTTCACCGTGTGTTCTGGGCCTAAGAAGACATGTTGCTTAATATTGGTTTATTTGTATAACATTTTGCGTGTTTATTTGTAAGCCTGCCTGACATTCTGAAAACATCAAAATTATCATTTTATTGACAGTGTTGTCAGCGGTATTGTCAATATTTTGCATATTATTAACTTAATCTGAGGTATAACTTTTGCCAAGTTTATTTGAAAGGCCAAGTCTATCAAGTACTAATGTGTGGTAAAAAAAAACGAACTAGTGATTTTCTTTAATTATAATTATTTTATACTTAATAACATACCTGAGGTATTGCTTCTAGTTTGCTGAAGGGCATAGTTTATCTATACATATAAATAAAATTGGAGTGTATATTTGGAATATTGTTACTAGAATTTAAATAATATAATTAAACTATAAGAAATAATTGTTATTCGTTAAGGTTAGCGTCTGATTTCGGCGTCCTAACGGAATCTATTATAAGTGAATCGGCGCTCTCTGGTCGCGGCGCGCGCTACGGTAAAGATTTCAACGTAACATTTTACGTGTAGCAATAGATTGCTTATAATTAGTGAAAAGGGGTGCAGTTAGGGGTAGATATATGTATATTGGTTTTATGGTAAAATATGGTATTTATTTACTTAAGATAAGTACTAAATTAATCTATGACACTTGCTAAATAACAATAATTATTGGTTCTACTTGTGAGTGTACGCGGATCTCTACTAATAATTGGTTAAAATGGTTAAAATGTTTACTCGGACCAGTCCAGTAATGGTTATAGACAATTGGTTAATGGTAACTAAGACCGGACCGATCAATAGTTACTCGCGTACTGCATCTCTACTATGCATTGGTAATAATGGTTAAGATGGTTATTCGGGACGGTCCTGTAATGGTTAATGGTAACTAGGACCGGCCCGATCAATGGTCACCCGCGTACTACCTTACTAAAGCCAACACATGGTTTTATTACAATTAATTTTATCTACTAAGCAATATTTGTAATATAATGCTGTTCGATGGATTTACTTCGAACAATTAGGATGATTTAAGTAAATTTATCAGAAAGCTATTGAAACAAGCTATAAGACTATGCAAAATATACCATCTTATAAACTAAATAAGGTTCAGAACTTGGTGAGTAGAGTAGGGTGTCGTACGACACACTCGGTTGTGGTGTATCTGAAAAATCTAGTGCCTTGGGGCACTGCCAATTTGGGAAGGCTAATATTTGTAAGTATGAAATCAAGCTTACAATGTTATGATTAATTAATTTAATTATACCTTTTTATTGATGAAATTGATAAAATTGTATTTGATCATTTCCATTAAACTTGATTATTTTCAAACAACTACTCAAAAAATTTATAAGTAATATAGATAGTAAGTAAACAAGGAAATTCTCTTATGTTAATAATTAATTATTAAGTGCTTGTAATTTAATTAATTAATTGAATGCATGTCGAGTTAGCCCGTAAATGGGGTATACGATGTTAAATAATATAAGTAATTAATGTGTTAATATTGGTATATTAACACATTAATTACTTGAGGCAACACATTATATACAACGTGGGCTTCCTATTAAATAAAAATAAATAAATAAAAAATATACACGAGCAGAATATAGATTAATGTTGACGCAGCATTTCTAATCGATCTCGTTCATAAACGTAACGGCCTATTATGATATCTTAATTAAATTACTTTAAAACTTCAACCGTAATGAATGCATTTAAATTAAATCGTCAAGCCTAATGGACATCATCAGTCATGCGATTTCACCTCTGTAAGTTCCAGTTATTATTTTCGAAATATATTTTCATACATGTTTTTTGTGATTTCAATAGCATATTTGCAATTTTTCATCATTACTTAATAATTGAATCTTATTTTTAGATGTTTCTTTGGCATTACTTTGTGAAATATATTGTAATACTGTAGTGAAAAAGCTTAGCGAAAATGCTTTCAGTGCATTATTAGAAAAGTTATTAAAAGGAACTGTTCGCAATGACGAAATTAAGGCAGATGCTGCAAAAAATAGTTCCATAGCAATACAAAAATTGTCTCAGACACTAGAAAATAAATTAATAGCGCCTTTCCAAAATGATGATTTGGCTAATACGGAGAGTTATATAACCTCAAGAAAAGATGCTGCAAATTCTAGTATGAACTTAACTAAACTTCCAAATTTTATAGCGGGATTACATTCCGACAATAGTGAAAAAACAAATCAAGAAAGGTTTTATACAGAGTATATTATCGACGAAGTTTATGAAGAAGTTGAAACAAAGACAGATAATTCTTTAAAATCAAAACATTTAGAAGAGTCCATCAGTAGCACCACCGAAGATAGCAACTTCAGGAGAATGCTATCTGAAATCAGCAACTTAAATAAGGAAATACAAAATCTCAAAAAAGATCCAAAACAAACACACATACGAGCCGAAATTGATGGTCACCGAAGTTTATACATTCCTCAAGTTCATCCCATACCAACTCACTCACTAGACATTGTTCAAGCCAACAGAATTCAAAACCCACAAGCAAATAATATAGTAATAAATCATATGCCTGCCATTCTTACACATGGACAGAATGGAGCTTTAGTCGGCCAAACCAGTGGACTGGTACTACATAGCTTCCAACCATTAATTCAGCGAAGGAAAGTTATCTTATACCACAATAACAATCCAAAAGTCATTCCATCTTGCTCAACATGCAAACCAATGATTACAACATTTAATCATCAAATTTATCCACGAATAGGAATTTAGCAGCAATCCACATAAGTTCAGTGTTAATTATGTCGTACTTTTGTAGTGGTTAGTTAAGCTTTAGTCACCGGCAGCTAGTTAGCAACTTGTGATGCTGAAACACAAAGAAACAATTCACAATCACAGTCTAACTAGCAAACAGCGAGTAAACACGATCAAACCGAACTTCAAACTCCGAAAGATAGGTATATCATGTGTTTTGTGATGAATTTGCTGTTTAGTACACTATACCTTTATTTCATATAATTGTAAATGTGGTCGGCATAAGTCTTTCGTAAATTCTTTTAGGTAAACTTATGTCAAATAAATTCAATAATAATTGTTTTAAATTTGTTTCATTTTTATTAAGAAATAATATGTCTAAATTACAGAACGAACAATGGACAAGTTTTTATTTTCATCGATTCCTGGAGTTAGTCATCCCATATTTTTACGCGTCTGTTGGCAAATAGGAAATTTTTCCCCGTGGAGTTGCTATTATTTTTGGAAGTATTGTATCGTTTTCCCATCTATACTGCAGCATTATCTCTAGAGAACTATTTCTTTAAAGCCAATTATGATGATTGGGGAGAGGGATCTAGTAAATTCAGTCCGAAGACTTAATGTCTTGCTAGACTTGCCACTGCATTAGATTAACATAGATGTGACGCAATACTCATTGAGTATTTATACTTTAAGCTCAATCATATTTTTTCCTGTTACGTTATTCGAAAACAACTCGCAGGTCATTTAAAACGAAATTCTCTCTCAATTCATTCACATTGTGAGTAATCCTTAAACGTCTAAACGTACGCAGAGTGTTAATCTCTATATGCTTTCAATAGCATTTTGCTTTATAGAAAAGTTTTGGCGAAATTGTTTGAAACTTTCGTACTGGTATGCAAGAGTAAAGTTGGTGTGTTAATGTGTTTCCTCTTTGTATCAGCAACTCGTTAAATACTCGACACGCACGTACTATGAACAATGAGAGGATTATGAAGGTCTGTTCTGTTACTTGAGTAGCTATTTTGAATCTGCTATTCACATTATGTTTTCGTTCTTGTTTTGAATCTGGTATTAATTCTCATATTAAAAATTCTTTAATTAATTTTTGTTTACTATTATAAAATTTAAGTTATGAGTGTATTTCTTATAATTTTAGTTTTTAATTCTTTTTACAGTGTGTGCATGTTAATTTCACGCACTCTTTTGAGTCTTTTTTTATGATTTAATTACTGCTCTTCTCTTTTTCTAGGTTATACAAGTAAGCCGAAGCCTTGAGTAGGTATTTGGTTGCATTGCATTGCATAAGTTCTTCTTATAAAATGTTAAGTTATGAAGCTGTAATTAATATTTATTTAAAAGAGTGAATATGAATTTCAATTCCACTTCTTTTTATTTTAGTCACCTTTTCTAAGTTGGTGGTAAATGGTTATAACATATATATCTTGAACATTTATTAGTAAATTTTTTGTACTATGGCTGCAATAAAATACTATATTCTCTTTTAATTTATTGACATAATATAACATATTATGAACGAAATTGATAAACGAAAATGACTTCTCTAGAACATCTTGGTAGTGTTGGGAATTCTATTATTCTTAATTACTCCGAGGAATGTTTGAAATAATCGTATTGCATAATATAAGATTCGCCTCAGGTATTTTCATATAAAAAAATCAACAATTGCCTTCTGCAAGCGTCACTTTAATAATAAGATTTTAATCTCAGTTCTAAGTGAATAAGATACGTGAGTTATCCTTTACTCTTAGTATGCATGAAAATGCATTAGCTTTCTTATTAGCTCGAAGAGTTTGAATAATAATGATATCTAATCCAGGCGGGAAACAAAGTAAATACGTCCTCATGTAGCTTTAAGAAACTCATTCAAATCCAATTTATTTTCCATTTCCTCACTTCATGAAAACTTAAATATGCTCGCCAGGTAAACCACTTTGAAAGCAATCCTTTGATCGCTGCTTATCTCTTTATTTGAAATTGTATCAAAATTTGATAAATAATTTACTTTTATATGCAAACTTAAACGGGCCCGCCGCAATATTGTTGTGAATACAAGGCAAAAGGAACGTAAAATTCTTAGTATATTATAATATGAGCTTTTTAAATATGTATAAGTTTGTTGTTTATATAATGGAATCGTACAGTAAGGTGATCAGTGAGATAAAGCAAATTGTTTGTGCTTATCTGTTCCTTGCCATACTCCGGTATTGAGTTGCTCGAGAGTTAATAAGAATTCGAACGAGTGAACAGGTTACAGAGGAGTGCAGATTAAATGAAATCAGGAAGGCAGTATTTCATTAAAAGCTTCTTTTGTACAGCAGACACTGTTTATAAACACTGTAGATAGATATAAATAGATACTATGACATGCATTGAGACTTATTTATTCAACTGTGTTATAAAAAAGGCTATTAAAACACAACAAGGTATTATTTTATGGAACGAGCCATCAAGAATCCAAGAACAAGTTCAAAAACACTGACTTCAAAAACGCTACTATACTTTTGAGTTTTTGAAGTTGGTTTATTTAAACGTAGTTTTTTTTTCTTTTTAGTATCATTAATCAGTAAATCTTATGATTTTGTTGCTTTTTATTGTCATTTTTAAATAGTTTTTTTTTTATCTAGCTATGGCAGGCCTACGAAAGGTTCCGGGTGGTGTTAAAAACTACAGTTCCCATATTTCACGTTCATCTGAGACACTCAAATATATGAAAATATCATGAAAAATGTTTCTTAGCTATGAATCACAGGTAGCCTAAGACCCACTTTTTGGCAAACGGGTTCATAATAATAATCAAACTAAATGAAATCTCCTTAAGAAAGTAGTACACAAAATATAATAAAATCCACGTAATCAATAATATTCATAAAATGAAAACTACTGGGCCAAATTATGTCAAATTTTTATTGGACCAAATGGCGGTCGGATATCGGTGTACATACATAAAAAATACCAATCGAATTGAGAACCTCATCCTTTTCGAATTTGGTTTTAAACGGATATGTGTCAGAATACTTAAACTATACCAAGCATATTACTTGAAACTAAGAACCAACTCTAAGGAATGAATATAACACGTAAATTAATTAATGTTATACAAGTCTATGGAAAGTTCTAAGTCTTTTATTTGCAATGAAATGATATTCTTTCTTGTTAGAAGTTTGTTACGCTAGGATGTCAATTACCGACAACTTCACTTCGAAATTATAATTTCAAGTAGAGTTTCGCACGTATCATGGAAATAAGTGTATGTATAAAGTACGCTTTTTATTCAGTGCAAGCACTGTAGCGTGCAGGTAGCTCCAGAAAGTTCTGGATTGTGCATGAGACAGGAATTAACTTATAAAAGATGTTCGACTCACTCGCCACACACAGTTTCTTAGCGAGAGGAATCACAAAGAGCAAAATATTAACACGAACTACTTATTTATTTGAAAAGCTATCGCAAAGTTTTGTACAATTTTGTATACTGACAATTTCCGTATAAATTTATACTCGCTTCTTGCTTGAAACGTGCTTTGTGTATGTATCATATATTTTTTTTCGAGAGGAGTAAAATACATTTACATATTGAAGACCCCGAAACGAGGCCCATATGTCGGGCTCGGGTGTAATAACCATTTACAGCGAAGCCGGGCGGAGGCCTTGGAGGCCGAAAATGTAGCTCACAGGCGCAGGGCATCTCGTAAGGAGACTCGAACCTCGGACCGCCTGCTCACTAGGCTGGAGGTGTATCATATTAAAACAAATGATTTTGACCAGTTTGTACTTTTTTTTATGTGACAGTAATTCATTGCTTAACCTTCTGACGTTGTTAAAACACATTTCAATTTTTTTTTTTTTAATGAAAATATGGAACGAGACGAGCAGGGCATTATGCAGATGATAATTGATACGCCCTGTCCATTACAATGCAGTGCCGCACAGGATTGTTGAAAAACCCAAAATTCTGAGCGGCACTACACCAGCGCTCGTCACTTTGAGACATAAGACGTTAAGTCTCATTTGCCCAGTAATTTCACTAGCTACGGCGCCCTTCAGACCGAAACACAGTAATGCTTACACATTACTGCTTCACGGCAGAAATAGGCGCCGTTGTGGCCATAATCTACCATCCGGCATCTGGAGCAAAGGAGCCCCCCACTGTCCTAGGAATTCTAATTCAAATATTTTTATTCAACATTGGGTATGATATCACTAATCGAAAGTCAAAAACTATCACCTATTCGAAAAATTATATACCTCGGACCTAAGACGAGCGGACGTAAGAAACTCGGGCTTATTTTTTCTTAATTTAGTTATACTATATGTATCGTATATTAAAATTTATTATTTAACAGCCTGACGGTGGTTTCCCAATCTGTGGTATCATTAAGAAAGTCATTCATGTTATAGTACACCTTTACCACACAAACGTTACCACCAACTGAGCCAACCGTTCGAGTGACGTATCGTCACAAAATCTTGTGTGCTTTGTTCAACTCTAGAAGTCAACAATCCTTGAAGTGAGGGTTATCACTTTAAAAACATAACAAATTGTTCAAATTAGAATAATAAGGTTAACTTATTATGATATAAAAAAATAAGATTTATATTTTAATGGTTTATATATTCACTAGCTATTAACCGTGACTACGCCTGCATTTACTAGTGTAACCATATTAGTTGGTGTTTCAATGCTCCTACATACACACATACATACAAAACAATCATATATCTCTCATCAATAAAACAGTGTTCAAATGAAACGTTTTCGTTCAACCGTTTTTCCTTCGACTTATTTTGCAAATCGATCCACCTACCACATACCACGAAAAAATTCTTTTCCCATTTTGGGCTAGAATTGGTAACAGAATTTTCAAAATCGGTTCAGTAGATCCAGAGATGACCCTCAGCCTCACACGCTCGCAAACTTTACCTCTATATAATTCAAATTCAAATTCAAAATTTCTTTATTTGTACACAGTCATTTACAATCACATATGAAACTCTCCTGGTAGATTTAGATAATCTGTGTTAGGAGAGAATCGCTAATAATGATAATGATCATGAATAATATTAGTATAGATTATATTGTCGAGGTAAATAGTTAGTTTATTTTCTATTTGGGTAGTTTATAAGTAAGTTAAAAGGTGGAAGCGTCCAACGATTGGTCTCATTTGGTCGCGGCCGTTGCAATGTAATGAATAATGAATCGACAATTGCGTCCGAGATTGACATATCGAAGCGTGAAGTTGATCCTTTTTTAGGATTCAATGGTTAGTGATTGAGATATATCTGTGTCGATATCTATATAACTTAATCATAGAGAAGGGCTGATACTTAGCCATATTATAGGAATTAAAGATTTGAACAACCAATAAAATAATATTAAGTCAAAGTCAAAAAATCTTTATTCATTTTAATTTTTATAAGTTATTTAGTGCAAGTCAGGATGAAGAACAAAAGTTACAATAGCATTCAAATGAGCATAACAATATTCATTAACAAAATTTTGAATATTAATTCCAACTATCATTCAAATAATCTTTCACATTTCACTTAGATGTTAATTTATTTATTATTTATTAATTTTTTAATAGGTAATATTTTAATATCATTTGGGAGATTATTATAAAAATTACACAATCCACTTTAAAAGATTTAGCAATTTTACGGAGCCTAGTAGATGGAATTGCGAGTTTATTTTTGTTTCGAGTATTGACATTATGTACATCACTATTCTTTTTAAATTGGCTAATATGTTTATGAGCGTATAGGAGGTTCTCGTATATGTCCTGGCTGTGTACTTTCATAATATTAATTTCACTAAACTTTTCTCTCAATTAATCTATTGAACGCATTTTATAGACTGCTCGAATTGCCCTTTTCTGCAGCCCTACCCCACAATATAATTCCGTAGGACATGACAATATGAAAGTAGCTGAAATATAAAAGTCTAGCCGTTTCAACATCTGTCAGCTGCCTAATTTTTTTATCGCAAAAACTGCAGAGCTAAGTCGATTATAGTTTTATTTATATGAGCACCCCATTGTAGCTTAAAGTGTAATGTAATGCTTAATATATATAATAATAATATATACACACTTTTATACAAATTATCTTGCTCAAACTAGGCAGCCAACTAACTGACCAGCAATCTCTAACCTTTTTAAAATGATAAGCATTGATATGGTATTTGTGTAAACAGCTTTTACATTACCGCTTTATAATTGCTAACTTTTTTAAGTATTAAAATGGATATAGTATGTTATCCTTGAGAGATAGACATATGCCATTAAAGACTTTTCTGTAGTCCTATATAAGATCCACAATTCCACAGTACATTATTTTGTTAAATCTCAAAGGGCTTAGAGAGTGTTTTTATAGAAAGCCCCCACACGGCTTATTTTCTTCCAACACCTCCAACAAGTTAGTTAGTCAGTTATCTGGTCTGTTTACACACTTAGCCTCTTGATTGGGCCATTGTGAGTTTTTATATATCTTCTTACTCCAACCAGCCCAGATCATTCCAGAAGTCTAGCAGTCTTTTTAAGTTTAAGGCATCCGGAAGCGATACTGGTGATTGAAGTATTAGTGCCCGTTGTTTGGCCACACTCCTGCACTCCATAAGCACGTGTACTGGCGTTTCCTCTGCCTCTATGCATCCTCTGTACAAAGGGCTCAAACCTATGATAGATGCTTGTTCAAGGGACAGTGGACGGTGACCACACGTAGTAACAATTGTAAAAGGCATAAAAGGCATTTATTTTCTCAAAATTCATTCTCTTATAATTCTTTTTGATGTCATTTATAATAACTACTAGATACTTCTACCGCTTCGGAAACAATCAATCAACACACAAAAAAACAAATAATCACAATCTAGTCCCAGGCTGTCCGATCATTTAGATATTCAGCTGTGGAGTAATAGGATTTACGACAGAGCCATTTTTTTACAAAACATTTAAATTTATTTATAGATAATGACTGAACAGTGGCTGGGACTTTATTATAGAAGTGTATACATTTACCCTTAAAGCTATTATGTATCTTATGAAGCCTACTAGAATTAGTTACAAGCAATGTACGTATATTGTCCTTGTGTAGTCTCATCCAGTTGCAGGCGACACCTCCAACAATATCGTTAGTTAAATTTGACAGAGATAAATATTTATCTATTACATAAATCGAATGAGATGAAAACACACCTCAATGGCAAAACACAGCCTACGTGTTTATTGTTCGTCATATTTCGGATTACAATTAGCCAGCCTATATTATCATGCGGCCTCGAGCGTTTGGACTGACACGCGCCGCGACATAACTTCATTGTCAATCAACATACATCAATCTCCAATGTAATTCAAAGGTATTGAAACTGATTTCAGCTTTGAAGCGCGGCATGTTATTACGATCACAACGCAATTTAAATCAAAGCAAATATCGTTAGCAAATTGAATTACAACTACGATATTTCACGTGTAAAGTTTTAACAATCGCTTTGGTTTTTAATTTTTTATATAATATTGTCTATATATTAACGCGTTAACTATATATTTATTCGACTGCCGAAGACGGCAAGCGTCTATGTATGTTCTATGTATCTCAAATATGTTGCTCTCAGTGAGTCATACATCTTTGTGTCGTTTGGTGTCGAGACACTTGGCCCGTGGGGCCCAGAGGCGCGAAGAATGTTCACAATATTATCTTCGCGCCTCAATAAGGCTACTGGAAACCCAAGCGCTGGCAGCTATTTCGGTCGACGGATCAGCCTAGCTATCCAACGCGGTAATGCTGCCAGTATTCTTGGTACGCTTCCACGTAATGATAGTTTTAATTTTATGTAGTCGTAGTATTGTAAATATAGTTATAAGATTAGTTTTATTAACGCGAGTGTTACACATTTAAAGGATTAAAATGCATGGAAAAATTAATAATAAATTTTGCGTAAGCTAATAAAAATGTTACTTTTACGCAAAAATGTAATGTAAAAACAGTTAAAATTACACGCGTTTTAATCTTTTAATTTTTTATAAACCTACCTACGTGTAAGTCAACTTTTTTCTGTGAATTTTTTTTTATGGTAATGCTTACTCTTAGATAATTTATACGTCTAGATAGACTGTGACAGCTGTGAACATGTCCAAAAAAAGTGGTGAACTTTATCCTCTATTTTCAGCATCGCACGCAAACTAATACAAGTGACTTACATATCGTGATTGTAAGACGCAGCTGTTATAAACACTAAATTAATAAACCTGGCCTTGTTTTCATGCGTGCCTTACGGCAAGAGGTTCTATCTAGACGTACAAATTATCAAAGGGCTTACTTCAAGCCATAAAATGCAGTTCTAAATTTGTACAATAACGATTTCTATTATCGACTTGCGCAACAAAAGCAGTAATAATAATATAGGTATCAATGTAAAAAAAAACAATTGACGATTCAAATCTTGAAGTGAAAACTTAGCGGCGTTGAGCACTTTTTTTGGGACGGGTATAAAATGTAAAACTGACCTGATCGAAAATTCGTAAGACAATCGTTGAAAATATGGATGAAAATAGATTTTTCTGAGAGATAAACTTTTAATATAAAATAATTATTGTAATAGTTCTGTAATGTTAATGTTTTTATGTAATGTAAATTGTATTTTTTTTGTGTACGATAGCGCAATAAATGAATATTTTATTTAAACACATAAATACTTTTATGCTGATAAATAAAGTAATTCGTGCGAAATTATTTCCTAACCATTCCAAAATATTCAAAAATGCACAACGTTAATGTTCAAGTTGTCACTTTTGCCGGCAGTCCCGGAGTGCAACTCGTTATTTTTATTAGGACTTGATTGATAAAAAAATTGCTATGAGTTTTTGAAGATCTACAATATCTAACAACCATTCAGGTGACACTAACAATAAATGTGTCAGGAAGAATCTACTGGAATGACAGATGCAGATTTTTTTTGAAAGTAGGTGGACAAAGGTGGAACATGGAAACCATTTTACACTATATATTCGTAGCGTATTGTAAACATCCAAAGATCATCCACCAAACACTTGGCTTTTTCAGCAAGTGGATAAAACCACCACTTTGTATGTTCATAAGCACATTGAGGAATTTTCTAGAAACTGTGACATTTATAATGTTAACACGAGGAACAATCATAAACTTGTTATGCCTACTACTCGGTTGGGTCGAGTTAGTAAGTCTTTTGTTGGGCGATGTATATGCTTCTACAATATGATCCCAGCAAATGTACAAAACAAATGTGTTACGAAATTTAAAAGAATTATTAAAAAACGTTTGTGTTGGAAAGGTTATTATAGCATAAACGATTTTCTTAATGACACCACGGACTGGGATAAAACGAACACCCTCAGGCTCTTTAATTATAAATGTTTATTGTACGATATTACATTGTAATCCATATTTTATATTAAAAAAAAGCCCGCTGAGTTACTTGCGCCCATTCTTCTCAGGTCTGAATGGGTGGTAGATTTTGACGTTCAATAAGTGATTTTAAATCCTATTTTGAATAAAAATATTTGAATTTTAATTTGAACTGACATCCAAACACAAGCGCCGCAACATGTTTGATATTTATAAAAACCGGAATGTATAACGAATAAATTGGACGTAATTCCAGAAAAACGTTCCAAACCACAGTCATGTCGAAATTGAGTTAAGAACACAAAACTGGCGACATGATTCATGTTAACGGACTGACAAAAAATGGCAGCCCTAGTGCGACTCCTTAAATGACATCATGACTTTGTAGCCCAACCCACATGTATAGAAAACACTAATATTTATTAAACACTAGTTGACCCGACGTTGTTCTGTATATAATAAATATAATACTCTATGAATTTGTCAATAATATTTCATAACATCAAGAATTATTTCGTAAAATATGCACCCTGCTGTCGTAATGAATTGTTTCACAGCAGAACTGTCAAATCGTGCGTCAATAAATTCTCTCATAGAAATTATGTGTATATGCACATCAAAGGAGAAACAAATTTGTTGTTTTTATTTAATTTTGCAGCATTTTCCTATTTATTCACCTTTTAAACCTTCTCTGGACTTCCACAAATAATTCAAGACCAAAATTTGCCAAATCGGTCCAGCCGTTCTCGAGTTTTAGCGAGAATAACGAACAGCAACTCATTTTTATATATATAGATAGATAGATTAAACACGAATTCCTTAAAAAGTGGTATTTGTGGCTTGGAACGTTTTTCACGTACTACGTCCAATTAGAAAACCAAAAATACATTGATTAAGCGAGGTTCGAGGTAAAGTTAAAGATCACCTTTGTGAGAGTCAACCGTCAACTTTCCTGGTAGATTGTTCCTCTAGAAATAAAAATATGATTGAATTAAATTAAAACCACATGTGAAACTCACGTTAGTGTTCAAATTGCGAAGTTCGTAGAATATGCCAATAACTGATCGCCGTAAGCAAAATCGATGTCGACTTCAATGTTGAAAAACGAAGAGTTAATGATATTTAAAATGAAACTTTTTCATGTTTACTGAATTTTAATAAATTTCTGTTATTGAAAACATTGAACAAATAGATTTTTTGAACATCTATGAATTCGTTGAACGTAGAATATTAAAAATAAATGAAAACATGTGATTGCCGGCTAACTGGTAAAAGTATAAAACGTTAATAATGTAAATTCTTAATTAATGACATATCTCCGAAGTCGCAGTAATTGGGAGGGGAATTCAAATTCAATTTACTAAATTCTAAATTCAATTTAGCTAATTTCTTTACTTTCTTGGTATAGTTACTGATTCTAACAGCTCTTGCAACACCAAAAGAATCCGAGCATTCTCTTTTATGCTCATATTTCTTCCACGTACAACTAAGCTTTAAAAATAGGCCGGCAGCGCTCCTGTGAGTCCTCTGGTATTGCATGATAGTGTGGGCGGCGGCGTTCAGTAAGCATCAGGTGAACTGTAGGCCCGTTTGTCCTCCTTTTCCATAAAAAAATAAGTTTATATTTTTAGTATTGAGCTTAACACAAATTGGTTGCTTGTTATAGACATAATAAAGTAAGAAATAAGTCTATAGCAGTCAATTAATTGAAGTTTGTCTCTTACTATAACTTAACATTTGTACTTTATATTTCATCATCTTGAAATTTGAAATTTAAGCAATGATAAATAAAAAATTGAGGATATTTCATACCGGTTTCTTATACAGGGTGGCGCAATAGAACGTGCATATTTAAAATATTGTTTAAAAAATAAATACAAAAGGTATAGTTAAAATAAAACTGAGGTATTATTAAGAAATAACTGAAGTTTATTTTTTAAAAATAACATCGTCTAAATGATGACCCTCTCTACGACGACACTCCTCTAATCGCAAACGGAAGTTATTGAAAACTTTCTTCAGTAATGCTGGTGTAATTGCTGCCATTTCACCACGGATATTCTCCTTGAGCTGATCGATGTTTTTCGGATTATTGCTGTAGACTTTGTTCTTGAGGTATCCCCACAAAAAAAAGTCAGGAGGCGTCACGTCTGGACTACGTGGGGGCCATGGGATATCACCTCTTTTCGAAATCAGTCTGCCAGGGAACATCTGTTTCACAACCGCCATGGAGTCATTTGATGTGTGACAGGGAGCTCCGTCTTGTTGAAACCAAGTCCTAGAATTCACTATTCTTGAATTTTCAAGCTCTGGAGCCAAAAAACCTTCCAACATCGCAACATAGCGTTCGGAATTAACAGTGACGTTTTGCCCCCGCGCATTTTCAAAGAAAAACGGTCCAATTATTCCTCTACCAGAGATTGCTGCCCATACTGTCACTTTAGGACTATGCAGTAGTTTCTGGTGCTTGAGTTTGGGATTCTCACTGTTCCAGTAACGACAATTTTGACGGTTTACGAACCCATTGATATGGAAGTGGGCCTCATCTGAGAAAAGGATATTGTCAAAATTGGAAAATCGATTAAGCATTTCATTAGCAAATGCGAGCCTTGCTCCGAAGTCAGACTCTTTCAATTCTTGTGTTAACTGCAAGTTGTAAGGGTGCAGTTTAAGATCCAAGTTTAAAATTCGTTGCAAACTTCGTCTCGATAAGTGTAAGACAGACGATCTCTTGCGAGTAGACATTTGTGGATCTCCTCGTACAGACTGCATAACTCTCTCAATATTGTCGTCGGTCCTAGATGTTCTTGGACGACCTTTTGCTTATGGTTTAAACGTTGAACCAGTCTCTTCAAAACGCTGTACCCATATTTTAATTAAATTAGCACTCGGAACTTCACTAATTTGCCGTAGTCCATATTCAGAACAATATAAACGCCTAGTAACGATGTATGAACGAGAGTTCTCGTAAAATGCGCGCACGCAAAATGCTCGACGCTTCCCGTCAAAGTGACTCATAGTGACTAAAACTCCATGAGCCCGCCTTTGGGTAGGCGATGCAGACTCCCCCCGCCCGCGCACTTTCTACCCCGCGAAAAAAGATGATGCAATATGCACGTTCTATTGCGCCACCCTGTAATTTGTAATAATATACTTGTAAAATCAAGAAACCGAAACGTATGTATACTTTTCTTTTGGCTTGATTCTTTGGTATTGCGTAGAGATGTGGGTTCTCTCTGCATCTTCCACCGCATTTATCACGGGGAGTGCTCAGAGGAGCTGCTCGGGTTGATTCCAGCGGCCGAATTCCACCATCGGGCATTACGTGCAAAGTACCATCCGCATCACGTAGATGCCTGGCATTTCTTGCCTCGCACAGCCACTTTGTGGAATCAATTACCGGCTGCGGTTTTCCCGAACACATACGACTTAGGGACCTTCAAGAAAATGCATACTCCCACCTTAAAGGCCGGCAACGCATTTCTTGACACACCTGTTGTTGCGGATGTCCATGGGCGGTTGCCTCACCTCTCCCCATCCCGTGAGCCTCTTGCCCCCTCTTATATAAAAAAAAATTATACTTTTCTAAAAAGCTGGCAATGCTCCTGTGATTCCTCTGGTATTGCAAGATAATGTGGGCGTCGGTGATCACTTAGCAATGGGTTACCAATACGTCGTTTGTCCTCCTTTTTTCTAAAAAAAATACACGTTTCAATATTCCCGTTGGGTGTAATCCCGTTAAGCGTTGAGTTGGTCAAAGTGACCACGGAATACCATATTACGTTATACGCATATTTTTCAATTCTCAATGGTATATTTTCTTAATAAAACAATTTTTGCTCTTTTCATTATATTTATTAATTAACAATAAGCAATTTTTTAAATCATAATCAATTTTTTTTTTATTGGAATTATAAAGCGCAGTTGGCTATATTCTTGTTTTAATTTTACCAGGAACTTCTACGCAGATAGAAAGAATATGAACGAATAAAAACTCGTAACTATGAATTGGATACAAGTAAACATTATGCAGATGCAACTAACAATGAGTGGGAAGGTTTCATTTAAAACTATACATGCACTGTTTCTATTTCATAATACTACATACTACAACATGCATTCTAATCAGCTTACGAACATAATAATGTACGAAGCTGTGAGTAAGGTATTATTTCCATTATTTATATTGTTTCCAAGCATTGCAATCAAACAATTATTTTATATTCATGAAAGTTTAGTGCTATTATTTGATTGTGGAAATTCATAAAGATATAATACCTCTATTTTTACATGCTTTTTATTAGCTTCACCTGTACGTATGTTTGTTTGTAACCGACTCATTTGGGCGCGATTTTGACCCACTTTAAACGGCCAGAATATGTTCGAACTACGTAGATTTATCGTGGACCGATGACAATACATTAATTTGATAAAATTATTCCATTTTTCAATTATCAAAATAAGATTTTTGTTAATTCATATAATTTGTTCATCTATCGTCGAAAAGGCAGGAATTGATGTTCATTTTAAATTTCAACCAAAGCATGTTTCTTAGTTTTTTAAACTATTTTTATTTTGTGGCCTAACTAAATGAATCGGCATGAGGTTGTTATTGTTACTACTGATTGTTTTTAGGCCTTGAGCGTGGAGACCGAATCCAGAAATTCCGTAACGAAAATAACCTAACACTTACTTACTAGATCTTATAGATATTTCGCCAAGGTCATTTCAGTTGCCATGGAACAGCGGTTATCACGTATGCTCTTTGTGCAGAAGGTCCCAGGTTCGAGCCTGGGGTACGTCTTGATTTTTATTTAATTTCTTTATTTTTTAATCACGTTTTTTAATTTTTTATTATAATGACAAGCATTTTTATTTAGTTTCACCTGTCCGTTGTCTGTCTGTAATCAAATCTTGCAAGTTAAATTTTACTAACTTCCCGTTTGCCTTTTTTTTAAATTAATACTGCATAAATAAAATAAATAAATAATTATAATTGCATAAGTTGATAAAAAATGCTATGCATTAGCTTTGCCGCGGCAGTCCCCGAGTGCCACACGTCTTTTTTTTGTGATTACGTGTTGTACCATATTCATTAAAGGATGAACTAATTCGGCCTAGGTAAAACTAGTTGGTCATAAAATCGGGTAATACGTAGCACTGTGATTTTGAATCATACATAATAAATATGTAAGAAGGTGCAGTAATAACTTAAATATACTGAAGCCTTATGTATTACCTCTTAAGTGTATACTGGTCACGTAACTAAATGTCGTTAACAGTTTCCAACACGTCCACATAACCCACGATTACTTCTGGTATTGTTTTATATGTTCCTTCATAAACAGAGCTTATTATTTACATATTTATATTTACAAGAAATAATTTATATTATTTTAAAATATGAGTTATTACTTTTTTATGGAAAAGAAGGACAAACGAGCGTACGGGTCACCTGGTGTTAAGTGATCAAAACTGCTCTGAGGAAGACCGCCACACATCCAGATGCTGGGGATGATATCCTAATTTGTGGCGTGTCGTGCGAAGGTGGAATACGGCGGCATGAAACAGATGCAATAGGTCTTTGGAACACTCCCGTGATAAATGTGGTAGAAGACACACAATGAAGTGGCGTCTCTACACAACGCTAAGTGTTCATAGAGCACTGGGTCTCCGACAATTCGAGCTGCTCTGCGTTGCACGCGGTCCAATGGATCGAGTTGATACTGGGGTGCAAAGATAATTTAAACACTACGTTCACTGGGGTGCACTAGACCAGAGATGACAACAATATTCCATATGTGGCCGGACCTGCGCTTTGTAGAGCGCTAGAATTTGTACCGACTTGCAGTATTGCCATACTCTATTAATGACACCCAGCTTCTTCGAAACCAATATAACTATTGGCTTTGCCCTTCAGATTACCGAAGAATTGGTAATCACTTGATATTTCGAGACCCAGTATTCCGATCCTAGGCGAGGCTTTAAGAGAAGTGTTGTCGAAGAGCGGTGATGGACAAATGGGGTTTTTAGTGGTAAACGCGCAAACTTGAGTCTTCTGCAGGTTAAATTGGACAAGGTTAAATTTACCCCATTCCGCGATCTTCTCAAGAGAGGACTCGATAACAGACATAAGTTTCTCCCGGCACTGGTCTCGATTTCCCGAGAGAGACATGCATGGCCCGTGCATACGTCATACATCACCAGTGCTGTCGTCTGCATAGCAATGTATGTTGGAGGTGTCCAACATATCATTGATGCAGAAGAAACAGTGTGGGAGATAGCACACAGCCTTGGGGCACTCCAGTTTTATTAGACTATTCCTTTTTATTAGTTATTACTGTTTCTAAACAAACCTTATAATAAAAGACCGTATTTAGTAGCAATGCACTGTAATAATAGAAAATGCTACTTAGATGCGTAAACGTGGCAGCTCTTGGGCAAATCAATTCTTCAACCATTTGAGATACGTCAGCTCAATACGAAAGATATAATAAGATTTATGAAAGGAATTAATCTTAGCAATTAGCATTATTCAATAGTAACTATTCCTAAACTCCTATTGGATTATAGTAAAAAGAGTTACAAACTTAAACTGCTATTGTGTTAAGTCGAGTTTATTAGGCTTTTATTGGGCGATGTATATGATCCCAGAAAATATTCAAAACAAATGTGATACGAAATTCAAGAAGCAAAATATGTTTGAGAACCGTTGATGTGGTAAAGGTTACTATTACATTAATAATTTTCTTAATGATGCCCTACCTTGTGAATCGAGCTAATATCTTTTACGCTATTTAATCAATATATTTTATTGTAACGCTGAGTTTCTTGCGCTCAATCTTCTGGATCTGAGGCACTTATTTTCGAATTTGTGGTAAATTTTGAAGTTGAATAAGTGATTTACATTTTTTTTTCAATCAATATCTATGAATTTAAATTTACCCTGAACTGTATTTAGCCACCAAACGATTAACAAAAGGCGTTCTGATGTATCTACCACATTCATAGCCAGATCAATTAGGTAGTACCACTGGAAAATAAACCTATAATAAACAATTTGTTTTGTTTCAAAGTTATATGTAAAATTTATGAACGATGCAGCACTCGAACCCATGACCTCTGGCGTTCCGTGCCAATGCTCTCCCAACTGAGCTAACCGTTCGTGTTAGTGACGTATCGTCATAAAATCTTGTATGCTTTGTTCAACTCGCGGGTTGTTGCTTCATCTACAGGATCTACATTACAGTTTATAACCTGCTCAACCATAATATTTGCATATTAGGAAATTGACTTAAGATGTCGCTCTTGCAAATCTATACAATTTGTTTTGTTTCAAAGTGATAACCCTCACTTCTGGGATTAAATTTATAACACAAATAAAATTTGAATTTTAAATTAATTAAATTTTATTTTATTTAAATTAATTTTTTTAGTTTTATTTGTGTAATTAATCGTACAATATCTATATTCGCTTATTTATATAAAACACAGAAATTGAGATATTCCCTTTATTCCCAATCAGAACCGGTTTTTATTTGCCAATTAAACTAATATGGATACATTCTCTCAAATAAATAAAATATTTAAATCCGTATTCCTATACTAATAAATGGTGAGCCGGTTTTTTCTTTCAGTTCTACGAAAACTACTGAACCGATCGAAATAATACTTATTCCATAAAATGCAGCGTATTTCGGAGTTTTAATTTAGTACATAATTTACGGTGATTATTTATCCGGAACCTATATTTTTTTTATTTTGAAATACCTACCTATACAAATAATTAAGTGAATGAGATTTCACTTAGCGGGGTACTTAATTTACATGGCAAAACAATGTTTGCGGGGTCGGCACTTTTATATCTATAAATTTGGCATTTTTACCTCTAATTTTGAAAGGTAGATCACGTTCGACAATAATCACTTGCAATCTGGTAAAAAATACACTTTGCTTTCGTTGTTATAAAAAAAAGAATCATGAGACATTATGTTAGTGACGCAGAACAAGCTGTTCTGCCACAGTGTTTTAACTGTCTGTAATCATATTGCAAAGTGCTTTCGTTTGTTGCTGCATTGCACCATGACGCAACGGTCTATTTTTGCGCCCTTCGCACGCTGGTGTTCCGCAAGGCTGCGTGCTATCCCCTACACTGTTTCTTCTGCATATCAATGATATGCTGCAAATCAGCAGTATTCATTGCTATGCAGACGACAGCACAGGGTATGCTTCCTACACCGGCCGTGCCAACATGTCCCGGGATAGCGTCGACGAGAACCGGAACAAACTTATGTCTGAAATCGAGACTATGCTTTGCAAAGTCTCGGAATGGGGCCGACAAAATTTAATCCAATTCAACCCCAAGAAGACACAAGTTTGTGCGTTCACCACTAAAAAGTCTCCCTTTGTCATATTCCCTCGATTCGAGATCACTCCTCTAACTGCCACAGCCTGTATTGGCATACTTGGCGTCGATATATCGAGCCACGATTAGTTCCGTGGTCACTTGGAAGAGAAGGCCAAACTGGCCTAAAAAGCTTGGTGTACTCAGTAAGGCGAGACAGTACTTCACTAAAAGCCACTGCCTGCAACTTTATAAGGTGCAAATTCGGCCACACATGGAGTACTGTTCTCACCTCTGGGCGGGCGCTCCCCATTACCTGCTTCTTCCATTTGTTCGCATACAACGAAGAGCGGTTCGAATCATCGACGATCAAGTCATCTCCGATCGGCTTGATTCTTTGGGTAGAGATGTGGGTTCTCTCTGCATCTTCTACCGCATTTATCACGGGAGTGCTCAGAGGAGCTGTTTGGATTGATTCCAGCGGCCGAATTCCACCACCGGACATTACTGGCAAAGTACCAGCCGCACCACGTAGACGTCTGGCATTCGAGAACCGCGCTTTTTGTTAGAAATTTCTTGCCTCTTACAGCCACTTTGTGGAATAATAACCGGCTGCGGTTTTTCCGAACAGATACGACTAAGGGAGCTTCAAGAAAAAAGCATACACCCACCTTAAAGACCGGCAACGCATTTCTTGACACACCTGTTGTTGCGGATGTCCATGGGCGGTTGCCTCACCTCTCCCTATCCCGTGATAGGGAGAGGTATATAGAGCCTATAGCCTCTTGCCCGTTTGCCCCCTCTTATATATAAAAAAAAAGTTTCTTTTGAAATTGCCCTTGAGGTAGATTTCCTCTATTCAGATAGGCATATCTCCCTGACTTCGTTGGTTTAATAAAAACAGCGCTCTCTCTGTAAGCGCTGGAATAATATACCGCCACCTTTTAAAGCCTCTTTATCTGTTAATTCCCTTAAATTAAAAATGAAAAAATATCTATTAAATGAATATCAAAGTCAGTATTCCAGCATTTGCAGCAGCAGAGCTTTTTGTTTTGTTTTATTTTATTTACTTATCTGTCATTATTAGGTATTGTTAATTATAATTACTGTTTTTATGTTTGTTCTTGTTTTTTTAGTTTAGTTTAGTAGTTAATTGTTGTAAGTTTAATTAGTATAGTAATATTTTAATACAGGCGAGGTGTCACCCTCGAGGTTCATCTGTCACTCGGGGGTCACAAAAGATCAGCGTTGCGACACACTTGTGTTGAAACACATGCTGAGTGGCTCCTTTTTAAGCACCACACGTTTTTATATTTGTACATTTTTTAAGTTGCTTCATTTTGCTATTTGTGTGTGTGTGTTGAAATAAATGTTTTCTTTCTCCTTTTTCTTCTTTCTTCTTTCTTTCATCTTCATTTGAGCAGCACGTTTAATGGTCTTCACACATTATTCAAACAAATTACTTCAGATTCGCTAATAATCTAAAAAAATGTTATCAATAATATTATAACGATCACTGGCAGTTACAACAGATATAAATTAATTAATGAACACGATTCAAAGTTATCAAGAGCTCTGAGCGACCGATATTCGTTTAATTGGATCTAGGTATACTCGGGTACTCAGTCTCCACTGTTGTTTGTCGCCCTCCAACACAATGACAAACAAAACTATGGAACAAGTGTAACTACAGCGCTATTGTTTAGTATAGACTGCTGGTTACAATCCTTGCACGCAAAAAGAACATTGTTTCACTATATATGCCAATAATAATAAAACAAAGATATAGTGTAACGTAATCCTTAAAGCTTTGTTGAAAATAGTATTATCTTTGATTGACGCGAGTGTTACACAACGCGTGTAATTGTTGTTAAACGCGCTGTTTAATCTGATTCCTGCCGCCGAATTCCACCTTCGCACGACACGCCACAAGTTAGGATATCATCCTCACCATCTGGATGTGTGGCAGTCCTCCACGGTGCGGTTTTCAAGGAGCTTTCTTCCACGTACTACAAAGCTGTGGAATGAGCTTCCTTGTGCGGTGTTTCCGGGACGATACGACATGGGTACCTTCAAAAAAGCGCGTTCACCTTCCTTAAAGGCCGGCAACGCTCCTGTGATTCC
>CATIXQ010000032.1:5363743-5376605 GCA_949711755.1 Leptidea juvernica
TTTAAATACCAACATATGTTTATATTGATGAAATATATATTACGATAGAGACAAAATATACTATACTAAATGTAACAAATATTACTTAGGTTTCTACCACAAGCTTCAATAATTTTCACAAATTAAATATTAGTTTACTCTTCAGAGAAAAGAAACCAAATATGCCTTAGAATTAATGGTTAATTACATTGATTTTAAGCTATTATCTGTATAAGACTAAGAAATATAATAGCGCATTCTATTCGCTAAACTTACATACAAATATTTTACGAACTGTATGGAGAGAAGAACTAAGATTAATATCGATAGACTAGTCATGTTTACCATCTTGCACAGCCTAGGAATAGGAGAGTTCGTTCCAAACATACATCTTCGAACCGGTGGACAATTTGCTTCCGGGGATACTAAATAGGGACTCGAAAGTTAGTTTTTTTAAAGATCTTCAACTTGATTTAACTTATGAATAGAAGTGCCATCGATGCTATAAATTTATGCGATATTACTGCTCTTACGTCAAGAAGAAATAAAGTGGCACTGAATTTAATGCAATACCATTATTTTGACAATGCACGAATAACTGCAGTAATTATTGTAATCTATAATACCCTACGTAGATTGATAATAAGAATTATTTTTGAACCTTATAATTTTGAGGAGTAACATTATGAGGAGTGATTCTCTAAAAAAACCCTCAAATAAAATTATGTTTTGCGCGTCAAAATTGTACCTTATTTTGTGGCCTCACGAACCCTGAAGTATTAAATGGACAGTTGCATAAAAATAAAGAAAAAATAAAACACTCTAATATGTTCTGGTAACTCAGATTCTTAAAAGTTTCATATGGCATCTAATTCAAGCATATAACACGTGTACAAATCCAGCTTAATAGACCATTAAAAGCAGGGCCTTTGTAATACAAAAGACGGTTAATTTCCATGCAATTGAAAATTCAAAAGTCACATCAAAAGAAGAGCACGCTCAAAGGATTTTAAGCCGATCGGTTCAATATGAAATACGTTAACTGATTCACTAATACAATAAAGATTGTGGTCGAGTCCGATCTGATGTATCATAAGTGATGTTTTGCGTTGGAAATAATTTCATAAATAATAAACGGTTCGATCAAAGAGGACAGATATGAAATGCTTTCAATGCATTAACTGAAAACCGCAATCCGGAAAACACTAAATAGCTGCTTATTATAGCAACTGCCTTTTAATTTGATCAATTTCCATTAAAAAATTATTCTTAATAGATTCACTGTCCAATTGCCATTTAGAGAGAAAGTATTTTAATGAAGTTTAAATATTTTTTATTTCTTTTCAGCCAACTTTATCAATGATATTATGATTTAGATGGGTTTAGAATTGAGTAATATAAACGATATTTATAATGGTGGTATATTAATATCCATGCCTTAACAGGCCTCTGGGATTGCAATTCTACATCGAAGATCTATTTTTCTCTCAGCAAACATTGATATTTAACATCAACAATTTACTTGTACTGTCTTTTTTTTAGCATTATAGTAATAATAATAACTTGTGAAAGCTGAAATAGATAAATTGTCGAAGTACTTAGACCTGGCACACGAGGTTACTGACATGTGGGATGTTGATTCAACAATAATTGTCCCAATACTCGTTCCCGTAAACGGTTTTATAGCAAAGAGCCTCTACCATCATCTCAAGAGGCTCTCGCTTTATAACTGGATTAAGGATCAGTTAGAGAAAGTAGCTGTTTTGGGAACGGCACGCATCGTGCGGAAGTTCCTCAGTCTGTTGCCCTAGCCACCGGCGGAATTGTCGGGAACCAACGCCGGCGGGACTCTATTTTTTAAATTTATATTTTTAATATTGTTTTTTTATAAATATGTTATATATATATAAAAAAAATGTATAAAATAAGATGAAACTATAATATATAAATAATAAATATATATTAAAGAAAAAATTAAAATTGAACAAAAATTCTTATGTGCATGGGTGTAGGGACTCTATGTGTTGTATGAAGCCTGCCTCATACAGAACGGATGCATTGGTTATATGTGTGTATGAGGCCTGAGTCATACACATTTCTTATTCGTACAAGTTTATTATAAATTACAATGAAATCACGAAGTGTCTATTATTTATTAGCAAACGCATATGCTGACACACTTAAATAAACTACTCTACTAAATAAATTAATAAAATGGTAAAAATAAATTAAGATTAATTTCTGTTATTTTTATAAAATTTCTATTTTATAACAGTGGGTAGTTAATTGCCAACAACTTCACCTAATATTATGACATTCGATCTAGTTCCCTAGATCCTAGTAATATTTATATAAGCACTTAGTTTCGTAAAAATATTCAAATTTATTAAAACCTCCGTCAGATATCTAAAAACCTCAAAATAATGAAGACTACTCGAGAAGTGAGAGATAATTTACTCATGTGGAAAAATCACAGATCGCATCTTTACCAGTATGCATGCTAAGCTATTTATTATAAGCTATGGAGTTGTCTCTGTCACCGGTAGCTAAACTGTCAATGTGTTTCAATAATTTATTTGTATAAGCTTTAATCGAACGAACTGCCACCATGTATCCCTCTGTATACGTAATCACTCTGTATCCCCAAGACACTCCAAATTCGCGAGTACAATAAAATTGTTCACCTCAGTAATCTCACACACGTAGTTGATATATGTCTATATACAAGTCTTCATATAAATATCAATATTGGATACGCTGTCCATATTTGCATGTTGCTGAAACGTGAGAGCAGTTAAAGTGATATGCGTGGACTTTGAAATTAAACCCTGCGGCTTGTGTCCGCGTCGCGTCCCTCGTAATAAAACACATGCAAAGTTTTTCTTTGCCAAGCGAGTGGCCGCAGCGAACGGAAACGAAGCAACAGGCTTGATTAAAACACGTGTTTACAGGACGCAAGTTCTTTCAAATTAAATGCAGTGTACAGATTCCTATGTTGAATGGAGTGGGTTTTATATTTTATTGATTTTACTGTTGTACATCTGTACTGTCAAATTACGTCGGATATAAGTTTTACACTGGTTTTACACAAATTGTAATAATTACGTTATTTAATAGCATGAACTTAAACCGTTTTTACTTTGGGGACCTCGGTATAGAGTGGGTTTCATTTATTTTTAATTTAATTTAATTTATTTAACTTGGTACTAAGTCGTAATTTTATAATTTATATATAATACTAGCTGACCCAGCAAACGTTGTATTGCCGATATTAAAATCGCGATACAAAAGTAACTGTTGATCGTAGATGGGTGAAAATTTGAAGTGGCATGTATTTTTTAATGCTGACTCATAATCAAACAAATTTAAAAAAAAATTCAAAAAATTAAAAAAAAATCGTGTGGACTACCCTTTACATTTAGGGGGATGAAAAATAGATGTTGTCCGATTCTCAGACCTACCCAATATGCACTCAATATTTCATGACAATCGGTCAAGCCGTATCGGAGGAGTTCAAAGTTTAACACCATGACACGAGAATTTTATATATTAGAGATAATAGCATATTCTTCATGTTGGAGCTCAGTAGCAAACGAGAGATGTAATATTAGGAGAGCTAGCACCATTCATCATAAGTGTGCAGGATGATAGTTCCAGAAGCAGTTTTTTTTATGACAATAAGGGACGATACGGGCAGGACGTTCTGCTGATGGTAATTGATACGCCCTGCCCATGATAATGCAGTGTCACTCAGGATTCTTGAAAAACCCAAAAATTTCTGAGCGGCACTTCAGTTGTGCTCGTCACCTTGAGACCTAAGATGCTAAGTCTCATTTGCCCAGTAATTTCACTAGCTACGGCGCCCTTCAGACCGAAACACAGTAATGCTTACACATTATTGCTTCAAGGCAGAAATAGGCGCCGTTCTGATACCCATAATCAAGTCGGCATCCTGTGCACACGTGTCTCCCACTGGTGAATTTTTGAAAATGGAAATCTATGGAGCTTAGATAAAAATCTATGGAAATATTAGAATCAGCTTTTGATTATCTATATATATAAAAATGAATTATTGCTGTTCGTTAGTCTCGCTAAAACTCGAGAACGGCTTGACCGATTTGGTTAATTTTGGTCTTGAATTATTTGTGGAAGTCCAGGGAAGGGTTAAGATGTTTGAATAAACATGAAAATCCCCATTTTTATATAAAAACAACAATTTTGATTTTCCTGCGACGTGTCCCACGTCGTTCAGAAATCAAATAAAAATAATAGTTTAAAATGAATAACTAATTAGAATTTTTATATCTTTCTAACTTTCTGAGAAGGTAAAAAATAAACTTCTTTAAAATACGGGTAACACTTAAAAAAATGATTCCTTTTGTTTGTTTTAAGTTTATTTTATACAAAAGTTAAGGTCTTTTATTTATCGATTGAGGCAGTACGAAGTCTGCCGGGTCAGCTAGTTCTAAATAATGTTTGTTATTCTTCCTTTATGGCTTTTAATGATCACTAAGTAAGTAAGTATTTGTTACCCCATCAGGTTCTGACATAATCGCGTTATACGTTGAAATAACAATTTTAATTAATACATTTTGCTGCAAAGAACTCATGTCTCAATAATGTGTGTACAAGCAATATGTAATAAATGACTGTATAAAATCATAACCAAAATCCTTCCATTAACCGGTAAAGAATAATAAATAAAATGAAACAGGAAAAGTATCAAAATTATTTATTCCTACTTCAGTTGGTAATATCATATTCCGAAGATTTTTTAAATTTGCCACCTTTTTCTAGGCTCAGCTTTCGTTAGCCAGACTATATTAACCACTGGGTTACGCACATTGTAAAATCAAAATTTGCCACGCATAATCGGGCTGTCTTGTTGTCTTTACTCTAGTATAATATTCCAAGTCTTTGGTCCACCCACATTAAATAAAATTGAAAAGCCTTTCTTATCAAATAACTATACAGTAAGATTAATAAGTAGTAGTGGCCTCTACAGCTCCAGGCCTCCCATAAACCTTTTCAATTCGCTCTATCTCTTGTTCTTCTCATCCAGTCTTGTCCAACTTTTTGAGTTAAAATGTCACATGATCTCTTTTTTGGATCCCCCTTTGTCTAAAACCTTCCCATGGTATCCATTCCGTAGCTCTTTCGTCCATGTTGAATCGTCTAATCTTCATAAATGACCTGCCCATCCAAATTTGAGTTTAGTTTTTTCTCTTATATATTTAAACAATTTAATATTTTTAAAATGATATCTCTCATTTCTGGGATTAATTAAATACAATTTGTAACCAAATTTTATGAACGTGTGGGACCCAAACCACTCGGATTAATAAAATTAAATTTTGGTTACAAATTTAATTTCCTATATTTATTGTGTATTTTATCCGTAATTCGGATCCCTAGCATGCTCCTTTCCATTTTTTTTGGCTGACGGCAATCTTACCTACTCCTCCTTACTTGCTCCTTCCTTAGCGCCCAAGACTGGCAGCCATATGTAATAGATGGTAGTATAGCGACTTCATAGACATTTTTCTTTGTGTTTATACTTATTTCTTTATTTTTAAACACCCAACCCACATTAAGGGCCAGCAACTTTACTGTGATTTATCTGGTGTTACCATCAGGTGACCCGTACGCTCTTTTATCCTTCTATTCTATGGCATGTAAAGAAAAATCCTAATATATATCCCTGGCCTCAGAGATTACAAAGCGTGTAGATTCTGTAATAGTGTAGATGAAACCACCTTACACATCCACTTTGAATGTGGTCCTTTAATGGGTAAACGCAGCTTGTCTTTGGGAAGTCCAATTCTTCAACCACTCGAGATACGTCAGCTCACTGCAAAAGTTTGTTAAAATTTATATAAAGAATCAATCTTAGCAGTGAGAGTTAACAGTGGCTATCACATAGAACACATTGGTCGCAGTGAATCAGGGCTGCACTAAAGCCAAGGTGTACAAACCGTAACCATAAAAAGAAATATGAAGATATACTGAATTACTGCGCAACTGAATTAAAAATAATAATTTAATTTGAAAATATAAATAGTAGTACACACAATAAATGTTCAATTGTAGAGATGGATTGTAAAATGTATAAAATAAAATGGAAGTAATTTTAAGCGGAATCCATTTTTTTTGTCCAATGGCAGAATTAATAACAACTTGAACGTTGAAAACATTTGATACAGGTCAAGGTGTACTGAATATATATTACTTTATACTTTATTGGAATACGTTAATTAGTATTAAGTTACGTTTGAATGCTCAGTGCTTGATAAGTGCTTTATGTACTCGAGTTCAACGTAATTATTTTCTTTAACCAATTTAGCTATTAATTTTTTTATGACGTTAGATTATTATTTTATTATGTATTTGTCAATTAGGTATGTAGTTTACTATAGTGTGCTCACAAACTTATTAATACCCCACTTCAGACATGTGGATGGAGTAGCAATTTTTGTTTGTGTATGTTTCTCGAAAACTATGTAAGATTTATTTATATATTTTATTCGGGAAAACAAACAGTACAAATTAATACACTTAAAAAACAAAAGAAAAAATATCAATCATTGACCAATAAATGTAAGACTTGAATAAATGATTCTTTAAAAAAAAGTTTCCACAATTAAAAAGTATATAGCATAATGGGATAAATTAATTACAGTTTAAAAATATATATAAATTGTATTGAAAATAATATCACATAATGAAATTATTAATGATTTTGATATCTAATAATTACATACATTTTAAATTTAATAAAGAGTAATAGAATATAATTTAAAACAAATGAGAAATATTAATAGTAAAGCATTTTCTTAATTTGTTAAATCTACTTCTGTAATGAACCTGAAAGTAATCAATTTAACAGTACCTATTCTTTATGGTAGTAAGAACCACGAATGAAGGCATTTTGTGCACATTTAGTGCGTGTATGTTGTTTGTAGATTTGATAAATATTTAATTCGCGAAGATCGTCTTGGACATCGGAAGTTAATACAATTAAGAAGAAGTGGAGAGTTAATAATTTATTGCAGTGATTTTAGCAGAAATGTTTGATAATTTACCTTACGACGTTTTTCCAAACAGATTAAGTTAGGAATATATTGATCTATATTAAGTATAACAATAAGGGTGGTAATATGTTTAAAATCTTGAGTAACTACAAGAACAAAACCAAGCATTCGATAGGCTAAATTTCAGTCACATATCTACACTACACTGTTATATCTACAATGTTGATTGAAGGAAAGAGGAGTCAACGAACACCTAAATCTCTCACCCATAAAAAACGTTCAATGAGATTTTCATTTAAAGTGTACTTGACTAGTATTTTTTTGCGAGAAAAAGATATTACGTTAGATTTTTAAATATGAAGTTGTAAGAGCTTATAATTTCAATATTTACACAGTTCATTAAAATCATAAGCTACAGAAGGTTTGCTTATTGTTTTATATATCTTCACGAACTGACCCGACAAACACTGTTCTGACAATAGAAAAATTTGTGTAAGTATTCGGGAATAATGCAGTCTAAAGCCATCGGAAATGTGTAGTCAAAGTCAATGAGTTATAAATGAAACAAAAACGTATTTCTGTATGATTTAATAGTATTATGTAGTAATAAAATGATAAGGATTAATATCGTATTTGTGTAAGCAGCTTTTATATTACCGCTTTATAATTGCCATTTTTTAAGGTATCAAAATAGATATAGTATGTAATCCTAAAGAGATATGCCTTCGCAGACTTTTGTATAGATCTATAAAAGATATACAATTCCACCATACATTATTTTATTATATCTGAATGGGTTCAGACAGCCTTTTCGTTGAAAACCCAGATGGCTAATTTTTTTCCGACACCTCCAACATATATCGTTAATAATGTATACAAATATACAAACAAAAACTTAACAATTTATATACAAAAATCTTTCTCGAGAACCACGCTATCTATTGGTGATAGCAAAATGAAAATCCAAGCTGTAGTTTTTGAGTTTATCGCGTACAGACAGATAGACAGACGAGGCGGAGGAGCGTTGTTTTTATAATGTAGTGATATCATCAGCATAGAGAAGAATTGAAGAATGTTTAAATACTGCAATAATGACATTAATAAATAGATTTAATAAAAGGGGCCCAAGGTGAGGTCCTTGGAAACACCAGAAGTAACAGGCACGATCGTAGAACAGTAACCTTTAATTGTAACAGCCTGGCTACGATCCCTGAGGTATGAACTAAGTCAATGTTGGAGGTCGCCAACGAAACGCCACGAATCAAGATTACATTACAAATGTTATCAAAAGCTTTTGAATAGTCGGTCCACACAACGTCCACCTGGAAACCTTGATCTATAGCTGTAGTGACCTGGAGAACAAACTCACATAAGATGGACTCTACAGTTTTATTGTAAATGAAACCATGCTGTTGAGGAATGAAGATAGCACTGTAGTTAGACTTGTTCCACGGTTTTTGTTTTATTTGTATTCTTTATATTGGAGGGCGATAAACAATAGTGGAGGCTGAGTACACGAGTACAGACAACACAACTCTCGCACGCTATGCTTGTCATAATATATTCGTAATTAGATAAGTCGGTACTAATTCTACTTCTTTCTACCTCTAGTCAAATTACAAAACACTTATTTATTAAATAAACCTTAGTCACAGTTCTTAAAAATTATAAATGTAACTTGCAACATTAAAAATGTAACTGAAATTAGGATACACGAGAAGTAGTAAGTACCCGTCGTGAAGGCGCGCGTGGTCCCTGGTTTTTGTGCGGAAGAAAATGCAATAAAAACACACGTATGTCTTGCCAAACCTGCGGCAAATTTACTTGCCAAGATCATTGCAAGTATATGTGCAAAAGTTGTTTCGAAAATAAGCTAAGACCCTTTTTCTTAATTTCTTATAGTAGTTAAGTCAAAATTTGATTTCAGTTCCAAAGAATTTATAAAGACTTGGTTTTCTAATACTAATTTGCAAAATAAAAGAATTTTTTATTAATTTTTTCTTGTGTTTGTAAGTTTTTTTTTATGGAATAGGAGGACAAACGAGCGTACGGGTCACCTGTTGTTAAGTGATCACCGCCGCCCACAATCTCTTGCAACACCAGAGGAATCACAGGAGCGTTGCCGGCCTTTAAGGAAAAAAGCGCGTACACGCGCTTTTTTTGAAGGTACCCATGTCGTATCGTCCCGGAAACACCGCACAAGGAAGCTCATTCCACAGCTTTGTAGTACGTGGAAGAAAGCTCCTTAAAACCGCACTGTGGAGGACCGCACATCCATATGAAAAAATAAATTGTAACTTTCATGAATAAATAAATTACATACATACATACATACATACATACATCCAGATGGTGAGGATGATATCCTAACTTGTGGCGTGTCGTGAGAAGGTGGAATTCGGAGGCAGGAATCAGGTTAAACAGCTCTTCGGAACACTCCCCGTGATAAATGCGGTAGAAGACACACAATGAAGCGACGTCTCTACACAACGCCAAGTGATCCAGCCGTTTACAGAGCACTGGGTCCCCGACAATTCGAGCTGATCTGCGTTGCACGCGGTCAAATGTATCGAGCTGATACTGGGGTGCGCCAGACCCGAGATGACAGCAACACTCCATGTGTGGCCGGACCTGCGTTATTAAATTTTTGTTATATCCAATAAATAAATACAAACTGAGTACTGATAATATTATTATTAATCGTTCTAAGTAAATGGATGACGCTTGTTATCCGCGCGACCTCTAATGGTATGATCATAAGCTCGACCACTGTAGGGTTAAGAGTTGTTGGTTGTAGATTCCAATACACATCTCGTCATACCAAAACGGAAATATTTACGTCAAGTTCACACCGACTAGGTAGGTACATTTATAATGTCTTATTGCAATATACCTTTTCGAACGTTGTATTGTAAAAAAGATGCAAACATTTTTCATTATGTATATATAGATATCTTGTAATATAATTTTTTTTAAATGTTTTATATGAAAAAAAAACAAGTGTGCTTAGACCACATGACCGAAGTAAAACAAAATATTAATTTATAAAATTGTACAAGAAGGAAATGAAAAAATGAAATATCTAAATAATCAAGAAATTGGGCATAATGCTTCCCGATGCTTTCTGCAGGGTTTCAACCAAGCAAGCGCTCGGCTTCTTCAGGAGGACTTAGAAAGACTTATGCAATGGTGTGAAATAAACGGTGTAAATTTAAATAAGGCAAAATGTTACCAAATAAAATTTACTCGAAAATCGAGCAATGTTACATACAAATACCATATAAAAGAACATTCTGTAGAGACTTTGGAAGTTATTAAGGATCTTGGTGTGACTTTCGATAAAAAAATGACTTTTATTCCCCATTTAGAAAACATAGTAAAACGTGCTTCTAAAATGCTTGGGTTTGTTATACGTACCACAAAAATTTTTAAAAGCTTAAAAATAAAAGAGCTCCTTTATTCTGTCCTAGTCTGGTTAGGAGTATCTTGGAGTATGGTTCAGTTGTCTGGCGTCCTCACTATGCTACGCATATCCTAAGACTGGAACGTATTCAGAAGCGATGTCTGTGGCATGTGGCATTTAGGGCCGGAAAAACCAAGAAAATTTCTTCTTACAAAGAAAGGCCATCTTTAAAATGACCACTTTAGATAAACGTAGAGAACTTCTGGATCTTCTGTTTACTCATAAATTATTGAACGGCTTTATCGACTGTCCCGAATTGCTAAATAAATTTGGTCTAAGAGTACCAGTAAGAATTCCACTTAAGCCTATTACTTCACTTTGTCCTCCACTTCGTCGAACGATCCTAGGTACCAATTCCCCAGTCCCTCGATTATGTAAAATTTTAAATTCTTATAGCGTAGCTGATATTGATATATTTGCTGATTCCTTAGACAAATTCCGCAAGACCATTTGTAGCATCATTGGTAATCTTTAATAATGTTATAATTGGAAAATTGATGTAACTGTGTATAACTCATCTATTAATTTAAAAAAAAATATTTAATTTGTAACTTATTGTATATAATACCTAAAATTAATTACTTCTGTGCATGCTGTGTTTATTTGTAAGTAATCACTACATTTAGTTCCTAGTTTTTAGTTCTAATTTTTATATTTGTGTGTATTATCGTAAGTGATAGTAAAAAAACCTAATAAATATAAATAAAAAAAATATAAGGTTTCATTAACTGCGCTCGTAAGTCACATATTTAAATACATGTTTAAATTCATATTATTTTTAAGGTTCCGTAGCCAAATGGCAAAAAACGGAACCCTTACAGATTCGTCATGTCTGTCTGTCTGTCCGTATGTCACAGCCAATTTTTTCCGAAACTATAAGAACTTATACTATTGAAACATTGAAGCATTAAGATTTTCAAATAAAAATACAATAAATTTTGGCGGTTCCCCACACTTAGAACAGCAAATTAATTTTTTTTCCATCAAACCCATACGTGTTAACCATATATATATGTATAGGTCTTCAAAAATTATAGAGGTTTCCATCATCATTTTTTTCTAAGCTGAATAGTTTGCGCAAGAGACACTTCCAAAGTGGTAAAAAGTGTGTCCCCCCCCCCTGGGACTTCTTTGATAAGAGAATGCTAATACATTTACCATGTTAGTTACCATGAAACTTCCACCGAAAATTGGTTTGAACGAAATGTTGATAATAAGCCTCTAGTGAAACCAAATTGATTTTTGTTCATTAATTTACACAAATGCATTTGTAGGTTGAAGCAAAAGTTTTCCAAAAATTTTACTAAAAAAAGGCAGCACTGAAATTAGCAGGGTCAAAAGAACTGCCCGATTTAAACAAAGGTATAACTTTGCTGTATTTCATGAGGTCAGGGAACACACCCTCATCTATGCATTCATTAAATATTATTGCTAATTCAGGTGCTATAATGTCAAGTATGTATTTTACAATATTAGTCGAATGGCCCCATAGGTCTTTTGTGTTTTTAGGATAATTAATTTAAAGATTTTTATAATTGATATTATAAATGATCTACCTGTAACATACTTAAATTTCAAATCAATGGAAGATACTGGTACGTGTAATTTAAGCATATCATGTGCTGCTTTTAATGAAGAGTTAAGGTCTTTGGTAGTGATAATCGGGATTTCGGAGAAGTATTTATCAAATTCATTTGCAATTGCTATTTCCGAATTTATAACGCGATTATTAATATTTAAACAGATAGAGGTGCTACGGTAGTTTGATCTACCAATTCATTGTTAATTACACTCCAAGTAGCTTTTACTTTATTATTACTTTTTTTTATTTTATCTGCAATGAAACGTGTTTTCGCTTCATGACAAACTACTTAAAAGAGCTTGGAGTATTTTTTACATATATTTTAAATTCTTCATTATTATTGTAATGTTTCTCATAATAAAGGTCATATAAGCGTTTACGACTTTTGTGGATATCCATTGTTGCCCAATCATTTAAACAATGTTTGTTGTTTACTGTTACCGTTACTAGAGTAAAAATCCTGTCAAATTCCTCACTGTAGGAATTGAAGACTAAGTTATAGTGAAAATTAGCAGTTTCACCACAGTGTAAAAATGGTATCGTATTTACCAAATTATTTCTAAACCTCTCAAGACTGATATAATCGTCACCTTTCTTGGTCTGACATTGTCCAATCTTGCATTTACTTTTTTAAGTTGCCTACTGTGGTCGGACTGAAGATTATTAATTATAAGTTTACTAGTAATAGTAACATTTGTAAAAATATTATCAAAACAGGTTGCTGTTGTAGAAGTGATTCTAGTAGATTCCCAAAATACATTGAACAAATTAAAACTTTGAAATAAATTTTTAAGGTTAGTACAATTG
>CATIXQ010000032.1:5376615-5505597 GCA_949711755.1 Leptidea juvernica
GAGAAGGGGAAAAATACATGAATTGCCCTCGATACATTAACTGAAAACCGCAATTCGGGAAACGCTAAATACCTGCTAATGATGGCGCACTGATTTTAATTCATTCAATTTCCATTTTAAAATAAGTAATTATAAACAACCTTACTGTGGGTGTTTCAGTTTGTCAATTATAGGAAATTTATTTCATTCGATGTTTACTTACATTAATGGATGGATTCATGGATGTTGTTATAAATCAGATGCGTTTCGATGTGAAAAATATTTACATTTTTTAAATATTATATATGTCGGTTGCTTTGTCATGGCACATTAAATCACATCATTACATTATAGTCGCATATATTTTTTTAAGCAAATGCTGAATTCGTCCCCCACAAGATGGACCGACGATCTGGTCAACATCACCGGAATACGTTGGATGAGGGCAGCGCAGAACCCGATTGTCGTGGAAATCTTTGGGGGAGGCCTTTGTCCAGCAGTGGACTGCTTCCGGTTGATGATGATGATATAAATACTTCTAAACGCCAGTCATAAAAGAAAAACGATTTTAATACCAATTTCTTAGTGTGTAAATATTTATCATACGTTAACTAAATTCGTATAACACGTGTTTTCTATTTTTACAATATTATAATAAAAGAGCCTCTTTTTGTTAAGCAACGCATGACAACAGGCCAGGCTTATTACTTTTGTGTGCGTGACAAGCTACGTTATACGCTCGCGATATGTATGTCACTTTGTTATGTGTGTGTGCGTGAAAATAGAGGTTAAAGTTTGCCGCAATTTTTTCAACGTTTTCACAGCTATCTTAGTCTATAACAAATCGCTAACCATTAGCATGCCTTTTACTTTAAATATTGCAAGAAACCTACAACAAAACAAACAAATCTACAACAATATACTTACTTATGTACTACTATTTGCAATAGAGCCCGGTTTGTCCTTAGCCTTCTGTATCCACTTGTGTGCAAGCGAAGCAAACTACCGCTCAGACACAAGGTGACATTGTACAAGACCATCGTACGTCCCATTATGTCTTACGCAAGCATCGTGTTTGCCCACTTGCGGCGTTTGCAAGTGGTTCAGAATAGATTCACGCGCACGGCCACAGGAGCACCGTGGTTTGTTCGTAACGTAGATCTCCATCACGATCTTGAGCTGCCGACCGTCGCTCAACACTTCAAGAAGATAACGCGACGCTACTTTTATAAGGCGGCCGAGCACCCTAATATCTTGGTGAGGGAGGCATGTGCTTACACCCCACTAGACCAAAGTCTCAACAAACAGAGGACACGCCGACACCTACTAGTCGACCCGGACGACTAAATTATATTCCGACGTAAGCGCGGCTTAGCACAACAAACGGCTGGCACTCGTCACTTTGACGATGGACTCTCGTGTGCAACATACAACTTTTCCCCTCGACTAGCGAGAAAAGTGTTATAGGTTATAGGTAAGAGAAACAATTAAGATAATAAATTTTTGTGACAATGAGATAATACGCTAGGCTAAAATGAGTTTCGGAACGCACCGGATCGCATTGATAATTTTTTTAACGCGGAGTAATTCCCGGATGTATGTTCATGTGGGATTGAGAAAATTAAATCACTTTTCCTTACGCTCGCAGCAATAAGCGTTTTTGCGGCGAGTTTTCACGTAGCAATAGCGCCCTTTTCGTGCTGGAGAGGTGAAAAGCAAATTACTAGTATTGTTAACGTTAATCTTTTTTATGGTTACATTAGTCTTATAAATGAACAGTTATTGACAATTAAGTCTATGGTACTCAGCTTGGGATTTATCATTAATCACCCATATTGAGGTTTCCTACTCATGAACAGACATGCAGACGTATCTAGCAGTTTGTATACATTAAACACGGAGGAGCAAGGGCCGGAGGAGAGGCATTGTTCTGACATCACGCACACCAAGACGTGTAACAATGTCTCTCATCTATTTTGCTCCTCTATCCCAAGGAGGAATCTGGCAAATGGTCATGGGTGGAGTACAAGTTGCAAAGATACTCATGGCAAGTCTACTTAGTTCCCTTCCCGTGGTTGCCGCCTGTTATTGATCTGGTTCCATATGAAACAGATATAACAAAAACTGAGTAGACGCACTTGACCCTTCTCTCAACAACAATCTCTCCCGTCTCCAATCATGGTTCCCATCCCTCCTCTCGGCCGATCTCAAGGCCAGCGGCTCCCCCAGTTTTTGTAGGTTGGGGCTGGGAGACTATCAACGACCTACCTGCGTTTTTGGCCTACGCAGTCGATCACCGTAAGCTGGGACGAAGGAATCCTGGAGGATTGAGCTGTAGATGAGCAACACGCCCTCTTTGGTCTGGACTTCCATGCGAAACGGTAGCCCCCCGCCTCTCTAGCGTGGGGAAATGGTCTTCGGTAGCCTGCCTTCTGCAGATACCTGGCGAGGAGCCGCGGGACTGGTGGTGGTCATGCTGAGGGGGTAAGGATAACGTGGACAAACTGGGGGTGTTTTGGGAACCTATGCTCCCAGCCACGCTCTTCCAAGCTCCTGATGTCGCACCTAAACCACCAACTCGCTGTACCGACATCCTTTGTGGTAGTCTTAGTTTAACGAATGGGCACTCCCTATTGCGGGCTCCGGGGAGGGTGGGAAACCACGAAGTATGAAACTTTTAAAACTTTAACATGGATAATTTAAAGGTCTCAAATACAAAAAACACACCCGAGGGGCAACCGAGGGAAAGCCTGAAGGAAAAGCCGCACTGGCCATCCCTTCAACATCTAAAGCAACAGCTGCTACTTCCGCTATGGAGGTGGCGCAAACAGGGTCTATGGGACCCTCCCAAACACACAACACAAGTAACTTCGAGCTCAAATGGGCCCAGGTAAACGCGCCAAAAAACAGGGCTGCTAAAACCACTCCCAAAGTGGCTTAGCGGCCTAGTGGCTTGGCGAGTGAACCCGGGCTCTCGCGGAAACACAAAAAGTTACTGAAAAAGAAGGAGAAGAGGCGAGCAAAACGCAAGTCCCAAACTCAATCACTCACCTCTCCCCCCAAAACACAAACCGACAGACGGACCGAAATACCAGGACCGTCCACAACAAAAGCAATTTTCCGTAAGACTGTGCTGGAAACCAAGGCGACTGGCCAGTCCGAGAAGGAAAGTGGACAAGACAAAGGCAAAACAAAGAGGGCTAGGCTCGACGAGACCCTGTCTCCTCGAGGCGAGCCCAAGAAGCCTGGACTGACTCCAGCCCAAGACACGAGATCGACAACTTATGCCGAGGCAGCATCTGCAGACAAACCCAAGGCTGAGCTCGTCATCACATCGGCAACGGGCTATATTACTAAAGAGACGGCTGTCATAGTTGAAAAACACCTGGACGATGCGTTCATCGTGACAGCCAGAAGACAAATAATGACCGCTGAGGGCCCCATCTTCATGCGGAGGCCGACCTACTATGACGGCTCGCTTCGCCTCTACTGTGAAAATCAGGAGGCGGTGGATTGGACCGTCGGGGTGTGTTCGGAGGTGGATCTGTCAGGGGTGGGCAAACTCACGGTCACAGATGCAAAAGATATACCGAAGATGGTACGCTGCGGCATCCGTCTACCACACGATCACGATGGGGACCAAGTGCTCATTGGTATGTGCCTTAGACTGGAGAACCCATGGGCACAAGTGGAGCGATGGCGTGTCCACACCATTATACCACAGGATAAGGCGACATTTGTGGTGGTGAGTATCCCCAACGATATCGTGCAAACTGTACTGGAGAGGAAGCGCCGCCTCGGCTATCGGCTGGGTGCGGTGTACCTAAAATTCCAGGATGCCAAGGGGAGGTTCGTGGATACCCCTATGGATTCTCCGAACGAGTCAGGGGGGATGCGGGTCGCGGCAGCTGCCGCAAAACCTGTAGTCCCACCGTCCCCAAACAAGGAGACCTCACAGGCTGGGTCGAGTCAAGCCGTCGAAGCATCAAGCGACGACGAGCTCCTTGACCTGACCAAACATGGGCTGGGGGAAGAGGATCCCAATGGAGCCCCTTTCCCCCAATAAGCAAATACTGATTCTACAATGCAACCTCTATCATAGCATTACTGCTATGGCTCAACTTCGAAGATGGTTGGAGGTTGCATCTACTACACCAGCCATTGCACTGATCCAAGAGCCGTGGATTAGGGGCGGCAACGTATGCGGACTCTCCAATATTGGTGGTAAGCTCTTCCAAAACAATTTCGAAGAGGTGAGAGCCTGCATTTACGTTAAAGGGAATATAAATATACAGCCTCTTGTGGATTTCTGTTCCAGAGATCTGTGTGCCATAAGGCTGAATTCCAACCAAGACATAAACAACCTCAACATCGTTATTGCATCAGCCTACATGCATGAGGCGGATGCGGTACCACCTGAAGCACTCAACACACTCGTCAGATTCTGCGAACATAATGGATGGGAACTGATTGTGTCAACGGACTCCAATGCCCATCATCCGCTATGGGGAATGGAAGCAAGCAACAATAGAGGTAATGATCTAGTTGATTTCCTATTTACTACTAATTTAGATATATTAAACTAAGGTAACGAGCCCACATTTGTGCGTAGGCGGTGCAAAACAATAATTGACTTGACACTGGCAACCCCCAGAGCTGCTGATCTAATAGCGGGTTGGCATGTCTCATCAGAGGCATCATGCTCTGATCACAGGTGGATTCGATACGATTTAAAAATTACCAGTAACCCCGAACAACCTACAAGGTACCCGAGGAAGACTGACAAGAGGCTCTATAGATCTCTAGTAGAACTAGAGCTGGGAAAACAGCCGCCTACCACTAGGTTAGACAGCATAGAAACAATTGATCAACAGGTAAGTAACTTAAACAGCACCTTAATAAAATGCTTCCATAAAGCCTGTCCTCTGGTAACACCGGTTACTGGGGTCATATCCAAGGGCTGGTGGGGCACAGAACTTAAAAAGCTGCGAACAAAAGTAAGGAAAGCCTTCAATAGAGCAATGAATACAGGCGCTGATGTAGACTGGGATGCCTACAAGGAGAACAAAAGTCTCACTCATGGAGAAAATTCTGTGAAGACATTAATTCCACTCCAGAAGCAAACCGCATTAGGAAGGTACTGGCCAAACAGGGTCCTTGCGTTGTCGGAAATCTGAGGAAAGCCGATGGCACAATGACCCTGAGCCAGGAGGAGACTAACACGGTACTGCTAGAAACACACTTTCCAGACTGTAAAATAATACAAGAACCAATTTGGACGATACCTAACAGCTTGGTTACAGAAAACTGCTGGCAAACCGCCTATGAGATCGTCACCTACAACAAGGTGAAATGGGCGGTGGACAGCTTCCAGCCTTTCAAGTCAGCGGGCACAGATGGCGTCTTTCCTGCACTGCTACAGTGGGGAGGAGATAAGTTGATGTACATACTGACATATATCTATCAGGCCTGTCTGGCCTTCAAATACACTCCCCTTGCCTGGCGGGAAGTTAGGGTCATCTTCATACCCAAGCAAGGTAAGAGTAATTACACTAATCCTAAATCGTTTAGACCTATCAGTCTGTCGTCTTTTCTCCTCAAGACTTTAGAGAGAATATGCGACACGTTACGGAGTTACAGAGATAACGCGTTACGCAACACACCCATACACAGGCATCAGCATGCCTACTGCCAAAGCAGATCAACGGAATCCGCTCTTCACCAGGTAGTAGGAAAAATTGAACATGCCTTACAAAATAAATTAGTCTGTCTAGGTTGCTTCATAGATATAGAGGGAGCCTTTGACAAGACCAACTTCACCAGTATCAACATAGCACTTCGCAGACACGGAGTACAGACCCTGCTTATTGACTGGATAATTAATATGTTAAGCAATAGAATTATGAGGCTAACAGGGGAAGACCCGAAAGGCGCCCTTGTAGCCCGCGGCTGTCCGCAGGGAGGTGTTCTCTCTCCGCTTCTGTGGAACCTAGTAGTGAACGACCTGATCTCCAAACTGAACAACCAATACTTTTACACATAGGGTATGCCGATGACATCACCATTTTAAACACAGGCAATAATGCCAGCATGGTATGTGATAGGTTACAAGCAGCTCTTCGATTTGTCGAGGAATGGTGTAAAGACCATGAGCTCTCTGTAAACCCACAGAAAACACAGGTAGTACTCTTCTCTAACAAAAATTAGTAGGGAACCACAGACTGCCCACTATCTTCAATACAAGACTTCAGTTATCAAAAGAGGTCAAATACCTAGGTGTGATTCTAGACAGCAAACTGAACTGGAGCAACCACCTTGAATACAAAATCAACTCCGCGAGTATCACCTTATGGCAATGCCGCAAGATGATTGGCAAGAGATGGGGTCTCCAACCAAAGCTCACCTTATGGCTTTACACAGCAGTGGTGAGACCAATGCTCACTTATGGCTGTTTAGTGTGGTGGACCAGGACCAGACTTACAACTTGCATCGCCAAATTACAAAAATTTCAAAGGCAAGCATGCTGTGCGGTGACGGGATGCATGAGAACAACTACCGTCGCCTTAGAAATAGCCCTGAGCATCCCTCCGCTACACTTATTCATATATCAAGAAGCAGCAATGGCTGCGCTAAGATTAAAACATCTGAAAACACAGAGAATTGACAATGTAAGACATCTTAGCATACTTTCAGAAGCATGGTCAGCTATGCCACTTGTGGAGGCAGCTAGTGATAAAATAGAGCGGACAGGTCCGGCCACACATGGAGTATTGCTGTCATCTCTGGTCTGGCGCACCCCAGTATCAGCTCGATCCATTTGACCGCGTGCAACACAGAGCAGCTCGAATTGTCGGGGACCCAGTACTCTGTGAACGACTGGATCACTTGGCGTTGCGTAGAGACGTCGCTTCATTGTGTGTCTTCTACCGCATTTATCACGGGGAGTGTTCCGAAGAGCTGTTTTACCTAATTCCTACCGCCGAATTCCACCTTCGCACGACACGCCACAAGTTAGGATATCATCCTCACCATCTGGATGTGTGGCGGTCCTACACAGTGCGGTTTACAAGGAGCTTTCTTCCACGTACTACAAAGCTGTGGAATGAACTTCCTTGTTCGGTGTTTCCGGGACGATACGACATGGGTACCTTCAAAAAAAGCGCGTACACCTTCCTTAAAGGCCGGCAACGCTCCTGTGATTCCTCTGGTGTTGCAAGAGAGTATGGGCGGCGGTGATCACTTAACAACAGGTGATCCGTACGCTCGTATGTCCTCCTATTCCATAAAAAAAAAAAATAGAGCGGACTTTCATTTTTGACAAAAAATACAGAATAGAGCTCGAGGAAAGGAACGATAGTGTCCTTACACATTATGAGCTCGACCTCTACACAGATGGTTCGAAGACGTATTCAGGCACAGGTACGGGAGTCTTCTCGGAAGATCTATATATCAGCATATCCGAGCCCTTGGGTAAGCTTAACACTGTATACCAGGCTGAATGCATTGGGATTTTGCTAGCTGCCAACGCTATCTTGGCCAGAGAGGTTCAAGATCACTCCATTAGAATACTCTCTGATAGCAAATCGGTATTACAATCCCTTCAAGGTAAGATAATAAATTCCAGCCTATTACTTGAATGCCACTCAGCATTAAATAAGGTGGCTGGTAAAAACAACAACCTAACACTTCAGTGGATCAAAGGTCACAGTGGGGTCAGGGGCAACGAGGCGGCAGACCAACTAGCTAGAAGGGGTTCTGAGACCCAACCGGTTGGACCAGAGACTTTCCTGCCTCTGCCACATAGTTGGTTCAGAAACCAAAAGATAAAAGCACTACATCAACAATACTGGGATAGCCTTGAGGAGTGCAGGCAAGCCAAAGCAGCCTTACCTTGCGCCGACTTGCGTTTTACCAGGGAAATCTTACAACTTAATCAGTGTCGACTAAGATTAATATTATGAGCGGCCACAGGTCACGGCACTTTTAACAGGCATCTCTTTAATTTAGGTGTCACGGACAGCCCTCTATGCAGAGGTTGCCTGGGGGCAGAGGAAACAGCCGCTCACGTTCTGCTGGATTGCAGTGGCAAACTACAGGGCGAAGCACCTGGGGTCACCAGGCGCTCTTCGGGAAGTCTTCCGCGACGTTAAGAGGTTGGGTGACTTCTTGGAGGAGCTTGGCTGGTTGTGGTAGCCTCTACCATCCTCGCACGCAAAATAGGTGCATATGGACGTCGAGTTGCGGAAAGCGTCTGTATGAAGAAGAAGAAGAAGATACATTAAACACTTCCCTGATGTGTATTTTCTATATATCTATGTTATTATAGCATCAAAACAAGCCAGTTAACGTATAAATAAATAGCCCCACGCACACACTTACACTTATATAAGCCGATCAGCCGCCATTATGAAATCTACCATCGTCGGTGACGGATCATTTTACGTCGCACTAAAATATTTTAAAAAATGCTGCCGTGTATTGAGAAATTGTGTAAAAACCATGCTAGGACACAATAAAAGAGTCAAGGTTAGTGTAAACCTTTCATAGAGAGATTAATATTAATCACACAATTTTTAGTTCTTCTCATAATACATATTAATCCGATGTTTGGGACACAAAACCCCCGCTACGCGTGATAGTAACATCCGGTGTCATGGGACAATAAAGAGGGACTTTACCCGAAAAATTGGGTAATCCATTTAAAGGTGTTCTAAGAAGATAACTCATCGTCTGTTTCAAGATGCAGTGATTTATGATAACAAGCGTGTGAGCAGGTGTGTCTTTACCAACATTTTTTTAAAGTAGTGTGGTACCTACACTACTTCAAGCCGGCCCTTTATGGCCCAAGCGCCCATATTTGAGCGCTTTATAATGAATACAGTTCTAAACATTTAATCGCGTGCAACGCAGAGCTACTCGAATTGTCGGGGATCCAATACTTTGTCCTAATTTCCATCATTTGGCGTTCTGCGGAGACGTGGCGTCTAGGGAGATGACGCTGTACCGAACAGAACTTAAGACCCTTTACCCTTCATATAAGTGTTACTATATGATGTGTATTTACTTAGCAACCAACACTATAAACACATAGTTATTTGTTGATACCACGTCAGTGATAAAAAAAACGACAAAAATTTAAGAATTATATTTTAAAGAGATCCAATATAATATAATATTATTATAATTTATTCATCATTAGAGAAATGCATCGTTATTCTTCAAGAACATACTCAAAGCACATTGTAATAGTTCATAACTGTGGTTCATAATCACTAGCGCAAGTATAACAACGTACGCAGTTCTAGATGCTAGAACCTACATAATAGGGTTTTAATATTGTGCATTCTTGTATTAAAAATAAAGGCGATGAAAAAAGGGCTCGCTATGTTTTTGCGCCCGATTTTTCAGCGCAGCTACCTATACCTTTTCGAATTTTTTCTCTATCTTACGAGCAATTCTTGTATATATAATATAGAAGAATTGTATATTATACTAGCTGACCCGGCAAACGTTGTTTTGCCATATAAAGTATAATTCACGCGATAGTTTTATAAGTAATAAAATATTGTCTATATTATAGCCTGTACATCATTTTGTTCTATTGTCAATAGTTTTTACAGCTCACGCAAAAATAGGTTCTCGATTTTACACCTTGTGTTACAAAATAGCAATTTTATTACGGATCCCTAATTTTGAAAAAAAAACATAGCCTATAGCCTTCCTCGATAAATGGACTACCCAACACTGAAAGAATCATTCAAATCGGACCAGTAGTACCAGAGATTAGCGCGTTCAAACAAACAAACAAACAAACAAACAAACAAACAAACAAACAAACACTGCAGCTTTATAATATTAGTATAGATAAATCTCGGAAACGGCTCCAACGATTTTCATAAAATTTAGTATACAGGATTTCGGGGGCGATAATTCGATCTAGCTAGGTTTCATTTTTTTTAAATGTTGTTTTATCCGTGTTTTAATGAGAAACAGCTACAATAAAATTAGAATACAAAGGTTAATTTCGCCACTATATACAAGACTAAAATAGCTCAGATGGGATTGGGTGATCCGGAAAGCAGAAGACCCCGGTTTGAATCCAGATGTCGTATTAGTTTTTTTTTTGTTCATGTTTTGTACATTGTTAAAAATCCGAGTAAGGCTCGCTCGTTCGGATATTACTTATACTTAATAGGTAGAAGACAAATAAATAAAAAAATAGAGATTTCCTTGTTCTGACATTCATAGCTTTGGAACGAAAAATCTCAGCACAATTTTACGTCTGTAAATTATAGTTTTACGATCGAAAATCATTTTTATGTTTTCGTAGGAATTTAATATGACGCCAGCTATGCTCTACACATTCGTTCTTTTATTGCGCTGTAATTTTATTATTTTCTCAATTTTTATTAACTTTTAACCATCAATCGCTGGTCCCGCAATAACGGAATCAATAATACGATCGTTTGAAACTTACATTTACTTATAGTCTCAGTACTAGTCATAAAATTATAATCTTGTTGTTGGGAAATAATACGAGTTTTAGTAATAAGGTAGGAAGTGGTAAAAAAGAACGTAGCGCTATTGAATTACTGTTTGTTGTGAAAACGATCAAAGGAACCGTCTTACAGCGTAAAGCGCTGAACAATTAATTCTTTTTTTATGACTTCCTCTCTTATTTTTTAACTCTAAACAAGACCCCGGGGCATTGTGTGCAGGATTTGTAATAAAGCTTTTATTAAATATTGTTACACAAAGAAGTTAAGATCCGGCTGTTGCAATATGATCGTTTTAATAATATCTTCGCTATAGTCATTCCAAGGTGGCATTTGCAATTCGCAATTTGCTGTTGTGGTATTAATATTTCTAATTGTAGATTTTTGCCTGTAAATATCTTGAAACAAACAGTTATGTGAAATTATGGATCTATGTACTCAATAACTCTTCTGGTTTATTTATATTTTTTAACCGCCTTCAAAAAGTAAGTGGTTCTCAATTCGACGGTATTTATTGTTTTGTTTGTTACCACGGAACATTCGACTGGGTGAGCCGATTTTGATGATTCCTTATTTATATGAAAGCTGGTGCTTCTAGTGTGGTCCTATTTCAATTTCTTCAGTTCTTACAATGGCATCCATGAGAAAACCATATACTTTAGTCAAAAAAAATTAAGATGGACGAATAACTCAATTTAGCGTCGACCGATTTCGATGATTCTTTTTTTATTGGAATGGTATCAAATCAATCACTTCAAGGGTATTTTGATAAGAGTTTGGTTATGCTCTGATAATGGGATCCATGACTAAGTAACTCTTCAATTCATAGGAGATAATTAACGATACTCGGCCGAATCTTTTATATGCTATGCGGATATTTGAGTCAATAATAATAGTAGGTATATATGCGGATATACAATGGAATACCTCTTCCGTTCTTTGACGTATTTTTCATTCCACCAACACAGTCGCATTACAGACCACGGTTTCCAACCATAAAAGTTATAGATTCTAGACTCATCAGAGTCAACATCTCCCAAACAGTATACACGAACAGGGATGTTTTGGATTTCCATATCATGGAAATAGACATTTAAATGCCCTAGCTGGGCATTTAAATGTCTATTTCTCCCTCCATGTTCTTGTGAGACCTAGTCACGGACTTGCCAGAACGCCATTCATTGCGTTCTCAGATCCTAATATCTATCGAAGATCCCTCGCCAGCTCCCCAAATATCACGCTTTGATTGAGATTGGTACGCCTTCTGTCAAAATCCAAAAGGTCAACTGTTTATCGAAAGATTTTACACTGTATACCATATTTTTATTGAAAAAAGACCGCTGAGTTTCTATTCGAATGGGTGGTAGTTTTTTGAAGTTCAATAAGTGATTTAAAATCATATTTTGAATAAAAATATTTAAATTCGAATTGAGACCTTTTCCTTACGATACCTTTCGATAATATCCCGAAGTAATGGTTTAACTTAAACTTAGGTAAATGCCAAACATAACATTGCTGAATGTTTTAACCTAAACGAATAAGGTAATATTGATTTGAATTGTTATTTGGATGGAATATTAAGACGTTGATCACTACGTCGTTGTTCGTGCTCTTATGAAACAGACCTGGTATATTCGTATATTTATATAATTCAGAATACCTATGTACCTACTGTCAACCAGAAAACAACGCCATAAGAAGTCAACTCCTTGGACTCGTTGCTAATCTATACTAATATTATAAAGCTGCAGTGTTTGTTTGTTTGTTTGTTTGTTTGAACGCGCTAATCTCTGGTACTACTGGTCCGATTTGAATGATTCTTTCAGTGTTGGGTAGTCCATTTATCGAGGAAGGCTATAGGCTATGTTTTTTTTTTTTTCAAAATTAGGGATCCGTAATAAAATGGCTATTTTGTAACACAAGGTGTAAAATCGAAAACCTATTTTTGCGTGCGTTGCAAAAACTATTAACAAAATGATGTACAGGCTATAATTTTATCTCGGTATTTCCACGGAAATGAGAAAAACGCGGGTGAAACCGCGGGGCACAGCTAGTGTCAGAATATTCTGGTAAACCACTCTGCGCTACTTTCGATTATCGCACACAATTCGTTATGCATAGATCTAAGTAACGGCCGTTCCCAATATACTATCTACAGATAGAGATAAATTACTACCTTCTACTGTCAGTAATTAGCTGTCAATAATCTGAAGCAGTCCCAATATACCCGATAAGTCATTCTTATCGCCAGTTCACTGTTGCAATTTCCATACAAACTTTTATCATACAAGCTATACGTCCTCCCATGTTATCTTTTTACATATATTTGAATAAAAACAAAGCTGATATTTGGAACATGCCACATTGCCGCATTTACTCAAGGGTTTTAGTTTTATTTTATGACATGATCATCTATCAATGAAAGATCCGTCAAAATCAATCCAGCCGCGTCGTAGAATAGCTTAACAATCAGTCAGATATCCAAATACATTAATGTGTGTGTTTGCACACATAAAAAAATATCATATGAGACTGGGTTAGCCCTTATCAATTACCATTTTGCTGAAGTTTTGCTGTTACGTAAATGTTTGTCGCATAGCAACAGTTTCTAAGTAAATATCATGTCAATTTATTACCAATTATTTGATGTTTTCAACATCATACTTTTTTAGAATTTATATTTTATCAAATCAGTGTGACAAGATATACCCTAAATAAGCAAGAATTTTGTATGTCTTCAGATGGACCGGAACAAAATGATTGGAATCATTCAAAAATCGGACTGCGTTAAGGGTGTGGTCAGTTGTCAGTGTGAATTGGGTCGAGAGAAGTTGATTACAGCACCACCATTCAAACGTTTTACCAACTCGAGGGAAGATCCGTCATCAAGATATAAAACTGCACCCTGTGCTAGAGATGCAGAACAATTTAAATGCCCTACAAGTCACATACTGACAACATTCAAATCTCCCCTTCATCCCAATGAAGTGTATCAAAAAGTCTTCCCCGCTAATACGCCAGTTCAATATGTTAAAAGAAAATTGGCAAAACTGCTATCAGTTTCCAATAGCAATTTACTGCTAGCCAAAAATCGAGATGTTCTAAAGGACACTAGTCTGTTATCAGATTTAAATCCTGATCCTCAAGGAAATCTAGCATTAGACGTATACACAAAAGATGCTGAAGAGTTTTCCTTGAAGGCTATACCAAATGAATCCTTCGTCCATGAACTTCTTCAATCAATCATTCCAAAGAAGAAAACTATGGCGTTCATTGCGATTAAATTTAACATTCGTAATCAGAGCGCAATATTTACTAGATCATATCACTCGATCATGAAAATACATGAAGTTAAAAAGAATCTTGGTGGATTATTCCAAGTAGATCCCAATAATATAATTTTACTAAGAGAGGATCATCCACTTAAAGATCGAATGGCACTTCTAGATTTAGATTATGACAACTATGGGAATGTAGAAGTTGAGCTGTTAATGAAGGATAACGTAAAGTTGAATTTGGACAAGCTTTATAAAGAAATTTCTTTAAACGATATCATATCGGTCTGCGTACCTTTCGGATCGAGACATAAACATATTAATGTCGAGATCTTCTCGAAGCCTATGAAGAAACCATTCCTAGGGGGTTTTAGAAATGTCCACACAGGTATAGACTTGTACTTAGTTTGCATATAAAGCCCATATTACTGAAAATGTTTTCAATTATTCTGCTTTTATTATTTCAGGAGCTGTTTACCATCATGCCTATACGCAGACACCGCAGAAGCCAGAAAAATTGCTACCGGAGAACAAAACCTGCCGAGATACACAAACTGCTGAAATGCGAGAAAAAATCCATGTAAGAACTATCTTATTATTTGTTTTTATAATAAGTAGAAAAGCAGATAGCTCTTATAGTGTCACTTCCCGCTCTTTTCGACGACGCAAAAGTGGTCTAGACTTGATTGCTGTCCCATTCATATTATTTGCTCTAGATTATGTTCCTACGTATCGCCTGAAAGTTTCTGGATTACACCGTTTCGTAAAAATAAACATATCCATTGATCATAAAGACAGCCTTTTCAACAAGAAAGTGTACATCGTAATATGAAAGATAAAATGTTGAACTTAATATCGTATTTATATATCTATTCTTCAATCATTTCTTATTTTTCCAGGACACACCGTATAGTCGGGCTACTCAAATGAATACAGTCCAGGCTTATATACCAAACGTGACTGACAAAATCGTAATACCAAAGCCTTACGAAACGTACGATGAGATGATAACAAGATTGAATCACGCTCATTATGCTACTGTGATTCAGCGCAGTTTCAGACATTATCAATTCAGACAAAAGGTCCACAATTGGTTAAATCAATGCATGTAAGTAGTAGTTTATATAGTCTATATGTTTCAAATCTTCTTTTTAAATGATAATAAGGGACGAGACCAGCAGGATGTTCAGCTGGTGGTTATTGACCCGCTCTGCCTGATTATTGAAAAACCCAAAAACTCTGAACGGCACTACAACTGCGCTCGTCACCGACATAAGAAGTTAAGTGTGCACAGGAGCCTCCCACTGGTACCTAAATCTTCCGTTAATTACAATTATTGCAATGAATCAACAACATATTTATATTAATACCTACTTTATAAGTGGCGCAACAGTTGGGCGATATTGCATGGACTCTTCTTTCTTGGGTAAACCATTTGCAAGTGTATTACATAGGTATTGATATGCGTCGTACCTTCAAATAAGGACCTTACTTAAACGGTTATAAAAAGTCTCTCTTTAAGGGACCAGTCCATTTTTTATCAACAAAAACCTTACTAAATAATACTGTTATTTATTCGTTATCGCTTTTATCTGTCGAAAATTATTGTTATCTGTTAGACCATTGGGAGGCTCCTGTGCACACCAGTGGGAGGCTCCTTTGCACAGGAAGCCGGCTAGATTATGGGTACCACAACGGCGCCTATTTCTGCCGTGAAGCAGTAATGTGTAAGCATTACTGTGTTTCGGTCTGAAGGGCGCCGTAGCTAGTGAAATTACTGGGCAAATGAGGCTTAACATCTTATGTCTCAAGGTGACGAGCGCAATTGTAGTGCCGCTCAGAATTTTTGGGTTTTTTGAGAATCCTGAGCGGCACTGCGTTGTAATGGGCATGGCGTATCAATTACCATCAGCTGAACGTCCTGCTCGTCTCGTCCCTTATTATCATAAAAAAAAAACTAAAGAATAATATTTTGGTGGGTTCCCGACCGAAACTAAGCTTAGATACACAATATGTTAGATGCTTGAACAATTAAAACATGTAATGTACAATCTATTTTATTATTTTAGGGAGAGAATTCGCAAAATTAAAGAAGAAGAAAGATTAGAGCGTGAAGCTATTGAACGAAGACTTAAAAGAGATTTGATTACAAAAACATATCCGAAAACAAGAGAAGATTTTGATCAACTATATTCAATGGTATTTATTTACAGTTGAAATACTTTTTTATAATATTGAAGAACTGGGTTTGTCTATGATTAACAAAATTTTATAATTGTGTGTAGGTACTTCCCATTTCAGTTACACCTATTTTACAATAAATTCTTGCAGGTGGATCGTTGGAAACACGCTGAAATTGCAAGAATATCACAACTACATTCTAAAGGGCCTAAGATAGCTGAATTTACACTTCTTTTAGACAAAGAAGTAGAGTTACTACGTTGTATTGAAGATTACAGAATCAAAGTTAAGGAAGATGTTAGAAAAATTAAAGAAAAGAAGTTTTTAGAAGAACTATCCAAACCCGTTGCGTGGTACGGGCGCGATGGAAAACTCATAACTATGGACACTATTGAAATTCAGAGAGCTAGAAAACTTAAGGAATTGTACTGTTCATTTCTACGTGACGACATGGAAACAAACGAAAGAATGGAATTACTTGTAGACATGAAGTATGCCTTACAGGAGTTTCGACATCCTTTAGCTGAGGATATAATATCGCTTTTAGACAGAGAGTGTGACCTACTGATTAGACGCTGTAATGATCACCAGCTTGCATTTCTGAGGCGAAGAATATCAACGTCTTTATTTCAATTAATCAAAACATCTGAACTCAATTCGGGTGTAACAAAATGTAAAGATATTCGAGACTATAGAGAAATGCAAAATCATAGATTACATTTTTGCGAAATGTGCCACCAAGTGAAAATTTATAAAGACTTCCCACTGAATGCTAAAATGACAGGTTTCTTTGTATGTACATCGTGTTCATGGAAAGATGTCAATGAGAGATCTTGGGTCGACATGACTCCGTACAAATTTATATTGAGGGCTGTCCAGCGCGATGAGAGAAGGCGAAAATGTTGGGGTTCGTTGGCATTTGTTTTGCAAGAGAAGGATATATATTTCATAGTAGAAAAGTTGTGGCACGCACACTCGGCTATCAGTGAATGCAGTGATTTATTTGAATTGAGATTATGCCGTTGGCGAGTCGAGGAAGACTGGTCTCCATGGAATTGTTTTCTTGTGACCCTACAGGAAATGAAGGCTCACATTAAACTTGAACACCCAGAGGACGTCTACGACGAAGAACTTGTGCAGAAAGTGCTGACCATACACAAACTGGCAAAGGCTGATTTTGAGCAACTTTTAGTTGTAAATAAGCACTTCACTGAGAGTGGTGATTGGACTAACGTAAAGGCTCCTGCTGTAGCTAGAGTAAGTGCCGTCGATAGAATTTAATTTAATATCTACTTTATATTTATTAAATTGCAAATCATGTTACAATATACGTACCTACTTTTTAACGTGTTATTAGTATTAACTTCTATCTAAACATAATATATTACTTGTTTTGTCTATGGATGTCTGGATAAGAAGCCAATAGTTAGTAGATGCTCTAATAACCAACAATTTTTATTTACACACCAGTTGGAACGAAACATACGCTAAATGTTATAGACCATGGTAGATAATTATTTAAAACAAAAAAAATAATGGTAGGATGAAACCTGTTGGAAAAGGACGAGAATATAACAAAAATGAAAGGAAAAATAAATTACGGGCGATGTGAGGTCGGGAAGTGGAAGGGTGGGGTTGTTTTAAGTCCTAGCAAAAGTTGTAGATCTTTTTATTACCTACAACTTTGCCATTAATCTTTTTCGAAATCAAGATAAATCGTTATTTACCCTAAATAATGCCCCCCCCCCCCCTGTCATGATTGATATACATATTCTCTTCCTTATTCAATAAGTTTCACCCTACTATTTTTTTTTTTCACTTTTTATCATTTTCAACGGCTTCAGCACTGGTCTATTATGCGAGCATGTCTCAATATATCAGTGAAAGAGCATTCAAATAGAATTCGCCGTTTCTGAAATTATTGTAAACAGACAAAAAAACTATTTTACTGGCCTCGGTTACAATAATAGTTTCTACTATTGACGAAAACACGTTCTCGTGTGCCTACACAACATTATTCTTTTTATATTATAGAAGATTGGCAAACGGGCAATAGCCTCACGTGATGAGAAACGGTGAGGCAACCGCCCATGGACCAGAGTATGCTCTTTTCTTGAAGGTCCCTAAGTCGTATCGTTCGGGAAAACTGCAGCCGGTTATTGATTCCTCAAAGTGGCTGTGTGAGACAATAAGTTCTAATAATAAGTACATGGTGCGGGTGGAATTTAGCATTTTGACGTAATGTGGGGTAGTGCATTTGGCTGCTGGTATTAATCTGAACACCTCTTAGCACTCCCCGTGATATATGCGGTAGAAGATGCAGAGAGAAAAAAGAAATCTCTACGCAACGAAAAGGAATCACGCCGATAGGAGATGACTAAGGCTGGGCGAAAACGTTCGGAAACCGGATTAGATTTCCTCATCAGGAATTCAAATTCGGAAACCTGGATGCTATAATTACATAAATAATATTCAACAAGGCGCACATTATTCTTATTGTTTCCGAACGGAAAAAAAAACCTAACTTTCAGTTCGTAAGAACGGAAAAACCTCTATGACGTCATCCCGAACGCAGCCCTCGCGTACATTTCGGCTCAACCGCCGCACACGCACGGAAATTTCAATTCAGGTTCGCGCGAGCTTTGTAGCAAGTGGACGTCTGTAGACTCGTCCTAGGTAACAAATTTAATATTCTCTCGTATGCCATTATAAAGCTCATCAAATGATTTCACTGACATCCTGTAATATTTGAAGAATTCATCTGGGTGTTCTCGTAATCTTCGTAGTGTAGTCGTAATCTTGCTCTTTTGTGATAAAATTTACTGTTAATCTCCGAGTATTCAACGGGTGTACCCAGTAGCGACGATCCCTCTTCATCTTGTTTAGCGCCGGTAAAAGTGCATTAATAATTAATTCGTCTTCGTCGTCCATGATAATACTTGCGTGTGCTTTCACAAGCGTCTCTATTCGCACTGATCGTAAAAAAATCCGAACAAAAAAACCGGACGTTTGCGCTAGTCTCACGGAATTCCGAATCTGAATTCCAATCCTAATACCTAATCCGGTTTCCGAACGTTTGCGCCCAGACTTAGTCGTCGATGATTCGAATTGTATGCGATTAAATTGAAGAAGCTGATACAGGGGAGCGCTCGCCCAGAGGGGAACAGTGTTAATATGAGGCCGCGCCTTCGATTTCCATTTGCCCTTCATACAGTTGCAGGCGGTGGTGAAGTAAGAAATTATTTCTCAAAATGGCCGCCACAGCTGTTGACGATATTTATGCTGATTAAGGTTAAATAAATAAACACATAAATAATTGTCCTTGTTTTAATAATAATTACATGTAGTACTTTAAAACATAATTACACGTTACATTTACAATAATAATTTCTCATGATATCAAACTCTCGTGACAAGCTAACAACATAATAATCACATATCAGTACATAGGACAACGAAATGCGTACAAAGAGAATTAAATAAAACTATAATAAATTACGTAGAATATAATTTAGATATACGAACACTATACATTGTTATAATCCCGGTCGGCTTAATATTTATCAGTACTGAATAAAAATTTTGTTCTATTGTGACTCAAAAAAAAAGCTTAGGTTTGCTTTCATATAGCCGCTAGCGGAAATTATTTGTATGAAAAACCGTGCAGCGCCCCTGGTGGTCCCAGGTGGAACTAATTTTCCATATAAATATTTTAGTAGCGGGTGCATCAGAGCAAACACAGGCTCTATATTGGTATTATAGTGTGGCCGACCAAAATCTATACAAATCACAAGATATTTACACAAAATAATATTGGTTGTATGAGAATTTGATACCGACTTAAATAATTTAACTAGAAGCTAAGTTAATCGATAAAAAAGATATCTCCAAAATATTCTTTCTTTAAAATTGTACCTAAATATTTTAATCCCGACTTGAATGTCCGCAATACAGAACAATTGATTATATTCATATATAAAATATTGTATAGATTAAGTAAAGTGCCTCCATATTACTTATCTTTCTTAAAATTGAATGAAAAAACCATGACCTTGTTTGAAGAATTACTGTCACTGTAAAAGTGGCTTTTAAAGTGGTGTAAGAGGACAGACTGGGACCATTGATGGTAAAGGATAGTAGGGACTACTGCTCAACACCAGACAAATGAATGCTGCAGATGAAACATTGGGTTACCATACCACTTAATTAGTTTAGTTTTAATGAAAATTATCATCAAATATTGATTTTTTACCTAAACATATGATATATTAAAAACAAAATTATTAATATTTTGGATAGGACGAATTACTAAATTGTTAGACAGGCAGGGGCTGTGAAGCGAGTGACGTCATTACACTAAACTAACATAGTAGTCCTCTTAGCGGAGTGCAATGTTATGACGTCAGGCGGCCATTTCGCGACGTACGATATTTTTAAATAATGCGGATACGAAAATTATTATAACCACACTACTGGCTTGATTATATTGAAACAAATTAGGGTATTTCAAGGCATATAAGCTACACGCTCAAAGTTTCATTTTACTATAAGAGGTGCTGAGCAATGTTTAGCTGCCAACTATAGATTACAAACACTTTTATAATCCCATTCAAGACAACTTTAAATAAGAAAACGTAATATACCCATTGTGGTTAAAAAAGGTTTATGATGAACAAGAAAAAAATAAGGAAAACTGTGTTATCAAATATGTAAATTTATAAATTTTATTACCTAAGTTTAAACATTACTCAAATGTTATAAAGATTATCTCTTCGCTCTCTCTGTTAACTTTTCAATTCTTAGCTACTCATAAAGGCTATCCGACCTATAACAACCTAGCAACTAACGCAAACTGACGCAATATTCAACAATAGTGTCAATTATTTTAAAGCAAATTACTTCAACCTCAATAAAAACTCTACATTTTGTTCCATCGAGACGGCGAACGTTTGTGATCTCTACTAGTCAGGCGGTTTCGAATTGAATAAAAATTGAATTAAAGTCACATTTTATATACTATTTATTAGTAATAAAGCGTCTCTGATGTAATTAACAGCATTTGTACACTTGGATATATTTATGCCCTCCGTCCAGCGATACAATACAACTCTCTAGAACGAGCCCGATACAATACATACCAATCTAATTATCTAACTACTGTTTATATACAAGGAATTGTGCCTCTTGATCACGAATAATCGTCAATCAACTCTCAAAAACTATACAAAAAGTGCTCACGTAACAAAATTCATATAATGTACACTTAACGACTATCTTTGCACTTTAATGTTGCCAGCTCAATGGCTTAAACTCGGAATATCTCAATTTAATTAAGATCATAACCCACCTCCATTTACTCGACTATCTAATTGATTTATATACAACTGTGTCGAAGGTGAAGTATTACAACATATGAGGTACTAAAACGACGCAACAATTCATTCTATTGAAACTTATCCAGTAACAATGGCATGTCATCAACTATACACTAGGTACTTTATATTTACAAGATAATATTAATCTCTTGTCATGCGCACATGATACAACATTGGAACCAAACATTAATATTAGAAAAGTACATAATAAATAAAATATATTTCTTTTGAATTTCACATGGGTTGAGATAAAATTAATAGTTGATTGATAAGCTGTGTTAAAAACCAACTATTAAGTTCAGTTTTTCTTAGAAATACTTTTATTTTAACAGTTCAAATTCTCTTTGCGATGTGTGCGTAGCAAGACCATAATTTATATCATAAAAAAGGGTCTTGCTACGCGTTTAAGCGCGATCATACAGACCGATGCAAGAAAAAGACAATATGAATTAAGTTAAATTGTTAATTTATAAATTCATGTATACAATTATCATTACATAACACTGATTATCTTTACAGCAAGTTAATTAGTATATTTTAAAAGGCATTTTCAGTACAGTAACCAGTTATTATATTAAATAAGACACTTTTAAACAAATAACTGGGAGTATTTACTCAAACAGAGACATGCAAAGAAAAATTATAATTTTAAATTTTTTAGTAAAAAAAAGTAAGTAAACAGATAAATTGAAATACTTTTAAATATTATGTAATTAAGTAGCAGTCAGGATAAATAAATATTATTAGTCTAACAAAACAACATGTATTTTTATCCATTAAAAAAGTATTTTATTTAAATGTAAGTACACATATAAAATAAAATGAGTTCACAATTTAACAATTTTAATGAAATAATAATATATTGTTTTCAAGGGGTTTTCATATTAATATAAACATACTGTTAAGCAACGTGAGTCATCCATTTGGTTAAATACTCCGAGAGACATAATGATATTCCTCCAACTTGAATAAGATTCTTCTATCTGCATATGTTGTGTATTCGTGGCCTGTTAACCTGTCGGCACAAGTTACAATAATAATATCAATATGAACATATCCAAAAATTTTCATCATCACCAATAAAAAAAAGTAAATTTATTTTTAATACAGATACTAGCATAAAAGTATTCTATAGAAAAAAAGTGTGTGTGTACTTATGTATGCACACAAGAAGTTATACTTCTCTGCCTAACGAAGCAAAAATCATTCATTCAGAAGATAGCTTTGACAATTAATTATTAGATAATGGATACGGCTGTATGGGCTTGCACCCTTTGACTGTAGTAATAATGGACAAAGAAACCGGATAATGGATAAAGAAGTATAAATTCAAAACTATAAAGATGTTACTACAATAGTTATCACTCAATTTTCGGTCGAACTTTCTGCTTATATTCAAATATTTATTGTGTTGCTAAGTTTAGCAATAACAGTTACTAAACAGATTCGATGCTTTCTGGAATAGGGGCTTAAGTCAGACAAAACCCAAATAAAGCCAAAATTGAACGTATGAAACTAAGTAATGTGCTCAAAATATATTTTGCATTTTTAACTAAGTATTTCTGGAAACAACACTACATACATTCACATAAGACTTCGAATCTGTAAGAATTCTTACAAAAATGTGACACTTATATTATTTATTGCCGAGTGAGAACACAAAGACCAGAGTCATTCATTTAATTAAACAACCAATTTATGTATTACAATAACAACTAATTGTGATCTTACATTTGTTTCAAGTAAATTGTAAATACCAATCCACAATAATTTAATATTTAATTCTCTGATCGAACTCTAATTCTATCGCTATTAATCAAACCAGTCACATAAAATTTTAACAATGACTAGTAGCATGAGCGAGAGTAGCTTGAAGGGTCCTGTGTTAAGCTATATCTGCTTCAAGCTGCTCTTGACTGTATTCTAAATCATTGTAGAACATATGACCTCTATATAACTGCTGTTCCAATTATTAACGGCCATTCCCAATATTCAGTCTATCTCTTACTTGAGATTAAAATCGTAACTATCGTTGACTTTTCTGTCCTTATAAACTTATCAATGGTAACTCACCTTATCCGTACACGCTGTCTGTCAATGGGACGACGTATACCCAAGATAGAAGTTTGTATGGAAATTGCAATTCAAGCGTCCCAATATAAGGCGATAAGAATGACTTACCGGGTATATTGGGACAGCTTCAGATTATTGACACGTATTTACTGACAGAAGAAGGTAGGTAGGTAGAAGGTAGTAATATATCTCTGTCTGTAGATAATAAATTGGGAACGGCCGTAAGGCGCTTTCTCCACGAGCGTGTAAAATGATTATCGTCGCGCCACGTGTGTTTTCGCGAGAGGAGAAGACGGCTGAATGCATCATCGTGCATCCTAACCGCGATCACATTTTCAAATTAATTCTTTAATAATAAAGCAATTGTACCAGTCTTCGTAGTCAACAGGAGATAGAAGTAAACACACGGCATAGAGATACTATCATACGCTTGTGGCAGTAGCGCCTAAGCCATCTTAATAAAATATGTCTAAAATGGTGTTCATGTTTATGGGAAATATATCATTGACTTGAATTGGCAGTTTCGATACAGACTAGTATTTAAGGCAAATATGTTAACGTTAATCACCTCAATCAGTGGTATCCGTCTACTTCCAAGGATGATATCCTGTCGGAGCTAGTGCTATAGTTCATATAGTTGAGGCTGCTCAGCGACATGTCCTGCGGCACGTCGGAGGGGGAGGTCTGGTAGTAGTTATTGTAGTTGGAGGTGGAGGTATATGGGGCGGCAGGTTTCGGCTGTTCCACCGGCCCGTTCTCCTTGTCGCAGCTCTCCATAAACTGTATTATGCGCTGTGTAGATTTCACGTGCGCAACAATCGCCGCTTCCGCCTGAAATAGATTTTTGCTGTTAATACGACCGTCTATAATCATTTAACGCAAATGATAAATTTCACCGCTAATGTTCCTAGTTTTGAAGAGGGAACCCTGATTTGGTTACACAATCCCGTAAGGCGAAAGGGGAAGTCTCCGAAGCTTAAACTGGGGGGGACCATACAATGTAATCACAAGGATAAATGATGTGACTCTCAGGATCCAGCGTAGCCCTCGAAGTCCCTCGAAAATCGTACATGTCGATCGGGTAGCTAAGTACTACGGAAGCAACGATGATCGGAACGATCATGTCTGGGGAGGGGGCAGTGTTGCGTAGCAACGCTTCGATGTATATGACGAGAGTTGTCAAACTTCACGTCGTGCATCAACGTAAATGACGAGAGTTGCCAAACTTCATTTATTCAACGATTCAACAATGATAATATCAACAGCAATACTCGTAGCTCAGCGGAAAAGTGTTTACTTTAGACGCTGTAGACCCGGGTTCGATACACCTACCAGTGTATGGATTTTTTTGGGTTTTGTAAAGTTAATGGAAATCTAGAAAGTTCAAAATCAAATCGAACAGAGTAAAAAGGATGGAAAATGTGTAAGCAGGATAAAAATAGTTAAAAGAATTTATAGTACAATATAAATTTAAAGATGGAATGGGAGAATCATTTTGAAAATAGAACAGATCCGGGGGTATAGCCGTAATAAGCGTGGCCTACGGCAGTTCTAGTTCTGACTCGAAAGTGTAAAGGAAGAAGAAGAAGAAAGAAGAAGTAGTTAAAAGTGGAAAGTGGTACAGGTGAAGAAGAAAGAAGACTTAGTGTTCGGTGCGGTGTGACGTCTTGAAGGTTCCGCCACCCACAAGAGGAACAGCGGCAGACCGGCGAAGAAATGCATGTTCAGAAAAGTGAACGCAAATATTGACTCGTTCATATAAGCGGAGTATTTATTTGCAATACCTGACCCACTCTCGTGTCAATAGTATAATGTTTTGTATGACGGTAGTAACTATTACTAGTATATAGCCCCTTCTATCACCACTACATCTTTGGTTCACTCGTTACGGGATAGCCTGTATATACCCTTTTGCCCTGTGCTTCCCGGGGCATAAAAAAATAGGGGAAGTCCCAGGATCAATGGTTATCGTAAGAGGCGACTATCGGCATTTACCAGAAGGAGTCGTCTTTGCACAGGATGCCGGCTAGATTATAGGTACCACAACGGCGCCCTTTTGTTCCGTGAAGCAGTAATGTGTAAGCATTATTGTGTTTCGGTCTAGTACTGAAGTAGTAGGTCAGCTAGTGAAATTACTGGGCAAATGAGACTTACTTATGTCTCAAGATGACAAGCTCGATTTTTAGTGCCGCTCAGAGTTTTTGGGTTTTAAAAGAATCAATGAGAGGCACTACATTGTAATGGGCAGGACGTATTAATTACCATCAGCTAAACGTCCTACTCGTCTCATCCCCTACTGTCATAAAAAAATAAAATATGAATACACAAAAACAGACTTAGAAGCACAACAATATATTCTTGATAATATAATGTATGTTCATAGGCGCATAAGTGAATTTGCTATAAATTGTCATAACCATAATGTTAATTCCAGGACCAGACAAAAACTCATAATGCCTTCTACTCGGCTAAGTCGAGTTATTATGTATTTGCTTTTACAACACTGTTACTTTTACTATAACCATAAATGACTTTCTTAATAATACCATAGATTGGGAATGAAGTGACCGCCGTCAGGGTATTAAATAATAAGTATAATTGTACAATATTATTTTGTAAACATATTATTTTCGATAAAAAAAGAAGCTCGCTAAGTTTGTTGCGCCCATTCTTCTCAGGTCTGAGACATTCATTTTGAATGGGCTGTAGTTTTTTTGACTGTTAATAAGAGATGTCATATCCTATTTTGAATAATAAAATTTGAATTTGTGTACACAAATACTGTTAGGATATCACCCTCACCATCTGGATGTGTGGCGGTCCTCCACAGTGCGGTTTTAAAGGAGCTTTCTTCCACGTACTACAAAGCTGTGGAATGAGCTTCCTTGTGCGGTGTTTCCGGGACGATACGACATGGGTACCTTAAAAAAAAAGCGCGTACACTTTCCTTAAAGGCCGGCAACGCTCCTGTGATTCTTCCCGTGTTGCAAGAGAATGTGGGCGGCGGTGATCACTTAACACCAGGTGACCCGTACGCTCGTTTATCCTCATATTCCATAAAAAAAATTACATATACTGTACTCTACAATATTATATACTCACACTGGCAGTCAGCGACAAGAAGGTGTAGTACTTGTGCAGCGTGGGTAAGAGCGGCGCATATGCGGGCACGTGCGCTCGCACGGCGGCCGCGTGCGTCGCTGACACCACCGCCATGTTGCCCACGAGCAGCGCCAGGTACGCGCCCACCATGGTGTGCTCCATGTGGGTGCCCGCGCGAGCCAGCACTGACAATGACAGCATATTTAAGCAACACATAATACATTAGTTATTTATGCAACTGTTGAGTAATAAGGGGTATTAAAACACGAATGTGGGTAAACCCACTCAACTTCGGCTCGAGTGATAAATCACTCGAGCCGAAGTTGAGTGTGATAATTATCAACAGATGCGTACAAGACTTTATCTACATACATGCTTTAAATCCTCTATTAAAAATTCTGAAACTGTTAGCTTATTGCCAACATTAAAACACCCAATGTTCTAATAACCATTACATCATCAAACGAGTGTTGTAATGTTGTACTGAATTTCATAACAACACTCCTATTTCGTTTTTCAATCCCTTCATGCTCAAAGAGTTTTAACAGACAGTCACATACTTATTGCTCGATACGTGGTATCTGTATGAATTTCAAAAAAAGAACATTTTCGTTTACGCGCGTTCCACACTACCAGAACGTCGCGGGCCGTAAAAAAAAGTAGGTTATTCGAATCCCCGCCATTTTTCTTCGATATTTTTATTGTTTTGTTTACAAAAAAAGAGCGATAAATTTTAAATGCTGCAAAAAAAACATAGTATTCAAGTGAATTTTAATTATTTCTCTATACAAATTGTAAATTACTACTAAAATAAATAATTATTACAGGAAATAAGTACTTAGTTTATTTGTAGTAACAGATGATATTAGTTATTGATATATAAGGTTACTACTAGAACTGGCTATTTTAATGTTAGCAGTAAGCTCACTGTTTCAGAATCTTTTACAGGATTCATATTCTGGGTGTAGATAAAGTCTTGTATGCAACTGTTGATAATTAGGTATTAAAACACTCGTGTGATACTATTACTACACTCGGCTTCGCCTCGTGAGATAAATCCACATTCGTGTTTTAATACCCCTTATTACACAATAGTTGCTACATATAAATAACTATTATCTACACCCAGAATATGAATCCTCTAAAAGATTCCGAAACAGTTAGCTTACTGCCAACATTAAGTATGGATGATATTATCCATTACTAATTATATACAAATAAACTAAGTATTAATGAAAAAAATATATATTTTTAGTAGTAATTTACATTTTGTATTATGCAATTATTAAAATTCACTTGAATATTATGTTCTTTTGCAGCGTTCAAAATATCCGGCGATGTGCTGTCAAAACTTGAATCGCTCATTTTTTCAAGAAAAATGGCGGGGATTCGAATAACCCACTTTTTCTTACGGCGCGCGACGTTCTGGTAGTGTGGAACGCACGTATGCGAAAATGTTCTTTTTTAAGAGGGACAGAGAACCCTGAAAATACCACCAATATCAGTGATGATCAAAATGTTCAATACATACATTTAGCAACAGTTTCATCGATGTCATCCTGTTGTTTCTTCTTATCACTATCTGCTTCATCCTTTTCACCATCCAATAAGGCATCTGTGTTTTCTTCTGCCCGCCTGTATATAATATAATATTAACACACTTTTTACACAAATTATCTTGCCCCAAGTTAAGCATATATAGCCTGTGTTAAGGGTTACAAGACAATGATATATTTAATGCAATATACTTACTTAACCATACATAAATTCATATAAACGTACATAAATACATTTAAACATCCATGACTCGGAAACAAACATTCATATTCATCATATAAATGCTTGCACCTACCGGGATTCGAACCCGGGACCTCTAGCTTAGTAGCTAGGATCGCTAACCACTCGGCTATACAGGTTTATCAAATGGGATAATCCATAAATAATGTGCTTATAAAACATTCAACAAGGAACATTATTCCTTTCATTTGAAATATGAAAACAAGTTAGAATGTGGGTCACCCAAAGTTGTGCCATCGATGCTGGCTTGTAAAATAGTCAAATACTTTTTAATTTCTTAGGTTAAGTTACGTGTTGGGCTATAATTCTAATCAAAATCTAGGTGGTCTATGCCTGAAATTTATACTGTTTTACTCCAGCCGATCCAACTCTAACCGGAAGCGATATACCTCCTTATTCATAATAGTCTGCTAACTTAAAGCATTGCTAACTCTCACTCTGTCTTCTTCTATTGACCTAAGTCATAATGAGAAAAAACACTCCTTAGTGGCTGTTTAAAGTTAGCGGACCATTACGACTGAGGGGGTAAGCCTAAGAGTTTAATTTAAAAGTATATAAGCCCAGAGTGATTTCCCCGATGATAGTCATGCTTTGCAAATAGGGCCGTTGGTGATACCTATAGCATACAAGTGTCTGTTTAGCGACCTGTGCCCGGTCATTGTGGCTATGATAGTGCGAAGATCATTATTTTTCGGCAAAAGAAGGGCCTCATTTGTGTGCCATAGTACCCCGTGTACCCACACGGGGTACCCACTTGTGAGGTACCCACCTCACAAGTGTAGTATTGCCACTAGTAATGGTCTTATCACACACACTCGCGATTTTTATTCCCGTCGGTACCCCGACCTCTGGCTACCGGCAGAGACAATAGGATGGCACTTGCTTTTATCTTTACAAACCTCACGCGCTTCCTCTACATTCATTACTCTTTTCATACATCCTCGCCGTTTCTGGGCGCTTCGGACCTTTCCTTTTATTAAAATAACGCCAATTTGGCCAACGATTGTCATACGAGGTCTCCCCCGACCACATTGCCCACACACAAACTTCGGTCATATCAAATACATTTTTATATATTGTATACCAACAAACAACTTGATGTTAGTTGATATTCAATATATAAAAATGTGAAAAATACTTTTACCAGTAGTCCCAGGCTCCTTTGAACAGGAATCCCGCTAGATCATGCCACAACGGCGCCTATTTCTTCCGAGAAGCAGTAATGTGTAAACATTACTGTGTTTCGGTCTGAAGGGCGCCGTAGCTAGTGAAATTACTGGGCAAATTAGACTCAACATCTTATGTCTCAAGGTGACGAGCGCAATTGTAGTGCCGCTCAGAATTTTTATTTTTGGGTTTTTCAAGAATCCTGAGCGGCATTGCATTGTAATAGGTAGGGCGTATCAATTACCATCAGCTGAACGTCCTGCTCGTCTCGTCCCTTATTTCCATTTAAAAAAAATGTAAATACAATAAGCATCTACCTCGCTAGTTCAACTCGTTTGTAGAAGAGATCGACGATCAGGTCCAAAGCGGAGACACTCCTCGATATGATATCATGTTCATTATCGATACGTATCCTCACGCTGAGCAGCCTCTGTGTGTTGATATCATTGTTTTGAACAAGATTGATCAACAACATTAACACCTGAAAAATATTTATTATATGTTAATAAGAAATTTTGGGTATTTTTTATTCAACAACCTTTGCTTTCAACTCTTCTCAACACCACTTATTTAACAAGAGCCTCGCAATATGGACTGGCTGTCTTAAAACACCATAGTGCTGCATTTAGAGGAAGTTTTCGCTGCAATGCAACCAAATGCTGGAATAATCTTCCACCTCCTCTTCGTGAATTACGAACCGTCGAAAATTTTCGCCGGAAATGTAAGTCACGATTCTTGGAACGACAAAAACAAGATCAGCTTTGGGAGCATTGGTGGTGAAAATATAGGTGTTCTCCAGTATTATAGATATATGTTTGTTGATATAGGTTTCTTTTAATAGTAGTATTAGTTTATTTTAAAACATCTAAATATTTTATTATCGACTATTTTGTATTGAATTTTATTCATATATTATTATTAGGAACCATTTACTATATATCGAGCGCACTGTATCTCCAAAGTTAAACGGGCACCGCTGAAAATCATTGCTGTATCATGGCCACGGCCGTGTCACAGATAATCCTGAGTCGGTGACCCATTTCCTGCACTGCACAGGAACTCTCCAATATTAAATCTATTACTATTTAAATACGTTACTTTTTGGTTTGTTTTGTACTTTTATCTTTTAATATTAAGTGTATCCTGTGAGTGTTTTGTGAAATAAATGTTTTTCTTTCTTCTTTTCTTTCTTTCTTTGCTTTCCTATCACATATCTGAATTCAAGTCACAAGGACAGATAAATATGTACAGATTAACATAGGTCTTTAATTCAATATATATCTTTAGAAAAAGGAATTTGGTATAGAACTTTGCAGTCTCAGCCTCCTCATACGCCGTGGTTTTTTAATGTAAAGATTAAAAGGAGGTTGATTGTTATTGCTCACAGACTGAGATCCGGACACATGCCTTTGAATAAGTTTAAATTTTTGATAAAAATTGCGGAGTCACCTCTTTGTGAGTTATGTGTAACAATTGAGGATGTTGAGCACTTGTTAAAGGAATGTGTCCGATTTCAGTCTAGTAGAGACAAAATTGTAAGACTTATGGGTTTGAACAGATTTGATACGGACATGTTTGTAAATATACTTGCCCGCCCTGCATCTATGGATGCCATAAGTCTTATTGTTTGAACACTATAGATATAACTTGCTTTTGGTTTTATTAACTTTTTTTGTTTAAGTTTGTTAAGTTAAGAATTTTATGTTTCTTTTGTCTTTTTAATGTACTTAGATTATAATGGGGCTGACATGTACATACATATAAAAGCCCCTAAATCAATAAAGAAAAAAAATATGAGTATTTATTTCGAACACCCAGAATATCACTGGGTATATTTTTGTTCAATATCAATTGTAACATTATGTCTGAATAAAATACAGTTAAAAATCATTATTTTTAAAGTAATATCCCTCACTTCTGAGATTCATCATACAAATTAAATTTGTAACCAGAATTTATGCACGAAGCGGGACTCGAACCAGCGCCGTTCGGCTGTCTTGTACAACTCTCAGTTGAGAACCTGCCGTTCGGCTGTCTTGTACAACTCTCAGTTGAGAACCTGCTCAACTAGCTCTTTCAAAATGGAGCCACAACCTGAGAGTTGAACAAGGCGTACCAAGATTTACGATTCATGAGTCACTCGAACGGTAGGCTCAGTCGGTAAGAGCGCGCGAACGGAACCCAAGAGGCGCGGGGTCGAATCCCGCATCGTTCATCAATATTGGTTACACATTTAATTTGTATAAATAATCATTGTTGCTTCATGGACAATAAACGTGAATGATTTATTTATTTATTAAACAAACTGCAGTTACAATAGGTCCAAATAAAGTCTGATGGGCCATATACATTTTACCAATGTAACTGGTGTTTGAATATTACATTAAATTAAATTAAACAAAGAAAAAGAATCAAGATAGGATTAAAATGTTAAATTATACATAGACTTTACACAAACATAGCATAAAATAAAAGTAACGATTAAAATGTCAACACTTATAAGTCCAAAACCAATTATTGTCAATAACTTTAAAATATCCTTAACCATCGGGTAGTCCTTAATTTAAGATAAGTTACATAAGATTATCACAAAATAATTCGGAAATATTATAATAGCATTTATTTATGAGCAACTCAAGAGTTCTCCTTTTGAATTTATTAAAATTAATGCTTTTATGGTCGTCAGGAAGTTTATTGTTCATAGTTATTGCCATGTAGTGTGACATGATGTGAGTGTATGTTTGGAGTGGATGTGTCTTTTGCACTGTGCTATTTACTGATAATTTGGTGTGTCATTGTGTAGGTAAATCCAAAGGATCATAGTGTACATCACATCAATTATGTAATTATTAAAAAAAAAGAACAATTTGAAATAAATATCCCAAACCTAGTCAAATATGTGGGGTAATACCCCACATATTTCGTAAGCAAGTTGAATATACAGTCGCGACCAAAAGTTTGGAATCACTTACTTGAAATTGTTTCCCGCAGTGTTGCTTACCTACTAAATTAATTTTTAACTATCATAAAAATGACATCATTGTAATGTTCAACTTTTAATTTTAAACTGACGCCGAATTCATTAAAATCAAGCCAGTATTTAAGAAGCTATCCCCGAATAAGTTTTTTTTTTATGAAAATAAGGGACGAGACGAGTAGGACGTTCAGCTGATGGTAATTGATACGCCCTGCCCATTACAATGCAGTGCCGCTCAGGATTCTTGACAAAACCTTAAAAATTTTGAGCGGCACTACAACCGCGCTCGTCACCTTGAGACAAGATGTTAAGTCTCATTTGCCCAGTAATTTCACTAGCTACGGCGCCCTTCAGAACGAAACACAGTAATGCATACACATTACTCCTTCACGGCAGAAATAGGCGCCGTTGTGGTACCCATAATCTAGCCGGCATCCTGTGCAAAGGCACCACCCACTGGTAAAGTGAAGGACTAACTACGTAAGTGATTCCAAACTTTTGCTCGCGACTGTATAATAATGAAATATTAGTCAGGATTAAAGGAGGAAAGTTGCATATTTGGGGCACTGGTGCTTAGGCACGTGCCCCAAATATGGTACTTTCCTCCGTGCCCCAAATATCTATCGTGCTTAGGCACGAGAGGTACAAACTCTTACAACTCATCTTGATGGGAAAAGTTGCCGGAAGAAGAGGCGTAGGTCACAGAAAAAAGTCTTGGCTGCGCAACATCCGGGAGTGGACTGGCATTGCGAGTGCGGCAGAACTATTTCGCCTCGCGAAGGACAAACAATTAAAACTACCAAGCTGACCGCCAACCTTCGCTAGTCGGAGAGGCACGCGAAGAAGAAGAAGTCAGGATTAAGTTTTATCAGGATAGATCTTAACTATGTATGTAAAGGATAAATGTACTCACACAGACACTGAAGTCAAAGTTTTTACTATCCGGTATGAAGTTATCCTGATTATTTAACATAATAAGACACATCTCCATCACTGAGGGTTGCTCTCCCACTACTTGTGCGCCCAATGACGATGCTGAAATAATATTAATGTGTTCGTAATAAACAATATGTTATGTTTTTAAAGTGATAACCCTCACTTCTAGGATTAATACACAAATAAAATTTGATAAACAAAATTTTATGACCGATGCGGGATTCGAACCCACGTCCTCCGGCGTTCCGTGAACAAAGCAAACAGAATTTTATAACGAGGTGGTACTCGAACGGTTAGCTCACTTGGTTAGAGCACCGGCACGGAACGCCGGAGGTCGTGGGTTCGAATCCCGCATCGTTCATAAAATTTTGTTTTTCAAATTTTATTTGTGTGTTCGTAATAAGATGAAAAATACAATAATGTACTATATACTCCTTAAAAAATAGGTACAAATGTTGTACTACGCTCTGCATGGTAACCCCAAAGTGGTTGACTTAACTTCAGTATGCAAGTATTTAGTCCTATCTCAAACTCCATTGTCATATAAAATAATAATTTATAAAAAGTAATGATTTATCTGCACAACATTTTGATGACTCCAAAAATAACAATAATTGTAAATACATTATGATGATTACTTGCTGACCCAGCAAAGGTTGTGTTGCCGATATTAAAATCGCGATACAAAAGTAACTGTTGTTCGTAGATGGGTGAAAATTTGAAGTTGTATGTATTTTTTAATGCTCAGACTCATAATCAAACAAAATTAAAAAAAATGTCTTAAAAATAAATTTTGGCGTGGACCACCCCTAACATTTAGGGGGATGAAAATAGATGTTGTCAGATTCTCAGACGTAACCATATGCACTCAAAATTTCATGAAAATCGGTCAAGCCGTTTCGAAGAGTTTAAATACAAACACCGCGACATAAGATTTTTATATATTAGATTGTAAGTTGTAGAAGAAAAAGTTTTTTATTACTTTATAGTGTGTATCACATTGTTTTGGAATAGTTTTTTTTTGAAGTCGGTTGTTTTTTTTGTATTTTTTTTTATTTTTGGTTTTTAGTGAATCTGAAGTACACTTACTAATTTGTCTGAATATGTGTAGACCTACTAAACGTGCTGCTCATATGAGACGCCGCTGTTTAAATAAAACATATGAAGTGTTCAGAAGATATGCCTGAGACCGTCTTGCCAAATTTCATATGATTCCACTCCATATTCGTCGTAAACGACAAGATTTGTTGACCCTCCACAAAGTACTACATTTCAACTTAGACTCCCCCGCTATGCTATCTCAAATAAACATAATATTAGACAAATGGGCCGAAGATCAAAACCCTTTTCTCTAGACTTTTGTTCAAATAACACCTCGTATTTATAACCCAATCATAAGAATGTGTCGCTCATAAAATGAAATAGCCAAATTAGACATAGATGTTTTCGATTCGACACTTTCATTATTTTTTAATAAACTGAATAAAATAGTTAAGTAGATTAGGAATTTTGTAGTTCATTTGATTTTAAAATTTTATTCAAGCTGTGCAACCCCGTAGTATTGCAATAAGATTTAAATGTAATTCAATCAAGACTTTAGGTTAGAAATTATTGTAATCTGTTTGGGTTGCCTAAATAAATAAAAGAGGAAATCTACCTCGAGGACAATTTCAAAAGAGATTAACGAGAGTGCAAAAATAGAATGCTTCCGTCATATTGCAATGCAGCAACGAACGTAAGCACAATGCATCCTTACTGTAAGCTGGTCCGGATATTCGATTACGACAATTACTTGACCATAACGACGCTACAGTAGGTGACGTCGAATATTCGGATAGCATCAAACTACTCTTGAAGTATATCCTTTCCAATAAAAAAAGGATTAATTAAAATTGGTTGGCGTGTTATAGAGTTGTTCGTTTATAAGTGCAAAAAGACATTCATGGTGTTCTCGTAGATGGCATTGTCAGGGCTGGACCAAATAGGACCACAAGGGAAGCACCAGCTTTCAAATAAAGAAAGAATCATCAGAATGGGATCACCCAGTCGAAAGTTTTCAGCTAACTGACTAACTAACTAGAATGCTTTTTTTGCACATGCACCCTTCGTTTATCTCTTTTGGAATTGTCCTCGAGGTAGATTTCCTCTTTTATTTATTTTGGCAATCCAAACAGATCACAATAATTTCTAACCTAAAGTCTTGATTTAATTACATTTAAATCTTATTGCAATCCTACGGGGTTGCACAGCTTAAAATACGTCGAACTGAGAACCTCCATTTTTTGAAGTCGGTTAAAAATTTAACTGTTCATAGAGCAAGTCCCATAGTCGACTCGAGGTGACTGGCAGAGCAAATGAGTTTTAGTTTAATCTCAATCAATACCTACTGAATAAAAATTTGTCAATCGTTAATGACTAAACCAGGCTGTGTACTCACGGGTGTCAGCGGTGAAGACTGCAGCGCAGTGGGACAGGTTGACCAGCACCTTGACTGCGGGTAACGCCGCGTCCAACAGCGCGGGCCGCAGACGCGGCTGGCATCGTGCTTCGCTCACGCAGCGCCGCAGTAACCCGGCCATCGTCCGCGCTGCGCCCAAGTTACCACTCACCAGATGCTGCTGATTCGCTTCGTTCTGTTGTGTTACCTGTACATACATACAAATATATAGTTACCTGTGGGAGGCGCCTTTGCACAGGAAGCCGGCTAGATTATGGCTATTGTGTGTTAACATTGCTGTGTTTCGGTCTGAAGGGCGCCGTAGCTAGTGAAGTTACTGGGCAAATGAGACTTAACATCTCATGTCTCAAGGTGACTAACGCAATTGTAGTGCCGCTAAGAATTTTTAGGTTTTTCAAGAATCCTGTGCGGCACTGCATTGTTATGGGTAGGATGTATCAATTACCATCTGAGCTGAACGTCCTACTCGTCTCGTCCCTTATTTTCATACAAAAAAAATATATAACCATGTGAAAAAAATCTACAATTCAAAAAATTGCCAGTTGTAGAGAATGCCGAAGTGAAATCTCAGAACTATTAAAATGTGAAATTTATTAATTTAAAAAAAAAATCATTAGCACCCATTTATTTTTAAAACTTATTGCAATAACATATTAATAAAAAAAAACACTATTACAACAATGCACATAATAAACACATTGAACTTTTCACTAAATCCATTCAAATTCAATATCATTTAAGTATAATATATATACAGCACTAATATTGCACAATACGTCAGCTGTACAGCTACAGATATACTGCTATAAGCATTTCTTTAATAGATAGCCGATATCCCATTATCTTTTGGTGGCACGAATCAGTATCTACTTACTGGGTACTCTAGTACCATAATGCAGAATGTTTTAAACTTAACGTTTTAATACCTATCTTATTGCAAGGGATAATATTCCATTATTGAATGAATGTGGGGCCAACATCAACATTTTTTTCAATTACAGGGCAATGGTAGTCATAACTGTGTGCATATTGAAAGTAGCCTGAAAGTGAAACAGGCTATTTAATATGTAGATCCTAGCTCGAAATGAAGACTACTTAAAAATAATTTACTTATGATAACTGGATACTACAATAAACACATACTTTATTACTATGTTAAGTGTGACTCACATTTTCCAGTACCCGCATACATCTATCTGCCTTCCTCAGTATATCAATTTGCACACTTGTCCATGAACTTGCTGGTGATTGTAATTTCTCTGCACAATCTTTAATAGTCCGTACTATGTGATCCACTCCACCCAGGTTGCGTAACTCTTCTTTGAACCATTCCCCGGCGCGTTTAGATGTTAATGACAACAATGTTTCCATTGCCAGGTGCCCAACCTAGAAATTAATGTATTTTTTGTATTCAAAAGGCCTTATTAATTTACTTTCTCAAGCTATACTACAGCATAGAGATTGCAATCCATAAAAACGATCTGGTAATCCGGCATCATTAAACATTTATAGGATCCAGCGACCAGATCCGGTGCTAGCAATTTCTGGCAAAATAAAAGAGCTGTTTAATGAGTACTGAGATGAGGTACTAGGTAGGCAGGTTATATTTGTTTTCTACTATCATTTTTTCAAATTCAAAATTGGTTTTCTTATAATATACATAAATTCTGCATAAAATAATATTATTTATCATAAGTTGATTAAAGGAGTAGTAGTTATAGTAAAACTCATTATTGTGTTAATAGTGCTATTCATTAGAAAGATTCATCAAATCATGATGTCTGACTATCTGTCATAACATAAATATATGCCTTGCTTGTTTGCAGGCACATAAGTGAATATGCCAGAAACTGTCATAACCATAATGTTAACACCAGGAACAGACATAAACTTATGATGCCTACTACTCGGCTAAGTCGAGTTAGTAAGTCTTTTGTGGGGCGATGTACATGCTTTTACAATAAAATCCCAGAAAATGTTCAAAACAAAAGTATAACGTTATTCAAAAGAATTGTTAAAAAACGTTTGTGTGGTAAAGGTTACTATAACATAAATGACTTTCTTAATGATACCACAGATTGGGAATGGAGTGACCACCCTCAGGCTATTAAATAATAAGTTTAATTGTACAATATTACTTTGTAAACATATTTATTTGATGAAAAAAAAAGCCCGCTGAGTTTGTTGCGCCCATTCTTCTCAGGTCTGAGGCATTCATTTTGGAATGGGTGGTAGTTTTTGACTTTCAATAAGTGATGTCACTTCCTATTTTGCATAAAAATATTTGAATTTGAATTAGCAATTTCAAATTCCTTAATAATATAATTATTGTGATCTCATCTCAGCACATTACGTAAGGTTAATTATATTAGATTTTATAGAGTTACTAAAATAATTTATCTATCTGTGAAAGTGAAATCTAGACTGAGCTAGTTGTAATATCGTTAAAATTTTATTAGTTACCTACACTACTAGATTTTAATTGTTTGCTTGATGTCTAATCTTAACATTGGATTAGAAATAATGTTGAGTTTATATATGAGTATGTTATATTTTTCTTTATAAAATACCGATATTAAATATGTACATGTTTTCACTTGATTAACTTAGTAACAGTTTTGAACCGAAAAGTGAAAATTGTCCTGATTTGATCAATCCTGCCAGATCCGGCTGGATCGATGGGAATCCGGAAGGATCCGGTTCTGACTGAAAGTGACGCCAGATTGCAATCCCTAAGCATAAAGGACTTTGTCGATGATTGCACACCTGGGTAATTGGATATACCATCCCAATCCTTGAAATTTCATGACAAATATATTTTCTAGTTCCCAAACTTCGCTGGTCTGAGGCTCATTTTTTGGATAGATGTTAGATTCTGTTGTTAAATTATTGATACAAATATAAGATATTTTGAAATATTTTACCTCTAATTCTACAAGAAATATTACACTACAATTAATGTTAACTTACGGTTATATTATCTAGATCTAAATGTTGAGCTTTCCCTTGATTCTTTATTTCTGCACATAACTCCCGAACCCTCTCTTGTGTCTTTGTGAGCTGAGCTGATGTTAAACCACAGTCATCTAATGCATCCCTGAAAATATAAATAAATTATCATATAAGATCATGTCCAGGTATTGTTCCATATTAGTAAATTTTACTTCCCTTTTCTAAATGAAATGGGATTGTGTAACTTAATTTAAATAGTTATGCAAAATAAGGCATGAAATTGCTGAGAGATCCAATATTGGATACAAATCCACAATAATGAAGGCTTTCTAAACAAAACAGCAATTAAAACTGACTAAAGCCAGTATGCAAAAATTGAGTAAGAATAAAGTAGGTATAAAATTAAGTGCAATAAGTGTTCTGTGCATGCCAATATGCTCCCTTGGGAACTGTTCAAAAATTTCATCAATATCAATTGGAAGGTGGTGAAGAGTTACTTACACATATGTAATAGGTAACATTATAGTGGAATACAAGGTCATGCATTTGTACGATATTAACTGGTATTGAATTTTATACACTTGTCTTATTGTAAAAGTATAATAACCCGCGAGGTGCCAATCAGACGTCTGACGTCTGCCATCAAAACTAGAGATATAGCAGATATTTTTTCGTTAAATATACACAGAGTAAGACAAGCTACACGATATACCACAAGTAAGGTAATTTAACAGACTATAAAAGTAAGAATATTTAATTTTAAAACTTTATCTGTGTAAATACGACAAGCCATCAAAATGCTGTCAGCCGTTTAGCCCTACTTTAAACGAAATTTGTTTGAATTACGCAGTATCTATTGTTTATGTAATCTAACAAAGGGCTAGTTTGTTTAATAACAAAAGCATTGACGTTCGTTTTTATAAAAAAGCCGAAACACTTCAAAAGCAATAAATTTTATTGTAACACGAGCCCATTGAAATTGTCGTCGGTAACGCGCGGCGGCTTAAGACGGGCATGTGCGCCACGCGCTTTGTGGCAGCTTTGCCAGTGACGGGATAATAAATATAAAAACACTTACTTGTGAGATACATCAGACTCTAGTAAGTTCAACATAAGTTCAAGTGATTCCCTGTCAAGATCCATGTTGAGACGATCTTGTGAGAGTACAAACATCACAGTAGCTGTACATAGACCTAGACTCTGAAAAGCAAACAATGATTATTAGAATATATTAATGCTTCCTTGTTCTATTTTTCGCACTAAATTTAAAAATGTGATGTTTCCTTTTGAGAATATTATATATTTTTTTATCTTGATGTAAGATAATAATAGGCTGGGGGAAGTAACAAATACTTTTAAAACATTGAACAGCAATTTGAATTTTTAAATTTATTGCACTGTTATCAAGAAAATCAAATTTTATATAATACTAGCTGACCGAGCAAACAGTGTATTGCCGATATTAAAATCGCGATACAAAAGTAACTGTTGATCGTAGATGGTTAAAAATGAGAAGTTGTATGTATTTTTTAATGCTGACTCATAAGCAAACAAATTTAAAAAAATGTCAAAAAAAATTAAAAAAAAAATTGGCGTGGACCACCCTTAACATTTAGGGAGATGAAAAATAGATGTCTGATTCTCAGACCTACCCAATATGCACTCAAAATTTCATGAGAATTGGTCAAGCCGTTTTGAAGGAGTTTAACAACAAACACCGCGACATGAGAATTTTATATATTAGATATATAATATTTTTTTAATTAATAAATATAATATATAACCATACATTATGTTTATTAATTAAACATTCTTATAATAATTATAACACGCATAATAGTGTGGAATATTCGATCTTTTTGAATTATCCTTAACCTTGTCACAATATTGAAAGTGATTAAAAATTTTGAATGCTTTACTGGTAATATATTATTTTTTATAAGTGCATACCTGATCATTTGTAGCATCGTGCAATGCGCTGAAAAATTTCTGCACTGTGCCGTGCGCTCGTAAATGCATACGAAACGCGGGCGCAGTACACTTACTAGCCAGTGTGATAGCCGACAAGCATCGCGTCGACATTGGATTGTTGTCCTGCAATAATTATAAAAGCAGTAAGAAAATCGATCAAAGTCTTTTTTTTATGGAATAGGAGGACAAACGAGCGTACGGGTCACCTGTTGTTAAGTGATCACCGCCGCCCACAATCTCTTTCAACACCAGAGGAATCACGCGCTTTTTTTGAAGGTACCCATGTCGTATCGTCCCGGAAACACCGCACAAGGAAGTTCATTCCACAGCTTTGTAGTATGAGGAAGGAAGCTGCTTGAAAACCGCACTGTGGAGGACCGCCACACATCCAGATGGTGGGGATGATATCCTAACTTGTAGCGTGTCGTGCGAAGGTGGAATTCGGCGGCATTAATCAGGTTAAACAGCTCTTCGGAACACTCCCCGTGATAAATGAGGTAGAAGACACACAATGAAGCAACGTCTCTACGCAACGCCAAGTGATCCAGCCGTTCACAGATAGTCTTATACTGGAGATCTATTTAGTTTTTAATGAATAAGTATTTAAGGGCATTTGAGTGATCTTAATTAAAAAATAACCTGCATGGCATATTTTGCCTGTAACTTTTAGTTAGTTGAATTCATTAATTAAAATACATCAGTGACAGCAATGTAAAGCAATTATGTTGGTATTCATCCAGATTTCAGTCATTATCGGTGGTGGATCTTGGTCAGACACTAGACATTCAGTATTTCCTATGTCAGTATTGTAAGACATAAAATATGTTCAAGTAATTATTATATAGGTAGCTATTATTTGAGTAAATTGATTTAAGAAGAGTGAAATAAGTTCACACAGACTGACAGAATTTTCACCTTCAAATTCCAAAGAATAATTCCCTTAATAGTTTTTTGGACATTTGTAAGAGCTACTGAAAGAAGGGCAATCAATAAACATGAAAAATATTGACCGTAATTTTTCATGAATTCCTATCATATAAAATATACAATGCTTTTCTGACTACTCAGAATGAAAAATATATTTCCACTCACACATCTTTATGTCCCAACTCCACAGAGGAACTTGTGTGATAAGCATGAGTCAATTAACTGTTTTCTCTATTATCAAGTTACAACATATGATATGTATGTTGTACATACTACATGTACATAAGTTACAACGAACGAAAGCTTTAGAAAAATCAATAAATTATGTAATAATATCACAAAACACAAACACATTTATCAACCAAAATTATATAGAAAAGATTAAAACTCAAGAAAATATTTTTAATTCCCAATAATTTTTTTCTTTACGTTAAACATCCTAAAGAGAAAAGTTGTGTTGGGTCCTTGGAGTTTGAGTGGTTATTTCTTATTGCAATAATAATACACAAATAACTCACTTGTAAAGCATCCAAAAGGAATTCCACATCATCATTAAACTCCTGAAACTCTCCTATTTCTTGTATTTGATGGGCTTTTTTTACATTTCTGACAACTGTGTAATACTGAAAATAACGATTCAAAATTAATAAAAAATCATTGAAATATAAAATTAACTACAAAATAATGATTGTAAGTACTTCTTTAGCATCCTTAGCACATCTCACACTGGTGTAAGGTTTAACAGCATCAATGGACAGTGTGTCACTGATAAGATCATCATTTGGTCCATATCTTGTAATCCTTGTCAGTTCTTCAGAAACTTCTGCAACTGGATTCTGTGCTACTGTTGACTCAGCCTGTTCTGGTCGTGGTGTTTCATTTCCTTTCTGAAAATTGGATTAAATATTGATATCAACAGTTCAGTATAATTCCATAACAGATTTTTATTTAATATTTACAACCACTTTACTCTTCCATAAATAACCCAACCTTTGTTTTCCTAGTTAAAAAGTATTGATGTATATTATTTATATATTCACTTTATTTAAATGTAATTTTTTTTAAATTTTATTTTAAGTAATTAAATTAATGACAACAGTTTATAGCAAATTTGTATGGTATGAAGAGAAATAAAATATTTATTATTCCTTTATGAGGTTACCACTGCAATAATATCAATGTTGTAACAACTCTGCGTAGATTTTTTAAAGCTATATAATGTTTGTGATAAAGAAAATGGTATAATTTTTGCAACTCACCTCATTTGCCCATGCATGTTTGTAGAGATGTCTTCTTTTTCTTGCAGGCAGTGGTGAAGGGTTATTATCATTACCTAATTGTTTGCTCTTAAATATAGAACCTTTTTTCTTTGTTATTACAAGTTTAACACTTGGCTTTTCTTCAACATTTTCCTCAGAGTGAGGAGATTTGAACACATCCTGTGGTTGTTTTTGTATTTCTTCTTCAGATAATTCATTAGGGCAGCTATTGTACGCAGAATCTGATGAAGGGGTATGAGTTTGTAGTAGGACATCACATTCTAACTGATTCTCTACTGCTTCTTGCATTTCCATTCTTTCATTGTTGTCCACATTTACTTCATCAGGTACATTATTATCAACAATTTCACTTGATGGACTTAAAAGTGTAATTTTATGCATTTGTTTTTTATTTACTTTTAATTTAATGGTGTCAGGTTTTGTATCACCTGATAGTATGGTAATAAGGTCATTATGCTCTAATGGGGCATCAGTTGATTTATCACCTTCTCTCTCTTCAGATATTACAGCAGTTAAAGCAGTTTCTAAGGGTATTTCTGGCCTTCTCCTGGTTTTCCTGGCTTCTCTTTTAATATCACCAACAGTCTTTGTCACAGATTTATTAGAAATACCAACTGCAATATTGTAGACATCATCATCATTCTCATTATAATTAATATTGGGCCTGTTTCTCCTTGACCTTCCTCTAGAGCTCTCGGGCGGCTTTGGCTCAGGTTGTGGTTCTTTTATTTCTATACTTTCTTGAACAGAAGAATCTAGCTTAGCTAATTGGGATTCAATAACATCTAGTTCCTTATCCTTACTGTGCACTTCTGGTTTCTTTTCTGGTTCATGTATTGGAGATGCAAGTGTCTTATAAAGGTCATATGCATCAGACCCTGGTTGAGGTGAACAAGGTCTTTTTAAAGGCAAATCATCCTCTGATATTCTATGATGTTTTTTATGTTTATGACTGTCTTTTTTATCCTTTTTCTTTTCTTTTTTTGTCTCTTGAATAAAGCTTGAACATTTAATAGTTATCTTTAGGCCTTCTTGTCGTGGTGAACAGATAGCTTCCATTGAAGGACTCTTTTTGTGATCTAAGCCTAAATCAGAGTGGTTGTCCATAGATGAGTGGCGATCAGATCCTGGTGAAGTAAATCCTTCATTAGAGTCTGTGCTAACAATTCTAGATGTGCCTTTTGATATTCTAAGTACAATAGGTGGTGGCTTACGTTCCTCATTGCTATCCTTACTAGTAGATGGGCTGGCTGCCTCAGTTTTTGCAGAAGGCTCAGATTTTATCTCAGACTTAGGAGATGGTGGGGATATAAGCGGACTTGCTTTGGTTGTTGGAGTTTTGGGTTGCAACGGCTCATACCTGGTAAATTCAGGGATTGGACTATTGCTACCATCTTCTGCATAATTTATAACTTTATCACGATTTCTAACCAAATAACGTTTATTAGGAGGCTGGGTATTTTCTACAGAAGAATCTTCTTTCTTAGCAGCCTTAGTCGTAACTGTATGCTTTTTGCCTCTTGATTTTTCAGAATTACGTCGAGGTAGTTCTGGTGATGATGAATCTCTGTTATGCCTACTTCTCTTTGCTGGTTTCTTCTCTTTAGCAGTTGAATGTTCAGGAGAAAGTGGTGTGGGATGTACAGGAGGAGCATAAGTTATCTGTGGCACAGGTGGATATAATTCTGTGTTGCGTGACTTAAAAAACTTCTTAGGCTTAGGAGGAGGTTGTTCTGTTTCCACAGCAGGCACTGTCAGTGGACTATTTTGATCCTGTACTGGCTTCTTTACAGCACTTTGCTGATAAGCTGAAAAAAGTACTCATTAAATTTGATGATCACTAATAAGACAATATTCTAATAGGCTTTCTTACCTTATTGAGTTATTAAAGTAAACATAATGTTTCTGATACATTAATCAATTTTTAAATATTGTAGCGATAGCAAAAAAGTTTGTATTTACCATAAGGCGCATTCCTTATTGATGTAAAACTTGTAATTCCCCATTTACCAACAGTCCCTGCAGAGCGCGCAGCTGTTGGGCAGTTGGAATTTTCTCTAAATAAAGCACTATCAAGTGGCACAGCTACGCTGCCACTTCTTCCTCTGCCCCAACGCGACATATTGATATAATTTCATTAAAAACGATAACACCTGCATCAACTTAGAGACTGCCCTATCCAACTTCTAAATATTATCAGTCCATAATGCCGACTTCCATTAAACTTAAAATTTTCACATACACAATAATATCTCGCTATAAATGTAACACTTCTTATAGTATTTCAAAATGAAAACAGAAACCATAACGATAACACACCCGCCATTTTCACAAAAGGTACTTGTGTCAGGGACGCATTAGAACGTACATAATGGAGATAAGGGGTATCCGCACTACGTCTTTTGATAAAATAAAATCCAAATCACGATATTTAATGATTCTTGAACTTTGGCGTAATTATTTGATGTAGTATTTAACATGAATGGTGACAAACACGATCCAAACTGCGATGTTGTCATCTCATAACACTAGCAGCAGCGCCATATTGGATAATTGGAATTTGTTTTTTTTTTTTTATTTATTTAGTGGCACGGGGGAATGAGCAAATAAGTAGCCGGTGCTGCCAGCTCCAAAACTACTTTTACAGACTCGCAATAGAAGAGATTAGAAAGTAGAGCTTTTTCCTATGTTATATTTTTTGTTGATACTCAGTCTTGTAGAAAATAATGTAACGATGGGTAGTATAGTTTGCAGATAACACTTCACTCAAATTGAAAGTGAAAGAAAGCCAAGTTTTAAATGACGTAGCCTTAGAATATTAAGGCTACAGAAGTAGCGTCGGTAACTTCATTACAAATAGAAATGATAAGCAAAATACAACTTAGGTTGAGATAGAACGGGGCAAAGCTATTGTTCTTACATCTCTATCGTGTAACCCATTTTATTGTTTGCCCCAATGTCTACTTTGAGGCAAATAAACAAAGAGCTGTCATGTTTGGCGATTAGTATTTTTGTGATTTTATTGCATTCAAATATATTTGGTGTGATACAGGTATAGTTATAAAAGTTAACAATATGGTTAAAAATCTATAAGTTAGCTTCCACGCGAAAGTATTACTTTTCACCTAACGTTTTAAAAATAAAATAATTTTCAGTCCGACCATTGTGGGCAACTTATTTAAGTAAATAAAAGGATGCACAATATCAGACCAAAAAAGGTGATTATTATACCAGTTACTGGTAGCCGTGTTGAAAACCTTAGAAATAATTTAGTAAATACCACACCATTTTTACACTCTGCGAAAGTGCTAATTTTCAGTACAACTTACTCTTCAAATCAATTCAAATCAAAACATTGTTTTAATGATTGGGCAGCAATGGGTATCCACTAAAGTTGGATACGCTTATAGGAGCTTTATTATGAGAAACATAATAAAATAAATATTTATAGTAACTCCCTATTTAAAGCGCTAAGCTTAAACATAATTGAATAAAGTTTATTTGACTTTGAATACTTACAACATAATGTGGCGTCGTACATAAGAATAACGATAAGAAAATCACACTTCACACCTAAGTAATATTTCACAACTTATAATTTAAGCTAATAAATTCGTCAAAACAACAAGATGTTTTGTTCACAAAACATACGCCATTAAAAAATATGTTGCCAGCTACGAGTATAAAAGTACTATTTACCCCGAGTTCCTCCGTTGGGATATTTTCTTATGTTTATTGGTAGATATTGATAGGAGGTTATTAGTATTTAAACTTCAACAGTAGTCTTATAGTTTTGGAAAAAAATGCTGTGACATACACGGATAGACAGACAGACATGACAAATCTACATGGGGCACACTAAAAGTTTTGCACTTCTAGCTAATCGGAACTACTTGAATTTCGAATGTTATATTTTTTGAAACGTTGCTAAATTCTTAGTAATAAAAAAAAAACAAATGGCGGGAAATCACTTGTTTTTATTACACATCAAAGAGAGGTCGGGTTTCTCTACATGACGAATTTTGCGGCCTTCAACTGCCGTCAACGAAAATAATGTGGCTACTGTTAAGCGGCTAATTGAAGAAAACCAGAGGATTACCTATGAGACAATTTATTTATTTATTTATTTATTTAATAGGTACACACAACAGAATTACAACAAATACATAATAAACAAAATAAACTATCAGCTAAATACAAGATAGGCTGCAATTCCACGAGGGTGTGTACTCAGCATGTTTAGCATAAATTAATAACTATGCAAATACAACAGAAATAGCGATTTTAAAACTAACTTTAGGTAATGTAGACTTTGGACAAATAGAAGTGAATAATTATGGTAGTTGTATTAAGATGCTTTTTTTAAAAATATAACTAATTAAGGAATTTATATAAACTAGATTTCCATTTACAAACAGATGAACTGTGGATGTCAGGTACTTCACTGATTTCGAGTAGTAGTGCATTGTATTGACGACAAATTCTATAGATAGGGTTATGGAAGGACACGTTATTATTGCAGAACGGAATGATAAAAGGCTGTTCATGTCTTGAAGACCGACCGGGAACTCTTAGATGGATATTCGACAAGAGGGAAGTAGAAATTGTGCCATCCAGTATTTTGTATAAAGTCGTTAGGCCATGCAATTTGCGACGACTCTCGAGGCTCAGTAACTTGAAGTGAGATAGCCTTTCCTCATATGTAGTCAGCTCCCTTTTTAGACCAAACCTAATCGTTAATACGCGAAGAAGACGTCTTTGAATAGACTCAAGCATATCAGTATATGTATTAATTATTATATGTATTAATTAAGTAATTCGAGGACTATTGGGGATTGGTTAGAGCCAAATTCAGAAAATTTTACAGTTCGGAAACTTTGTTGTTCTTGGATCCCTCATGAACTGACATCGGAGAAGAAGCGGGCTCGCTTGGAATGGTGCTCACAGATGCTAATGAAGTACGATTACGGACATTCTATTGCTGTTTATGACATTGTCACAGGAGACGAAACGTGGATTTATTGTTTCGAACCCGAAATAAAACAGCAATCATGTGAATGGGTGTTTGAAAATGACAACAGGCCAACAAAAGTAGGAAGGCGAGAAATGTTGGTAAAAAAATGATCCAATTTTTTTTCTCAGCTACGCATACCCTCTGCACAATTGCACTTAAAGATCAAAAGAGTAGGTACTAATGCCGAGTGGTATTCTACCATTTGTTTACCCAGGGTGTTAAAAAAGTTCGCAAAAGAGGACAAAAAAGCCGCGTTCTCCTGCATCATGACAACGCTTTTTCACACACGGCCAACAAAACTAAGTCATTTGTAGCTTCCGAAAAAGTACAACTCGTCACCCATCCTGCACATAGCCCCGACCTAGAACCCTGTGTTTTCTGTATTTTCCCTTAAATCAAAGATTTAATGAGAGGTTTCACTTTTACCAATTCCGAAGAGGCAGTGATAGCGTTCAATCAGCACGTAGAAAACATGCCTTCATAACTGTGGTCCTCCTGTTTTAAAAAGTTGTTCGATCGCATGAAATTTTTTTTTTAATGTAAAGGAAAGTACATATTTTGTAAAGCAATAAACATAAAATTTTGATTTAACATTAAGTTGCGCAAAACTTTTAGAGTGACCTACGCATAAGGGTTCCGTTTTTTGCCATTTGGCTACGAAACCCTAAAAACGAATTTTAATTTTTCAGTACAAATCGGAAATTTTATACTTTAACTCCAGATATTATAAAATATACATACCTGGCATTATAGCACCTGAATTAGCAATAATATATAACGAATGCAGAATAGGTTTGATCCCTGACCTCATAAAATACAGCACCTTTGTTTAAATCGGGCAGTTCTTTTGATCCTGCTAATTTTAGGCCTATTTAAGTGCTGTTTATTTAATTTTTTACAAAGTTTGCTTCAGCACCTACAAATGCATTTTTATAAATTATTGAACAATAATCAATTCGATTTCACTAGGGTCTGAAGCATTTGGCATTTTTTGAGATTTGTCCAAAGCATTTGACTGCGTCCACCGTGAAAGTTTTCTCCAAAAATTAAAGCATTATGTAGTACAGCCGTACATCTGGCAAAAAAGTTCAGATAGTTGACGTAAACTGAAAACGTTGTTTGTATTAACGATTTTCTTTTTGTGATAGATGATAGCCATGAGATTGTATTGTTTGCTAATGATTCTTCATACAAATGACATCAAAAAGAATTCTTAATAAATTTTGAGAACATATTTTTATGCCTGTTTTAAATTGACCGCCCTGACATTACATAGATCTCACAACTTTTTACCGTAGATGAACTGTGTTGCAAGACATTGTCTATTTCACAAGTTATGTTTTTGGTGGTATTATTAATTGCCGTTATATAAGATCCTGTTCCAGCACTTACTTCATAATTTATTTTTAGATACTTCCATCAACATCAGAAGGTACAAGTCACCCTTAATGATGTGTGCCACCAAACGACATCTTGGCTAACGAGATAACCGACATATGAGATGTTAACCTTACGAGTCCTGTCAGTCCTTACCATACATATCATACTATAGTCCATGGTACACACTCTTTCACCTACCTACCTAAATTACTAACAAAATATACTCTAATAACAAAATAAGCCTTAGGAATTAAAAAAATCATGTCAAAATAAATGATCTTTAGCTACTTTTATCACAAACCAAAAATAAAGTTCCTACTAAACATTTTTTATAAAACACCAGCTGACCCAGCAAACGTTGTAGTGCCATATAAAGTAATAAAAAAAATTCCTTAATTAAAATTTTTGTATAAAAAATAAATGCAACCGATTCTCAGACCCACCAAATATACTACAATTATTGTATTCGATCGCCAACTTGCAACCCTATAGCGGATTTGTGGATGAAAAGAATAATATAAAAATCGCGATACAAAAATAGAAGTGGATCGTAGAAAGACGAAAATTTGAAGTTGTATGTATTTTGTTAATGCTAAATCATACTAAAATAAAAAGGATTGTGTGGTTTTATGATACCACGGTAAAATTGAAACTTTTCTTTCACATTATGGATAAATTTTTTGGAATAATATTCCATTAAGGGTATAAAATACGCTTTATCCATCTTAATTTTATACTTAAAAAATTGGAATGATAATGGGAAATAATAAAAACAAACATAATAGCATGGAGCATTGGCACAAATGAGTAACAGTCTATACACTACACGGTCAGCTGCTGCGAACTATAGGCACCGCCCGACCGTCACGCGACATCCAACACACAGACGAAAAAGTTTGAGACGATGTAATAAAAGTTTCACTTTAAAAAAACATTGTCAAAAAAATAAAAAATATATATTTAGGGTCACCCTTATCATTTAGGGGTATGAAAAATGGATGTTGGCCGATTCTCTGATCTACCCGACATGCGCACAGAATTTCACATAAATCGGTTCAGCTGTTTCGGAGGAGTTTGGTAACAAACAACGGGATACGAGAATTTTATATACTTATTAGATATTGCAAAATTAGAAAAGGTTGTTTAAATAAATCTAAGAAAATTATGAATATCATATAAATTCAGCTCAGCTGAAAATAAATCACGATTTATGTGGAAAATAATACACAATGAAACAAATAAAAATAATATAAGAATAAAGCAAAACATAAGTCTTAAAACTTCTTTCTATATATTACTAGCTGACCCAGCAAACGTTGTATTTCTATATAAAGTAATAAAAAAAAATTGAGGTGTAAAAAGTAGATGCAACCGATTCTCAGACCTACCAAATTTATCGTACTACAATTTGTGGATGGAACAGAATAATATAAAAATCGTGATACAAAAATCGTTCATTCGAACCATTTTTGTATCACGATTTTTATATTATTATTATTTATTATTATTATTTTATATTATTTATTATTATTATATAATTCATCACGCGGGTTGATCGTAGAGGGTTGAAAATTTAAGGGTTGTGTGTATTTTTCTTAAAAAAATAAAAACAAAAAATTACGTCCAAAAAAAATAAAAATAAAATTTAGGGGTCCACCCCTACTGCTTCTTACAAAACGGAGCATTTCTAACAAATATTCAGGCTTTTTGGTCCAAATAACGACGTGTGAAGTTGTCTTCTTGCACTCATGTTCAGGATGCCCTTGCTATTCAAGTAAGGAGTAATACTTATATCATTTTGATAATAATCTTATATATAAAATTCTCGTATCACAATGTTCGTTCCCGTACTCCTCCGAAACGGCTTGACCGATTCTCATGAAATATTGTGAGCAAATTGAGTAGGCCTGAGAATCGGCCAACATCTATTTTTCATACCCCTAAATGATAAGGGTGGTCCACACGAATTTGTTTTAATTTTTTTGACTTTTTTTTTTAAATTTGTTTGATTATGAGTCAGCATTAAAAAATACATACAACTTCAAATTTTCACCCATCTACGATCAACAGTTACTTTGGTATCGCGATTTTAATATCGGCAATACAACGTTTGCTGGGTCAGCTAGTATGTATATAAATTATTATGTGGCAGTGCAGCCGATGTTAATACCATCATTGTGCTGCAGAAGAGGCCTATTCGCGCTATTAATAACCTAATGTATAGCCCCCTTATTCATAATGGTCCGCTAACTTTAAACAGACGCTAAGGAGTGTTTTTTCTCATTCTGACTTAGGACAATAGAAGACACAGTGAGAATTAGCAATGCTTTAAGTTAGCAGACTATTATGAATAAGGGGGTAGGTGTTTAATAATCATTGTGAGCAACATACAAAGAAATAAACATTTTAACTGTAACAATATATTATTGATGATGTTGCATAAGTACATAGGCATATATTAAATACATTTTCTGGAAACTGTAATAACATTTATGTTAACACCAGTTAAACATAAACTTAGTGGCGGCCTTAGGGGTGGCGAACAGAGCAATCGCCCGGAGCCTTGCTCTTGCAGGGGCCTCGCGCAACGACCCGAGCAAATTAAAAATCTAATCTTTTAAGCTATTGCATAGCATTTATCGCGGGCTATGAGCGCGGCGACCGAATCAAGAAATTCCGTAACGAAATAAAACCTAACATCCCCACCCCTGTTCCATGATCAGCGCCATCTATCGGAAACTGTTATGTTGTACTACACTCGATAGATTTAACGTTCGATTTGGACATACGAAATAGTTTATGAAAGTGACACTAGATGTCGTATAAGCTAATACTATATATTTTTAAATTCAACTTGGAGTAAAATTATAATTTTGTGACCATTAAGGGTGTCTGGCAAGGGGTTGCAGGATGGTAACTGTCTGACAATGAATAACGTGATTTTTAATAATATTCTGAAGGTAATACCGAAAAATCGCACTTTATTCTTTGTTGTATTTAGATCGGTATTTTACACACCTTTAGTACCGTTTACCTGACAATGCCACTGCAACCCAAACTCCATAATGGACCATCGTTCTTACTTCGGAGCATTCGCTGACAAACATTCCACGGGCTCTTGCTCTAGTAGATACATTCTAAAATTAAATCGAATGTTTTTTTTTCTGTGTTCAGTATTCCTCAAATCTCAGTTAGTCTTAATTTTCATAATTTTTGCATAGCGGTGCCGTGACAAGTCGAGCTAACATTATTGGTTCGGAAATATTTTTGGTTGTTCGGTACATTTTGGTTATTAAATTTAATTCTTATTTCTAGTTGATTAGTGTTAGTAATTAGTGATCACAGTGTACAAAATCTTCAAAATATTCAAATAACTGTAGAAAAAGCTTTTATTTATAAATATGGCGGAACGACGACGTTTTGCTGCTAAATGCGACTATTTTGAGCGAAGACACTGTAGACAGTCCTAAGCCTGTTTAAGTGTGAAGTAAAATTCACTGATAGATGTCTATTTAAATTCAACACCTTCAGGACCTCTAGCCAAGCCTGGTGACCAGATCACCCAGTAACTCATTCAAAAATACGAAAAACCTATGTAGGTAGATTGTTTATTAATGTAATTAATAATAACTAACTGCTACAAGAATCTACAACAAAATATGGGACCAACATTGACGCGGTATTTTCTAGATATTTAGAGGATATCAAGTCTCAAACTTATGTTTCTTATTTCAGTTACCATAAACCTATAGATTCAATGATAAACATTCCTGAATAACCTACATGTACTGTATCATAATAAAAATATTTGAAACGATATTAAGTAACTTCTCATTTATTCAATAAAAGAAAAAAAAATGTTTTCTTATCGGTCACCACGCTCAAAAAATGTAACTTGAATTAGTATCAAAGAAAAAACTTGAATTATTATCAAAGAAGAATAAATAAATAATTATAATTGTATAAGTTGATAAAAAATGCTATGCAATAGCTTTACAGCAGCAGTCCCCGAGTGCCACACGTCTGTTTAACTATATATTTTTTAATTCAAACTCGTGATTTTGAACCTTAATTACTTATTAAGGTTATAACATAACGGTAAATTAAAATAAAGTTAGTTAACTAATTCATTTATTCAAAACATAATTTTAAAATTAATTATGTAGGACTTGAATATCGCGCCTCAAAACACTTGAAGATCGGTTTTTTTATCGCAGAGCACTCGAGTCAGCTCGGGAGTCGGGAATATAATGTTCTGCTCCTGTATCGCTCGGGGAATCTCTGTTTTTCCATTCGTTCGTCAACTCTTGTCACCTTTTAATTATTTTACTTGAAGTATGAGTTACAAAATCGTTACTTATAGTACCTATATCTATCAATTTGATTTAATATTACGTTCTTATAGTACCTACATATTTAAAGTATTGAGTGAGCTGGAAAAGTGTTAATTATAGTGTTCGAAGTAAATCCATCGAACAGCATTATATTACAAATATTGCTTAGTAGATAAAATTAATTGTAATAAAACCATGTGTTGCCTTTAGTAAGGCAGTACGCGGGTGACTATTGGTCGGACTGGTCCTAGTTACAATTAACCATTACAGGACCGGCCCGAGTAACCAATTTAACCATTACTACCAATGCACAGTAGAGATGCAGTACGCGAGTAACCATTGATCGGGTCAGTCCTAGTTACCATTAACCATTTGCCTATAAACATTACAGGACTGGTCCAAGTAACCATTTTAACCAATTAATACTAGAAATCCGCGTACTCACCAGTAGAACCATTAATTATAGTTATTTAGCAAGTGTCATAGATAAGTTTAGTACCTTAAGTAAATAAATACTTTTACCATAAAACCAATCTATATATCTACCCCTAAGTGCACCCCTTTTCATATAGTATTTGAAGTCCTTCTGGACCACAATGTTGAATTTGCAAAATGTTGTATTTTTATGATGTCGAATTTGTTAAAGAAAACGCAAAGTTAACAGTTCACCGGACCCACAATGTTGAGTTCCTAAAATGTTGCACTTTACATATATTGTAATTGAAATGATTTGGAAGACGATGAAGTTGCAAATATGTTGATTTAAAAGAGTGGGAATGAATTTCTTGCCACTTCTCATTAAGCTCATCCTTATATGAAGTGGCAGTTAATGTAAGGAGAAAAGTAAACTTTTGCCATTCATAATTGTCATTTCCGTGACCTACATGAGAAAAGTGATTTTAATCTGATTTGATTTATTGGGTTCGTTAAAAGATAAATTTGCAATATGTACATAGCAAAAATATAATAAATAAATAATCTGAATTTATTCGAAAATTAATTTAAATGAATTTTTCTAGGTAGGTAACTAGCCATTTGTAATTAAATTTATTTATTTATTTATTATTTAATTTATTAAGTAAAAATTATTTAAGTAAAGTCATAAGTGATGTGTCATCCTTTTCTATTGTCAATCTAGTTCATAATTTCTGTTCGTTTAGTATGAAATTAAACAAACTTTAAAGTAAAAATATTATGACTCCTTCTCAAGAAATTATGTTTTCGAAAGATCATAGGTAGGTATGTATGTACATAGAACTGGTAATTGATGTTATTTTTTTTACTTTTGTTTTTCGATTTTCTTTACTTTTTTACTATTTCGACATCTCCTAGTACTTACTAGTTAAGATTCAATATTGTGCGAATTCGACATTGTGGTCCGGGTGGGCAATTCAACTTTTTATAACTTCAACATTTGGGAGATCATCAGAATCCAACATTTTGCAAATTCAACGTGATGGTGCAGAAGTAAAAAATTGTCTGAAGTTCACCTCACTTTCAAAATAGAAAGGCCGCCTCTGCATAAACTTATTATGCCTAATTGCCTACTACTCGACTAAGTTGAGTTAATAAGTCTTTTGGCGATGTTATAACGAGATAACAGAAAATGATCAAAGTAAATGTATTACGAAATTAAACAAAACTGGGCATTCATTCTTGGGCAACATTTGTCCAAGTAACAAGTGCAATCAACGCGGAGAAGTTCCAAGGTCAATCAACGCTATTTAGAATGTCTATTGGTGGTGTATTCGCTATCAAGGATTGAGTGATCCCTATTTTTGTGAAAAATTTGTCAAAAACAACACCATGACCTACCATTACCAAGAATAGTCTTTTCAGCAAGATGTCAGCACCGGGTCATATAGCGCTTGATTCAAACAAATGTGATTGAAAGTTTCTGACTTCAACATAGCTGAAATATTGTCATCTAGTCAGAATATTAATCCACTGGATTTCTTTATGGTCAGTTTTAGAGAGCATGGAATTCTATCAACGCCATGATAATTTGGATCCTCAAAGACAATCTACCGCCTGCGAAATGCTATAATATATATTTTTACCACCAATCCATAAGATTGAAAAAAATATAGCATAGAGGAACATAAAAGGCATAAAAAGGCATTTTATTTTCTCAAAAAAGATTCCTATAGAATTCTTTTTGATGTCATTTCTAATATACTAGATACTTCAACCGCTTCGGAAACAAATAGCGCTCTGAGAAAGAAGAAGCGGCGAAAGAAACTCTCTCAGCATTCTTTTTGCGCTCTATATAGGCATAGGCCAAACAATTTTCATTGATATTTTGAATGCAGTAGACAAAAGGGTTTTATCCTTGCTACATTTCTGACAAGCTTTGGTATAGGCACCTATATATCGACAGCTGTAACAATCCGTCCCCTTTCTATGGCTGCTTATATACCTACAACATTTGCCCTCTATGGGTCTTTATATCACGCATAGCTTTGACAAAAGCGCTATAAAACTCACGTAGATTCCATTTCGATCACACTCATTGTAATTCTTACAATGTCCACAATAAAATCAGCCAGAACATGTTTTATATCCCTAAACTAATTCCGTTTCGGAATAATGTTTACGAGCACCAAGACCGCTAGGCACTTTTATGCAAGACGTGCAATTTTCTAGTCGATCTTTATACGGTTTTTATGGACATCTACTTGAGTAATGAAGAACTATAAAAGTAATCCTCGAGGGGGCAAGCGGAGGGTCGGTGGGACCTTCGTTTTATTACTGCACGACGAATAGGAGAGCTCATTTTTACGACCCCGTCAATTTCACGAGGGTAAGAAGATATGGTCGCTGGCTGCGTACATAGGTATTGGGATAAGTAGAACTTGTGTGGAATTTAATATTCGTATTTTTATTTCGTTCTGTATATATTTTTTACTTCTTCTCTTTGTAATGAATGAAGAAATAAGAAAGGCACCTAGAGTTGCTATCTGTGTCTTCAGTTACAATGTTGTATTTGTCTCTTTCCTTCATCACCATCATCAGGAGGACGTCCACAGCTGGACAAAGGCCTCCCCCAAAGATCTCCACGACGATCGGCCCTGCCCTTAGTAAAAAAAACAAGCTCTCAGAAAGGTAGAAAACATTGGATATAATCAACAACCTTTAAAAACTTAACCGAAGTTAAATTAGACAAATATGCTTCTTTTCCAAAAAGGGGGAAATTTAACTATAATTTGGGCAAAAATTAACCTAGTCTGTACCTACCAGTCTATCCAGATTCAAAAAATATTTTCTACGCAAAAGTGGGTTTAAGGTATTATCTAAAAATATACATAATAGTGTCAAATGGCTGATAAAAATAATTATCTCTTGCTGCTAGACAACCGATGAAAACAGGCCAGGTTTATTACTTTAGTGTGCGTCACAGGCTACGTCTTACACTCGCGATTTGTGTCTCTTAGTGTTAGCGTGCATTCATTGCAGAAAATAGAGGTAAAATTTTATCCATAAAAGAGCATCCAAGTGGGAGACGGACTCGCGCATGAAGGGTTCCGCATCAGCAGGTAACATAATACATATAAACGTTCTTGTAGTTCGTTGTATCTTTATTGAGTGTTTAATAATAGCGTATTTAAAAAAAATACTTGCTAAATCTCGTTCATATCAATTTGTACATCATGTATCTTTTTAGTTTTATCATTCTCTAATTTTAGAAGTTCCAGGGGGGGGGGGGGGCCCTTTACCACTTTGGAAGTGTCTCTCGCGCAATCTATTCAGAAAAAATGATATCATTTTTGAAGACCTATCCATCGATGGTATGGGTTTGATGAAAATATTTTTTTGATTTCTACTTCTAAGTATGGGGAACCCAAAATTTATTGTTTTTTATTATTTTTGTGTGAAAATCTTAACGCGGTTCACAGAATACATCTACTTATCAAGTTACAACTGTATAGTTCTTCTAGTTTTGGAAAAATGTGGCTGTGACATGCACGGACCGACAGACAGACAGACATGACGAATCTATAAGGGTTCCGTTTTTTGCTATATGTTGTGGAATTATAATAGCCTTGAAATTGGATGGGAAAATTTTGCTTTCATCACAATGTAGTTATAACGACAGTATTCCAAAAGATGCACATAATATAGCCACATTAAATATTTATAATACCTTACGAGAAAAAGGCATCTGTATGAAATGCGGTCTATAATTTACGATCCCTGTCATCTCATTCCTTTATTACATGTAAACAATCATGATATATGACGTCTTAAATTCAATATTAGTAGTTTATGTGAGTTTTACGAGAGATCCATCCAGCGTATCTAATCGCAATAAATTGATATTGGCATCTTCGTTGCGTCGCCATTGACAATAGATTGATATCTTTTGTGTTTATGTACATATCGGGTGTGCTATTTAACAAGAAGTTATATATAAATTGTACGTATTAAAAATGTATGTCGGTTCTGGATACTTCGCGCCAAGTACAGAGGTCCGTTGTCATGTAATGCCCATCGCAAATCACAATGTTATGCGGAAATAGTACATTGTGATACAAGGATGGAAAGTAATCTATTGCAAACGAGGTTTCGTTATCAAGCCCAAGCCGAAGGCGAAGGTTTTTGAAGTGAAACTTCTTTAGAATCGTTGTGATTTCAAACCGGATGCAACGGAAAAAACGACAGGTAAGAGACACAAATACAAAAATGTGTAGGATGAAGCCGGCAAAGAATGAGACACAAATATGCATACTATTGAAGTGAAAACTTCTTTATCATCGTTGTGATTTGAAAGTCGATGAAACGAAAAATTTATAGTAAAAAGAGCAGTCACATCAATTCATAATAAACATGGGAGATAATGAGATAGGAAGCATAATACAATGATTTGGTACCAGGCGATCATAGTTAAAGAAGAGATTGTCTTAAGTATGGCGCGAGTATACCTTAATATATTCTGACTCGAAGCGCATGACGTATTACTACATAGACACCAGGAGAACATATATTAGTGGTTTTAGGAATGTCTTTCATAGCGGTTGAAATAATGTGTCATCCTAGCAACACGTACAAGGAATTCATATGCAGTTTAGAGGTTCATGCACCATGCAGGTTTCACTTCTGACATGTGTACTTTGTACGCTCACAATTTTTTATTATCTCATAATATGTTTTGCACCAAAGGTTTAACTATTTGAAGGCACAAATTATACGGGGTACTAGAGGAATCACAACCACATTACCGGACTTCCATGAGCGCTCTATTCAAGAAGTTCATCCCACAGTTTATTCGTACATAAAGAAAAGTTTCTTGAAAATTCAAATTCAAATCAAAATTCAAATTCAAATATTTTTATTCAAAATAGGATTGTGACATCACTTATTGAAAGTCAAAAACTACCACCCATTCCAAAACGAATTCGTCAGACCTAATAAGAACGGGCGCAACAAACTCAACCGGCTTTTTTTTTTTCATCGATAAAATATGTTTACAAAGTAATATTGTACAATTAAACTTATTAGTTAATAGCTTGAGGGCGGTCGCTCCACTCCCAATCTGTGGTATCATTAAGAAAGTCATTTATGTTGTACTAAACTTTACCACACAAACGTTTTTAACAATTCTTTTGAATAACGTAATACTTTTGTTTTGAACATATTTTGGGATCTTCTTGTAAAAGCATATACATCGCCCCACAAAAGACTTACTAACTCGACTTAGCCGAGTAGTAGGCATTATAAGTTTATGTCTATTCCTGGTGTTGACATTATGGTTATGACAGTTTCTAGCAAATTCACTTATGTGCCTATGAACAAACATTACATTATCAAGAATATATTGAGAAGCAACAGTCAAGATGTTAATTTCTTTGAATTTTGCTCTCAATGATTCTTTAGGACTTAGGTTATAATTTATAAATAGCGCGAATAGCCCTCTTCTGCAGCACCATTAATATTGTATTAATATCGGCAGCGTTGACCCTTAGCAATATACCATTGGACATAATTATATGGAAATAACTAAAGTATACAAGTCGCGCCGTATCTATGTCAGTTAATTGTCTAATCTTTTTAACCGCGTATGCTGCAGAACTAAGTCTGTTCGCCGATCCTTCAATATGGGGGCCCTATTGTAATTTGGAATCCAGAGTAATGCCAAGAAATATAGCAGATTCCACCGGTTTGATCAACTCTCCGTTTAACAAAACACTTTTTGACATTTGTTACGGCAAATTTTATATATTTCTTGCTATTAAAAAATTGATTATAGTGAAATTCGACGCAGAAATCTGCTGGCCAATTAACTCCTCGGAATATTATATTCTTCATTCCTTGGAATATACATAGTCTGGTCATAGATACTGTTACGATTAATAATAAACAAAATATTAAATTTGATTTTGGAATCTGTCATTTTTATATTATTGTTCATTGAGGTTTCTTATTTTGGCGCCAATACATTGTAGATACAATATTTTGTGATATTAAAATACAGTGGGGTGAATGCATTGCACAAATTAGGTATGGAACCAAATGCAATTTTTAAAACCCTCCATACGCTTGGTATAAGTAAAATGTTTGTGTACTGGGCTATTAATAGGTACCTACAATGAGACCTCCTCGGTTTGTGACAGAAAAATATCTGGCCGTCCACATAGTGTTCGTACGAAAAAGTTGGTCGAAGCAGTAAGGGTAACAATTCGAAGGAATCCTGTCCGAAAGCAAAATATTATATCTCGGGATATGAAGATAGCACTTAGAGCCATGTCACGTATTTTAAAAGATGACTTTGGACTTACAGCCTATCAGAGACGTACTGGTCATTTCTTAACTAATAATTTAAATAAGAATAGGGTGGTAAAATAACTACTGAAACGGTACTCACAGAAAGATTTTGTTTACGAATGAGATTTTTTTTATAACAAACAAAATGACCGTATTTATGCTCAAACCTCTAAAGAAGCTTCCCAATTAGTCGACAGAGAGAAAGAACTAAATATAGAGTATCTACCCAATATTCTTCCTTCCTTCAAAAAGGTTAAGGCACAAGCAGACATTTTTACTGATTGCAGCACAGAAGACAGTGCTAAATCCACTTACCATGTGTTTAGGCTACAATACTAACGACTAACCCCCTTATTCATTCTGGCTTAGGTCAAATAGAAGAAGACAGTGTGCGAATTAGCAATGCTTTAAGTTAGCAGACTATTATGAATAAGGGGGTAAACAATCATATGCTGCGTTTTTTTAATATCAGGCTGATATCTTATATCTTTAAACGAGCAATTCTTGTATATATATATATATATATATATATATATAATCTGAATCTCGGAAACGGCTCCAACGATTTTCATAAAATTAAGTATGCAAGGGATTTCGGGGGTGATAAATCGATCTAGCTAGGTTTCAATTTAAAAAACTGGTTTTATCCATGTTTGAATGAGAAACAGCTACAATAACATTAGAATACAAAGGTAAATTTCGCCACTATATACAAGACTATTATAGCTCAGATGGGTGATCATTGGGTGATCCGGAAAGCAGAAGACCCCGGTTCGAATCCAGATGTCCTATTAGTTTTTTTTGTTTTGTTCAAGTTTTGTACATTGTTAAAAATCCGAGCAAGGCTCGGTCATCCGGATACTATACCTATAAATGATAACGAAGTTGATGCACAGCTACTATATTATAATATATATTTTCTGTGCGTGTGTTGACAGTGAACTCCTCCTAAACACCTGTATTCACTTTGATTAGTGCGAGTGCAAGTGATTAGTTATTGAGGATGATTAGTGCAGGTGTATAGTGCAAGTAGTGTCCAATTCTTGTTTAGTGGCTCTGTTTAGTAAATTCAGTGCAGTTAGGTGTCGATCAGCAAGTATGGACGAACATTGAGAAGCGCGCTTGCAATTGCAAGTAGTACTTAAAGAAGTATTAAACGCGGTGGTATCTGAAATCGAAGAACTTTTGGAAGCTGAACATGCAAGACGGAAAATATGGCTTCGAAAATGGATTAATAGAAGACCTATTCATGGCGCAAGCTACCAACTCTTTAAGGAATTGGCTGCTGAAGATACGACGGAATATTACTTTGCTCTCGTGTTTAGTGGCAGGCACGGTGCAAGTGAGGGGGAAGGGAGGGCGCATGGGACCTGGCTACTCGCACTTGCAGAAAAATAGAACACGCTTCTAATCACGTTACTACGCAGCCAACTAATCACCTGCACTAATCAGTCGGTGTCCATATTTGTTTTCTCCTAATCACTAATCACCTGCACTAATCACTAATTAAAGTGAATCCAGGCCTTTAAGCGGCTGGACCGATTTGAATGAATTTTTTTGAGTGTGTTCAAGTGGATTCGAGGATTGTTTAGATTCACAATTGAACTACCTCCAAGGCGTCTGGACCAATATTGATGATTTTTTGTGTGTTTCAGTGAATTTGAGATTGGTTTAGATTCTCAATTCAGTCCATATATAATTCTCCTGCCCATGTGTATGTAAGTGAAATACTTCTAACGGCTGGACCGATTTTTAAAATTTAAGACGTACAGGACAACGTCTGTCGGGTCAGCTAGAAGCTTATATATATCTTTGCAGAGGCGGATTATTCTTAAGGCAAACTAGACACGTGCCTAGGGGCGCGAGGGTACAAAGGGGCGCCCGGGCGGTAAAATATATAATATAGCATAAACTTATTTAAGCCAGTATGTAAGCCATCTTCTTACACAATAAAAACTATTATTTTGCTTCAATTTATAAGAAAAGATAAATTTAACGGATGGCACTGTCTAAAACCTTCGCTAAGAAACAACCTTGTCGATGATCTCTGTTTGAAGTTGGTCGGGAAACATTTAGAGTGATAGTATTTTTAGTAATAAAGTTGTTTAGTAGTAAAGTTTAAAATACAAGTACGTTACTATTAATATATTATGGTGATTTAGAAAAGTGTTTTGTGGATGAATGTATCCACCTGCGTTGTTAATAACGGCAGCTGGAGATGGAAAACTGCCCGATGCACCAACGCAATTTTAAAGGATCTAAGAAATGAAGAACTTGATACAATTTATTTGGACGTTGTCATGGATTGGCTTTAAGAATGTGTTGCAGTGGTGAGCGGAGCTTCTCCTATCTAAAGAGAGTGAAAAATTATCTTCGCTCAACTGTGACAGATATCAGATTAAATTTGTTAGCAATACTTAACATAGCATCAAACTTATCTCAAACTTTAATCTATTACGATGCTATCTACAATTCCACAAGACAAAAATGTAGGCGCCGAAATTTTTAATCTTTTTTACTTTTTTTAATCTTTCTTAGTTTGTCATTTAAGCTATAACAACAAATAAATCAAAATTAGCGACCTTAAAGGCTGCTGAATTTGACATGCGTAGATACTATTATAAATTCATTTTTTACTTTAAATAATTTCTGTAAACAATTCATTTAATTCTTAACTTAACTTAAAGTTATTGCCACTCTGCCTTCAAATTCATTTTAAGTACCTACCTATACTTACCTACATAAAAATTCAGATCGTGTTGAAAATTTTACACCCTACCTATAAGAGTTTAAATGAGTAATTCGTAACTTGATTTTTTTTATTTACCAAGAACCTATTAGTAAATACCTTTAGAATTAATAAAAGCACCAGACAATTGACTTCGACGTTCATTTACCAAATTTACCGTAGCGAGAAAGAAATCCGGGACTTTCCGCCTTTACGGCAGAAATCTAGACCATTAATTATATAAATTTAAATATTTAACTAGTGATATTCTATCAAACACAGATGAGCCTTTAATTTTACTAGGTGATTTCAATACGCCCAATCTAAACTAGCACATAGATAATGTATCAAAAACTGTAGAGTCTAATTTTGCAATTATGGACACACGAGTTAGATTTTTATTGGACTTAATGTCAATTGGCAACCTTAAACAACATAATTATATTAAAAATAGAAATAATCATACGCTTGATCTATTTTTCTCCCGCCAAATTTCCGTATCACTTGAGCAATCATCTCAAGCCTTGTTTCGAGAAGATGTACACCATCCTGCCTTTGAGGTCAGTGTGAATCATGGTATTTCTAAACCAGTACTTAAATTTTGTCAACGTAGTCAGACATTTAATTTTAGGAAGTGTAACTTTGAAAAATGTATAGAAGAACTTAACAATATCAATTGGCATTCACTTCTCTCATCTACTGACATAGATAATGATCTGGCTAACTTCTATAAAGTTCTAAATAATGTAATTCAAAATAATACACCTTACAAACAGCAACGTAGATCATCTATACCAGTTTGGTTTAGCAACTCTTTAATTAAATGTTTAAATGAAAAGGATAAATATCACCAAAAGTTCAAAAAATTTAAAAACCCCCGGGATTATGATACCTTTTCTTTTCTGCGTAAGAGATCAAAGAAAATGATGCAAGATTGTTACATCACTTATATAAGTAATATCGAGTCTAGTCTTAAAAAAGGTAGCAGTAAGTTATTTTGGAATTATGTGAAAAATAAAAATAAATGCTCACTTACTCCACCTACTGTTCAATTAGATAACAGAATTGCTACAGATGGTAACCAGATATGTCAAATTTTTGCAGACTATTTTCACACTATTTATGAGGCTAATATGTCATGTGATTTTGTTACTAACGCCCATAATAGTTGTTCAAATGGATGATGTAAGTAGAGTTATGAAAAACCTAAATCCGAATAAAGGACCCGGTCCGGATGGAATACCGTCACATTTCGTTAAATTATGTCATGTTGAACTTTCTGCACCCCTTTCTATTATTTTTAATAAATCCCTATCATCTGGAGCTTTTCCTAAAAAGTGGAAAATTGCTCATGTAATTCCTGTATGCAAATCTGGTGAAAAGACAGATGCTCGTAACTACAGACCTATTTGTATACTTAAGTGCTTTGCGAAAATATTTGAACGCGTTATATATAGACATATTTACAAGTTTATTAAACCTATACTGATTCCTGAACAACACGGATTTGTATCAAGTAAATCAACAACATCTAACCGAACTGAATATATTGACTATCTATTTGAGACCATCGATGATAAGGGAGAAGTAGATGTTATTTATACAGACTTTCAAAAAGCGTTTGGTAAGGTCAACCACGAGCTCTTACTTATAAAGCTAATGGAATGTGGCATGTGGCCCATGTGCTAATGAATACATGGTAACTTAATGCGTTGGATCACGTAATATATTAAAAATCGCACACAAATTGTAGCTATCAACGGATTTTTTTCTGACGCCATTTTGGTTCCATCTGGAGTACCTCAAGGGTCTCATCTCGGTCCTTTATTGTTTGCTTTGTTCATTAATGATGTCTCATCATGTTTTACTTGCAATAGTAGATATCTGTTTTATGCAGATGATCTTAAACTATACAGAAAAATTGAAAACATTGATGACTGTTTCAATCTACAGCGTGACCTTTCTGCTCTCAGTACTTGGTGCCATAATAATTTAATGAAACTAAATGTTGACAAATGTCATGTTGCCACAGTCACTAATAAGATAAATAGCGTAAATTTTTCCTATCACATTTCGAATTCAGTTTTAAGTCATAAAGAATTTACTAGAGATTTAGGTATCATTGTTGATAAAAAACTATCATTCATTAAACACATTGATACTACTGCTGAAAGAGCAAATCGGATGCTAGGTTTTATCTTGCGCATTTCAAAACCTTTCAAACGCCAACATAGTGTTGTAATATTACATAAATCTCTGGTTCGTAGTATTTTAAAATATGGTTCAGTAGCATGGCCACCTTTTTATAAAAACCATATTGATACCGTGGAAAATATTCAGAAACGTTTTTTGAAAATTTTGTGTAACCGTTTCAAACTTAGAAAATCACTGCATAGTTATGAAGCTAGATTAAAATATTTTAATCTTGACTCACTTGAAATGCGCCGTAAATTAATTGATCTAATATACATGTATAAAGTTGTAAATCATCATATTCATACTAAACTGTTGTCCAGGTTTTCTCTATACTGTAATCCTTGTAGGACTAGAAATGTAAGGACTTTCTTTGTTCCAACTTCTCGCTTGTGGACATCATATAATGCACTAGTTAGATAATAGATTATCTCGTTCATATACTGACTTAGCAAATATCAATAACTGTATATATATTTTTTCTAATAGTCTGTGTAGTTTTCAACGCCTAGTTTTAGACACTCTGCGCCTGTTAGAGCTTTAGCTTATCTTTACGTGCTTCATATTTATGTTTTTTGAAATTTGTATCAGTTTCGCTTTATTGTATATTATACTAATTATAATATGTAGGATATAATTTTAGTTTGTGTGTTTTAAATTTATGTTTATTTTATTTTAGTTAACAAGTTACATGCATTTGCCTAAGTCGTGACTCTATTTATTTAAGTTAAATATCACGTGTTACCATCATAAGTGTTTCCATTTAATTGACGTATATGTTAATAATGATTTACTTATACTAGCGTTATTTTGTATGGGAACCAATAAATAAATAAAAAAAAATGAAATATTAGATACACTGCTTTAATTAAATTTTTATCTGGCGTGTTGTAAAGCCAGAAATTATTACAAAGGGAATTTCATAATTTTGTGGTTTAGATGCTAGTCGTACCTCAACTTGTGGTAAGTTAGATTAATATTCAAAATACTAAGGATAGGTTTTTTTTATTTTTTTTATGAAAATACGGGACGAGACGAGCAGGACGTTCAGCTGATGGTAATTGATACGCCGTGCCCATTACAATGCAGTGCCGCTCAGGATTTTTGAAAAAACCGAAAAATCCTGAGCGGCACTACAATTGCACTCGTCACCTTGAGACATAAGATGTTAAGTCTCATTTGCCCAGTAATTTCACTAGCTACGGCGCCCCTCAGACCGAAGCACAATAATGCTTGCACATTACCTACTGCTTCACGACAGAAATAGGCGCCGTTTTGGTACCCATAATGTAGCCGTTATCCCGCGCAAAGGTACTGGTAAACTAGTTTACGACTTGTTAATCAAAATCGGTTTCAAATACTATCTATTTTGCTGTATCTCCGCTAGAGATATTCTTCTCTACAGCACAATTTATTTTCGATAATATATTGTACTTAAGTCTATCAGTCAATTATTATCATCATCAGCCGGAAGACGTCCACTGTTGGACAAAGGCCTTCCCCAAAGATCTCCACGACAATCGGTCATGCGCTGCCCTCATCCAACGTATTCCGGCGATTTTGACCAGATCGTCAATCAGTCCATTATACATACCTACTGATAAAACACAGTTCATTGAATTCGCACTCTTTCATTTCGAATTCATACAAAAACGAAATAGCGGTTTGCACTCCGGGAGTGCTGGCAGAACTGAAAACTTGAACACTGACGTTGTGCATTTTGAATATTTTGGAATAGTTAGATAATAATTTCGCATCAATTGCTTTATTTATCAGTATGAAAGTACTAGCATTTATGTAGTTAAAGCTTTAAAATATTGTAAGCCGAAATCGTAAGATCTGTTTGACACTATCGATCTTATATAAACTATATGAACTCATGTTGGCCCCCATCTCACCGTATCAGAGCGGTTTCAGTCAAACTATAGTTATTTTTAATATTATAGGGGCGCCGATAAGATTCTCTCAACGTTCAATCCGCCTCTGAATCTGTGTCTATACCTAAGTACCTATCTATATGGCAGCTCGTAACAAGTGTGTTTTACGTCCTACTATTTCCTACACTTTTTAAATTGCAAACTGTATTGCTTTTTTATTTTTACTGCGGGCGTGTCAGTCGCATTTTACGATGCAATTACACTACAGAAGTTTGTATGAGGACTTCAGAGGTAGAAAACAATGTAATTTAAAGATGGAGGCTGACTTGAGATGACATGATGCAGAAAATAATAATTAATTATATGCTGTGTTATGTTAAACTAATTAGATACTTTCCTTCTCAAATGAAAGGTTTTCAAATACTTAGGTAGGTACGTAGGTCACACTTAAAGTTTTGCGTAACTTAAAAAAACGACATGTTATAACCAAAATATTATGTTTATTGCTTTTCAAAAATACTCTCCTTTACATTTTAAACATATTTCACGCGATCGAACCATTTTTTAAAACAGGAGGACCACAGATCTGAAGGCATGTTTTCTACGTGCTGATTGAACGCTATCACTGCCTCTTCGGAATTGGTGAAAGTGAGACCTCTCATCAAATCTTTGATTTTGGGGAAAATACAGAAATCACCGGTTGCTAGGTCAGGGCTATGTGCAGGATGGGTGACGAGTTGTACTTTTTCGGAAGCTAAAAATGACTTAGTTTTGTTGGCCGTGTGTGGAGAAGCGTTGTCATTATGAAGGAGAACGCGGCTTTTTGGTCGTCTTTCGCGAACTTATTTTAACACCCTGGGTAAACAAATGATAGAATACCACTCGGCATTAACACTCTTTTGATCTTCAAGTGGAATTGTGCAGATGGGACCCGTAGCTGGGAAAAAAATTGGGATGATTTTTAACAACGTTTCTCATCTGCCTTACTTTTGTTGGCCTGTTGTCATTTTCAAACACCCATTCACAAGATTGCTGTTTTATTTCGGGTTCAAAACAATAAATCTACGTTTCGTCTCCTGCGACAATGTCATAGACAGCATTAGATTGTCTGTGGTCGTACTATATAAGCATCTGTGAGCAGAGATATCTTCAATTAGCCGCTTAACAGTAGCCACATTATTTTTTTTGACGGCAGTTGAAGGCCGCCCCTCACGAAATTCGTCATGTAAAGAAACCCGACCTCTCTCAAATTCAGCAAACCATCGCCTCCCGGTGCTCAAGCAAGGTGCTTCTCTCCCAAAAGCATTTTGAAGACGAGCGGCACAGTCTTGCGGAGAGAGAGAACTTTTAAAATCATAAAAAATCATCGCTCTAAAATCTTTTCGACTAAATTCCATTTTCGTTGCGTACGTAGAATTTTGATGTGTGATAAAAAACAATTGACTTAGCGGCTGTTTAAAGTTAGCGGACCATTATGAATAAGGGGGTTAGTATCTACCTATACAGGTAAACTATATAGTTTTAACATTATCTATTAATTACCTTAAGACAGATCTTTATTATAACTTTTTTAAAGTGTCTATCTATCTATCTAATAAAAGATTCAAATTACCTACCTAAACAGATCTCTACTACAGGTCGGTAGTAGGTAGGTTGTGGGTACCTACATATATTCCCATTTTAAATCTTTTACACTATTACAAAATTTTGGTAGATAAATGCGTGAAATTTGCACTTTTCCCTTCCCTAAATGTAATACCAAATTATCTTTGATCCCCAATACATAGAATGCATTTATCAAATTTGTCGTGAAAGGCCGCCTTTCTAAGCCGCCCTTCACAAAATGGCGGAAAAAAACTCGACGCTCATTGGTCCTTGAAGCGCTTTCTTTATTGTGTACAATACGCATGCGTGTAATTTTTGTATGAACATGGCGTGGCTACTGAAATATAGAAATGTTTTCTTGTTGATATCTAAGGTTGATAATCAGAAAAATATTGATTTTTTTAAGTCTAATAGTATCTAATAAAAAAAAATTACTTATTCTAATAACAGTTATCTGCCTGTGTAGGTGAAATTGATATCTAGGTCCCTACCTAGGTAGGTAGGTACTCTATATTTGGAAAGACAAGACGCATCTACGGAATTCTATTCGGAAGGTAAGTTTACATTTTCAATAAATTATGAAGGAGTAGCTAGGTTCCTAGTGCTAACCTAGTCTGGTCAACAAGTGCTTTTGAGGTCAAATTTTTCAGCAGGCTCAGAAAAAGTAGGAATCTTTTAGATTCAAAATAAGGTTGAAAATTTTATTTTTAATATTTGTTCTCGCGGAACTCAAGGGCCATTAGGTATTTAGGTAACTTGGTAGATGTTCTTGTTTGAGCAAGGTTTGATAGATAATTCATTAACTCTATATTTGAGACATTTTCCTTACACAAATTTAATTTGAAAACAAATTTAATCCCAGAAGGGATATAATATCACTTTAAAAAATAACTAAATAACAATTTGTTCATATTTTCCTTTCCATATGAATTCTTTAAGAGCTCCAACGATTTATTATTTAACAACTTTTAACAAATAAGCACTATTAAAATTGTTTAGTGTAGACTGGGTAGGTACTTAGTTACTTACCTGAATTTTTAATTAAAAATAAAACATATTTTTGTAAGCCAAAGTTGGAACCTACCTCTCTGCATGTAAAGTTTTCAGTATCCACATAATATACTTAAAAGTAAAATCTAACTCAGGTGATAGAATATACAAAACACATAGGTACATGTAGGTACCTACCTACATAATGTAAATTGGATATAAACTAAGCCTTTGTTACTATATTCTAATAGATTCTATACACAATTATTACAGAACTTTAAAAAATTGTACGTACCAAAATGTTTATGCTTATTTTATAAATCGTATAGAATGTAAATCTGGTTGTTACATATTATTAGATATAATCTCGCTTTGAAGTTAGCAAGTCTGTCGTATGCTCTTAATTGTAATTACTGTAAACCGTATTAATTAAATGTAGTAAAATAAGTAATACCACACCGTTTTATTTGTTCAGAACAAGTGAAGAGAAGAGAAGGTAGAGCCCAAGTAGAGTCCATAGAGTAGGGACCTAAATACAACTCTATGGCCGCTGTTTAATTTATGATGTATGTGATCAATGTTTAGGTAGGTATATTTTTATTTAATAATTCTTACCAATGAAAACTATGTTACGACAGGCTCGCTAAAATTGTCAGGGCATGTTTCCGGATCCCATTTATTCCATATTCTATCTTCACTTTGGAGTTTCACTTCAAGTTGCATAAAAAATCCAAATACCTATAAATATTTCACAGCTACTAGACACGCACATTTTATCACGCACTCAGACGCACAAGTCAAACAAAAAGTTTCTATGATAAACTAATTATGAATAAATTGGTATTTTTATCAGCACATCAATAACTTTGGATGCTTTCTGGTAGGTATTAGTACCGTAACATTTCGTCACCGTGACCAAACTGTGACGAATATGTTTGTGCCATTTTAAATTCATTTGTCGCCAGCTGTAACCCTTTTGCCTTTGTTCGAAATCAATAAAATTGTATCAAATCACACCTTAAATCTGTCAATCTTGGTATTTAAAGTTAACAGGGCTGTACTGACGGCAATATTTACGATGGATTATAAGTATTGGCAGGAAGGTATGTAGTGCAGTCTTCGTCATCTACAAATTTTAAATTAAAAATGTTTTGAGTATTATCTACAATTTAAGTGATTATTTAGTTAAATAGTCAATAACAAGGAACCACCTATCACAATTTCCAAGACTGATAAAAGATTGAGAAATAGGTAGGAAAGACGATGCGTTATTACTATATAATTAAATATATCTAGTTATGTAGGTACTTAAGCTGTGATCCACAGAGCGTAGACAACCCAATGCATAAGTACCTACAGTACATTCCCGATTATTCTCAAACTTTATTAAGTTATCAAAAATATAAAAAATATATTAACATTATTACAATAAACCAGTGGGAGGCTCCTTTGCACAGGATGCCGGCTAGATTATGGGTACCAGAACGGCGCGGATTTTTGCCGTGAAGCAGTAATGTGTAAACAATACTGTGTTTCGGTCTGAAGGACGCCGTAGCTAGTGAAATTACTGGGCAAATGAGACTTAACATCTTATGTCTCAAGGTGACGTGCGCAATTGTAGTGCCGCTCAGAATTTTTGGGTTTTTCAAGAATCCTAAGCGGAACTACAATGAAATGGGCTAAACAGTAATGCTTACACATTACTGTTTCAAGGCAGAAATAGGCGCCGTTGTGGTTGCTATAATCTAGCCGGCATCCGGAGCAAAGGAGCCTCCCACTGGTAGGTCCCTTTATTTACATATTTGGTCATATTCTTAGTTTAGTTAGAAAAAAATCATATGCACTGACATTATTCCAAATACCTTCCTTAGTATATGTAGATTAGGTACAAATTTTATTTACAGTATTTCAGATAACTAAAAGATCACTTACATAGATTTAAATCTAAACTCCGTTATTTCCACAATTCCATGTAATTCAAGTAGGTACCTACTACTAACATCACCGATTCTTGTTTTACGGATATTTTAACATGGCGAAGGACAGTTACTATAACACAAGGAATTAATTGTTCATCTCTCTTTTGTTCGCCTCATTGTCTTAGTTTTGCCCAAATCAACTTTTTGGTGGAATTCGCTCAACTCACGCTTACCTCTCATTCAATGCGGTTCAGTTAACTCGCTAGATAAGTCTCAGAAAAGTCTAAGGACTAAAAAAACATAATAGGTTTCTGTAGTGGGTGGATAAGTACCTACATAAAAAATAAGAAAAATATAGGTACATTGTTAGGAATGCACTACACAGAGAAAATTTATGAGTACCTAATAAACAAAATATATACTTATTATTATTCACTACCTAGCAGAACAACAGACCACCCATCCAGCTCACTCATAGCGCTTATTAAAGTGAATATAAAAGTTATAAATATCCCAACTGTCGAAATATTTGGATTTGAAGCTAGATTTGTCAGAAGCCTTTTGTAATGTACTACATCAATCAAAGCAGTCATTAAAATATGTACCTATATGTAAAACTTAGAAATATCACAAATGTCGGAATTTTCTGATTTCAAATTTGAATTATATTTCTCATAAGCCTTTTTTGTGACACATCAATCAAAGCGGTCATTAATCTCCAAAGTTATGTTAATTTCAAAAAATATATAATCTGATTTGTACCCTATTATATTCCCAGATCAGTAATTAAAAACTTATAATATACCAATTACATAGTTAGCAACATGATATCTTCATAGGTCATTCAGTGTTATCTAAGTATACGTAAGAAAGAAATCAGGACTAGCTACGAAGGTTAAGTTAATATGATCCTACTTACAAGTTTAATGTTGTATTTGTTTCGGGAGCAAAATTATTTCAATTCCATTGTATATGATTAAATGAAAAGGAAGAATCTGGAAATGTTCATATAAAATATTAAATATCCGGACGACCGAGCCTTGCTCGGATTTTTAAGAATGTACAAAACTTGAACAAAAAAAAAACTAATAGGACATCTGGATTCGAACCGGGGTCTTCTGCTTTCCGGATCACCCAATGTCCCATCTGAGCTATAATAGTCTTGTATATAAAGGCGAAATTTACCTTTGTATTCTAATGTTATTGTAGCTGTTTCTCATTCAAACATGGATAAAACCATTTTTTTTAAATTGAAACCTAGCTAGATCGATTTATCACCCCCGAAATCCCCTGCATACTTAATTTTATGAAAATCGTTGGAGCCGTTTCCGAGATTCAGATTATATATATATATATATACAAGAATTGCTCGTTTAAAGATATAAGATATATTCATATAGTACCTCATTAGTGTCTATATAATAAATTTGCTCTTTTAGAGCCAAACTACGCGCCCAATAGGGCTGCTGGAAACTCAAAAAGTTTTCACCAAATAATCAGCAGATAGAAATATTACTTCTCAAATACGGCCCTGTACGTTCCATTTGACCATTTGCATTGTTGTCGTAGGTCATAATTACAACAATGGCTGCGATAATCCCGCATTCTTACATACAATGTTCAATACTAAGTTGTAAATAAAAACTTGACTCAGTATTCATCTATTTTTAAGAGTACGCATCTACCCACCCAAAGGGTTAAAAAGTGCCAATGAATTAAACTGTATTAAGTAGGTGAAATAAAAATATTCAAAACTGATTACGTGAACGAATAATTTAGAAGAATGGTGAGCTAGTTGATAAATACCTAACCATGTAATATTGAGCGCCTTAGTCATGACTTAACAAAAAAACAATTCAGTACGTTAATAGGTAGGGGAACCTGTTGTACCTTGGCACTATGAGTACCTAGGCCATCAGGCTGATTTTAAAAATTCCCGCGATGTTAAATTCTATTGTCTAGAATATTCTGTCTCTACCACAGTAGTACATAATGTCTGCTGTGTCAATACTATTCAATTTGAAATTAGTCACCGCCATTATGTGTTTGGTGTTATCGACGTTAAAAAGTATTTTGGGGATAAAATATTTTTAATATGCTTTAAAGTCTGACGGCCTTACAAATAAACTTGGTATACAGTTATAACTGATGATAAACAAAGAAAATGCAAAATGTTTATAATATCGTTGACAACACTGTCAATGCAATGATATTTCTGAAGTTTTCCTAATGACAAGCTGCCTTGCAAACAAACGCGGGATACGTACCTAATACGTCCGAACAAACCATTCGTAAGCAAGATGTCGATTTGTAAACATTTTACATATTCTTGGTTTATGCTTAGTTATAACTTTATGGCAATTTTATTTGTAAGGCCGTGATAGTTAAAAATGTTTTATATTAGTCACTGAATTATTATATTGTTGCGTAGCAACGCTGCAACGTAAATGACGAGAGTGTCAAACTTCAAGACATTGTTAATTTCAACGGCTCCGTCAGCAATACTCGTAGCTCAGCGGAAAAGTGTTTACTTTAGACGCTGTAGACCCGGGTTCGATACACCTACCAGTGTATGGAATTTTAAAGGTTTTGTTAAGTTAATGGAAATTTCTAGTAAGTTCAGGATCAAATCGAACAGAAAGAAAAGGATGGAAAATGTGTAAGCAGGATAAAAATAGTTAAAAGAATTTTCTAGTACAATTTAAATTTAAAGATGGAATGGGAGAATCATTTTGAAAAAAGAACGGATCCGGGGGTATATAAGCCGTACTAAGCGTGGCCTACGGCAGTTCTAGTTCTGACTCGAAAGTGTAAAGAAGAAGAAGAAGAAAAGAAGAAGTAGTGAAAAGTGGAAGTGTTCCAAGAAGAAGAAGATAGAAGAGACTTAGTGTTCGGTGCGGTGTGACGCGTTGAAGGTACCGCCGCCCACAAGAAGAACAGCGGCAGACCGGCGAAGTGCAAGTTCTGAATAAGTGAACGCAAATAAAGACTCGTTCCTGTAAGCGGAGTGTTATTTCCAATCCCTGACCCACTCCCGTGTCAATATGTAATTTTTCTTAAACTAGTATTAAAACAAAAATAATCTTACGAGATAAGTAACCCCAAATTATTTTATATCCACCGTTTTGTTGAAGTTGGAGACTGTTGTACCTCGGTCACTCTCAATCATATGTACCTTGGTCAGTGGCAAAGGTACATTTAGATGTTGTATCGAAGAATATTTTCTTAAAATATTTCACATTCATGTAGTATAATATTTATCTATATATATATAAGAGAATGTATGCTTGTATGTTCCCTTATATTTCCTAAACTATTCGACCGATCTCAATGAAATCTTTCGTAATAGATTCGTTGAAGCTCAAGGAAGGTTTACATATATAGTTTGTCGTGTCACGATCCCACCCACGCACTCACCCACGCATTTACCATATCTCTCGAACCGTTTATTGGCAGAACAACGACTGTCGGGTCAGCTAGTTAGAAAAAAGAAACTATGAATATCATTTTGATTATGTTCAGAATTTGTGAGTTGTTTTTTGTTAAATATGTTATTTTTACGGTTTAAGTTAAGAATAGACCGATGCAACGACCATTTTAACGAAGCATCCTCACACAAACAATTAATACAAGCTGTAAAGGTTTATGCATCCAATATAAGATATATTATATTGTATACAGTTAATTTTTCATAATTTTTTATGAAATATTTTATTTTAATACGCTTTTTAACGTTGAACATGATTCATATAAGTATAATACTCATAGGTTCATTACAAGCTAATTAGTTATGTAAGTATATTACCTACTTGCAACTATTGTAAAATACAGGTTGGATTAAAAGTCCGTTAACATTTGAATCGGTTGCCGCGTCTAGCAGCGGCGGCGGAGTGGGGAGGAGGGGATAAGCATTGCAAGAACGGCCAATGGGAATTTATACCATGGCGTCGTTCAGCGGTAGTCAACGTGCGTTTTGTGTACGCGAGTACTATCGAAACAACGGTTCTGCGACCTTAGCTCAACGAAAGTTTTGCAATCTAGTGATTGTTTTTAAAGATTTTTGTGTCGTATCTTGTAATCAAGATACGACATAAAAATCACGCTCCATCAGTAAAAAAAATGGGTGCTGAAGTTTGAGAAGACGGGTTCAACAATGGATTTACCTCGATCTGGCCGGCCTAGAACGTCGAGGGACCCCGAAAACGTGGAGCGAGTAAAACCGTCTGTTCGTCACCAACCTGGACTCTCAACTCGAAGCGGTCTGCTGTCCTTAACGTGCCAAGAACATCATTAAACCGCATTCTCAAGAAAGATTTAAGTCTACATCCCTATGAAATCCGAATGGTGCAGGAATTAAGGCCTCAGGACCATGCCACTAGGTTGCAGTTTGCGAACGAAATGGTAGAGCGATTCAGCAGTTTTACAAATATTTTTTTCTCAGACGAGGCACATTTCCACCCATGCCTATTTAGGGCATGTTAATAGACAAAATTGTCGTTATTGGAGTGACACTAATCCAAAATTAAAGCATCAAAAACCCCTGCATTCACCCAAAGTCACAGTATGGGCTGCGTTATCAGCAAGAGGCATTAGTGGTCAGCGGTTACAGTGAATTCCGAGCGGAATATCACCATGTTACAAAACTTTTTCGCTCCCGCGCTGCAGGATTTTGTTGGTTTTAATCAACGCTCATGGTTTCAGCAAGATGGAGCCACTTGTGATACATGTAATGACTCGTTAAGGGCAGTTCGAGAAATTTTTGGCCCAAAAGTGATATCGAAAGACAAAAGAAGAGAATTAACCGGCCGACTCGTAGCCTGGATCTATCACCAATGGATTTTTTTCTTTGGGGATATCTTAAGGCTACCACAACAACCCAGTAACTCTTGACGAATTAAACGATCGTACTGGCACAGAAATCCAAAACATCTCAACAGAAACATGTAAAGCTGTTATCGAAAATTTCCGCTCTAGATTGCAGCAATGCCAGAATAATGAAGGATTGCATATGGATGATGTGATTTTTAAGAAATAAATTCCCCTTTGGATTACTATCGAAAACAATAAACAATTTTGATCTACTGTGATTAGTTTTTTTTAATAATCATTCTAATTGTAAACGGACTTTTGGTCCACCCTGTACTAATCAATTTTAAAGAGTGTCCGTTATGTTTCGAGCTCGTGAGAACTTACAAGTTTTTCTCACGAGCTCTACTTTTTTCGAGAATAATATGGTAGATTCTTTATAGTAGATTATGGTAATATAAATTAAATACTTATAATGACTTTGACTTTGACTAGGAACGCGGGTTCATATCCCAAATTTAAATTCAATTTTAATTGTAGAAGTGTGGTAGATTACTAAGTAGGTAATAACTAAAAAATTGGCAGTTGTAAAGACTGCCGATAGACGTGAAAACTTAGAACTTTTAGTATTAAAATTAGAAATTTCGTAATGTTTAAATAAATTATGTTATTATTAAGTCACCAAATAATTTCAATTTATTTATAAAACCTATTTTCAATAATATATTATTAATCAGGCAAAAACACTATTTCAACAATGCAAAGTATATACGCAATGAAGTTTTCACTACATACATTCAATTACACATATTAGATAGGTACCTACACAGCACTATAAATTCGTCAGCTGTATAGCTACAGATATACTGCTATATGCGTTTTGGTGACACGAACTCACGCGATTTCACCCATCCAAAGAGTGTTTAACTAGGTATACATATTATGTTTATATGTATTTATTAAATCATCACGTGTGCCAGTCATGAGCACGTCGGTGACGCGAACCCATAATATTTTCCCCTAACAAAAAGTGCCCAACACGGCTAAAGAAGTTTTCACTTTAATATTTACACCATGAAAAAAAATACAGTCGTGGTCAACTAATTAGGGACATTCAAGATAGTGAAGAGAAATAACCGGTTATGTACATATAAATATATAACTCTATTGATTTCTCAGTAACTATTGTTTGCATAGTTTGGTCCAATTATTATGCAATAAATGGCTGTAAATAAAGATTAAATAAATAGAAAAAACTGTTTAATATCAAAGGTTAACCATGTATACAATTTAAGGTATAATTCTGTAGCTGGAAATTTCATTAAGGAAAGTAAAGTAAAATGAAAAATAGAGTTAAACAAAACTGTAATCTGCAGTATTTTAATTTCTTTAACAACTCCATTTTAATACGTGTTAAATCAGTACCCAGTAGCAAAACCTTTGTTAGTAATTACCGGCTGACACCGATGTGGCATAGACATTATCAGTTTCTGACATGTTTCCACAGGAGTGTTTGCCCATGCCTCACAAAAAGCTTCATTAAGTTTATCTAAAGTTGTGGTACGATAAGTGGCAACTTTTTTCTTGATTTTGTGCGAAATATGCTCCATTGGGTTGAGGTCCGGGCTATTTGCTGGCCAATCTAGCACTGATACCGCCTGACTGTCAAGAAACGACTTGACTGAACGGGCGGTATGTTTCGGGTCGTTATCATGCTGAAACGTCCATATAATAGGGAGATGTTCCTCAGCGTAGGGAAGTTTCCTCTTATATTGCCTTGTATTGATGTTGGTCTAAATTACCCTGAACTTTCCTCACAGGTTGGGACCTGGATTGGATTCTGGACGTGGAGTGGGCTCCACGTCCTGAAAATGAACCCCACATTTAAATCTTTCCACCGCCATGTTTCACCTGCTTATTTGTGATTCTTAGATTCATTTCCGCTTTTACAGGACGCCGTACGTATTGCCTTCCATCTGAAGAAATAAAATTAACCTTGGTCTCGTCACAGAATAATACATGTTGCCATTGGGCATAGGTCCAATTTCCAATTTACGTGCAAAAGTCAAACGTGCATTTTTATGTTCTTTCTTCAACAACGATACTTTGCGAGCCACTTTTCCGAACAACCCTGCTTCTACCAGACGTCGTCTAACGGTCCTCGCAGATACACCCACTCTTTCGTCCGCCACAAACACTTCGTGTTTAATTAAAACAGAGACTAAGAACGGATCTTTCTTAGGTGGCTATAGTTTTATCTTCTTGCGGAGTTGTTTTTCTCGATCTTTTTTTTCTGGGCACTCATAAAGCTGTGTTGTTGCGCCTGAAATGTTGCACTGCATTGCATACATACATAGTTTTTGAACAATTTAAATATTCTGCTATCCTTCGGTATGACCAACCACGCTCGACAAAGTCCGTGATGATTTTTCGTAGTGTTGCATCGCAACTTTTGTTTTTGCCCATTTTTCTTCAAAATAGTTCTCAAAACTTAAAATTAATAATCTTGATTGCCGCCAAAACTACCACGAAGCAATAGGAGAAGAAATAAAAAAATATTGAGATCCAGATTTTGAAAATAGAACGCAATATCTCAGTGTCTCTAATTAAATGACCAGCCAGAATTTATTTAACAAATAGCACTGTGATAATCTATCAGCTATACTGTAAAGAGGTTTAATGTTTTAGAAGTTGTTATTGTTTGTATGATCGGGCACATAAATGACTAATTACACTTACATATAAGGGATATGGAATCTTGTTTAGACTCGTTGGAAAATAAAAAATAAATTCACAATTTGGTTTAACTAGAGAGTGTCCCTAATTAGTTGACCACGACTGTAAGTCCCCGATGACAAGATTGTCCGACACAACATGACGCCTGGAGCAGCCATCGATTCCCTAGCACATAATATCTCAAGGAAGGTAACGAGGCAACCCACGATGCAACGATTAGCAATTTTGTGGAAAAGGAGGACAAACGAGCGTACCTACGGGTCACCTGGTGTTAAGTGATCACCACCGCCCACATTCTTGCAACACCAGAGGAATCACAGGAGCGTTGCCGGCCTTTAAGGAAAGTGTTGTCGAAGAGCGGTGGTACGAAAAATATTTTTTTTGTGGTATACGCTCAAACTTGAGTTTTCTTGGGGTTATATTGGACAAGGTTCAAATTACCCCATTTCTGTGACCTTCTCAAGAGAGGACTCGCAAGAAGACACAGGTTCTCCCGGCACTGGTCGACGATTTCCCGAGAGAGACCTGCATGGCAGTGCTGTCGACTGTCGTGTGCATAGCAATGTATGTTGGAGATGTCTAGCATATCATTGATTTGCAGAAGAAAAAGCGTGGGAAGCAGCACACAGCCTTGGGGCACTCCAGCGTTCACGGGCTTCGGGTTCGAGCAATAACCGTCGACAACGACCTACGCTATAGCATACATGCTGCGCCCAGTGAAAAAGCTCGAGTTCCACATGCATAACCTCTCGGGAAGCCCAAATGATGGAAGTTTTGAGGGGAGTGCCTTGTGCCATACACGAGCAAATGCCTTCGCTATATCCAGGCTAACTGCCAGACCTTCCCCCTTGCTTTCGATAGCCGCCGCCCATCTATTAGTTAGGTATACCAGAAGATCCCTGTATGTACTGTAAGAATGTATGTCAGGTTCTAAGCACGATTGGAGAAATGCTATCCAGCCCGCTCGACTTCCTGACGTCCAACGAAAACAGAGCTCGCCGAACAATCTTCTGTCTGATCTGCCACAGATCAGTACTACAGAGTTTGGTATAAAAATATCCATGCGCTGTAGTATCACATAGGCTACTGCAACGGCGCAGGCACTGCGATCATCCGAAGGGAAACAAACCTTGCCCCATCCTATCCCAATCTGCTGACTTGTAGTGCCAAAAGCGGCGGGTCGCTGGTGGTCTGCGACGTGGGCGTCGGATAGGCGGACGTTCCGAGAGGGGCATCGACAGAGACCTGGTTACTATCGGGATGTGAAGTCAGCAAAAGATTTAATAATGATGGTATGTGGCTATCCACATCCGGGAGCCGCGATGGCGACTCAACCAAATGGGACAGACCATAAGCCAATGCAAAATTATGCGCAGATCGCCCTGCGGAGTCTGTGGTACCTACGTGACCCAAGCTATTTGGCATTGTGCCAGTTGAAATCACCCAAGACTACGATTTCAGCGGAGTGGATCTGTGCAAGCACATCGTCAATTGCTTCTTATGCAAGTGCCATATACACGAATTAAGGGTAGGTATTTCATAGGTACCTACGTAAATAAAAAACAGGATGGTATGAGACTGTAAAGTGTAAGGTAGGTAATAGATATACCTACATAATTCGTCACATTTTATATGAGTTTTTAAATTTAACAATGAGTAGGTAACTACTTAACATTAATTTGTACCTATTTACCTAGCAGCGAGCAGGAAGATTTCGTACACCTTTTCCTCTAAGGATTCTAAAATATTATATGTACTGAAAAATTAATAATATATTAAAATAGAATTATTTATACTTAACAGGGAGCTGCAATATTAATTTAACAATCATGATGACAGATTTTATTCCACATGTATCATAATAATGCTAGCGCCATCTATTGTTTGGTATCAAATGATATTAGAAATAACGACTTCATTGCAGTTTTGATACTTGGTAATTGATGTAAAGTAGTTTTTAAGCAAACTACTAGATGTCACTATTATAAACAATTACAACGACCAAACGGCAACGCGTACACTTGAGTCAGACATACGGGTCCCGTTTCGGGGTCATTAATATTCCTCTCGAAAAAAAATGTAACTATGTATAATGTTGGGAACATTAAATAGACTTCATCCTGCAGCCCTATTCAGTTTCAACAACTCAGCCTTCTTGGCGTTTGGCATAAAATAAAACTAATGATGTAGGTAACAGGAAGTCAGAAGAAAAATAAAAATTACAGAGGCATTAAAATTAGTACTGAACGATATTACACCGCCGAGTCTTCAACATAATACCTGATGTTATGTTTGGGAAAAAATAATTTCGAAATTGAATAATTTGATTTCAAGTTTAAATAAAGACTATGAAAAAATACAGGTTAAAGCTTGGTTAAGGGTTTTATTTAGAAGATCGTTCAATGTTGTTAATATTATAATTAAATTGCTCACAGAACCCTCTAGTTAGTACAACGAATAATATTAATTACTATTTAATTTGGTATCGTCGAATCACAATTCAAACCAAATCCTTTAGTCCTGGCTAACTACGTAGTTCCCTGAAATTTTACTAGGTGGCGCTGTTACAATAAATTATAGTGTGTTAAAAAACCCAGAGATGACGCTATTCGGGAAACCACCATTAATCATAATTAAAGCCTTACAATATTTTAATATACTATTTTACTATTTACTACTTACTATTTTCAAACGCTATTTTAATATACTTAATTAAAAATAATTATGATTTTTATCATACCTTTAAAAACTTTCACTGTAATTATCTCACAATGCTCTTTTACTTTGGATTATCTAAGCTATTTACTAAATTTTGGAACATTATTTGGCTTGGCTATATCGAATGACGTTCTATAGAACGGATAAACTCTTGATTTTTGTAAAGCCACAAGACATTGGATATTTTGTCATAGGTAAGGATATTGTAAAAGCAAGCCGTGATATTACAATTTCACTAGTGATACATACTATAATTAAACGGTAGATTGGCAAGATTGTTTTAGTGACATTTTAATGCCATTACAATGTGACTAAAACCAGGCTACCTATTAAACTGTAAGAAATGAAGTAGAAGTGTTTAAATTCTCTTTGGTAGATTGACAATGTACCGTTTAATTATAATATCACTTGTGAAATTATAACATCACAGCTTTGACAATATACTTACGACGAAATATATAAAACCTTATGCATCGAAAAATGCTTTTAATTTCTAATTTATGCTGGTAATATTAGTTGTATGTACCTAAATAATATTATAGCTACTTACCTATAACCAGATGGTGTATGTAGATACCTCTCAAATGAAGATATCAACCTAGTACCTACCTAGCCTGTCTTGTGTTTGTCATGCCAGGGCGTTATACGTATAGGATGATATTGCAAGCATTTCATATTTGATTTATTTATTTTACTTTTATTTAAAAAAGAGTACAGTAAAACTATATAAGTAGGTGTTTACCAGTGGGAGGCTCCTTTGCACAGGAAGCCAGCTAGATTATGGGTACCACAACGGCGCCTATTTCTGCCGTAAAGCAGTAATGTGTAAGCATTACTGTGTTTCGGTCTGAAGGGCGCCATAGCTAGTGAAAATACTGGGAAAATGAGGCTTAACATCTTATGTCTCAAGGTGATGAGCGCAATTGTAGTGCCGCTCAGAATTATTGTGTTTTTTTGAGAATCCTGAGCGACACTGCATTGTAATGGGCATCGCGTATCAATTACCATCAGCTGACCGTCCTGCTCGTCTCGTCCCTTATTATCATAAACAAAAAGTTAATAAAATAAAACCATTTACATGTCTTCGCATAATATTTTGTTAATTTTTTATACAATTGAGTCATATACGGAGATATTTTTTATTAATCTAAGCCTTACACTCTACGGTGATAATAAGTCTATTGAATATTCAACATACTAAGGAGGTAAAGCCAAACATGGCTGACTTTTGACGACTTGTCAATCAAAATCAGTCACAGAAACAATAGATTGGATATCCCTCTTGTGCTTCGTGCGTCTATATCTACGCTGTCTATAATATTGTAAGTCTATGGTCTATTCCTAAATATGCTAGTAGGGCTGCCTACTGTACTCTAAAGTAAGCTATTGTAGATCCTTACTCTATTTTATGCAGGTTACTTTATGTATAACACTAAAAGAGTGCGCTTAAAAGGAAATTTGCTGATTTTTGTCAGATTTAAGAATTCTCAAACAATATTATACCGTCGCGCTAACGCGGGCGAGACTATACTGAGTGCGATAAGGACATCTGCAGCTATGACTTTAAAATCATGAAGACAAAAAATCAAAAACCAGCCAAGAGCGAGTCGGACTCACACAAAGATCAAAGATCGCTGGATCACTTGGCGTTGCGTAGAGACGTCGCTTCATTGTGTACCTTCTACCGCATTTATCACGGGGAGTGTTAAGAAGAGTTGTTTCACCTGATTCCTGCCGCCGAATTCAACCTTCGCAGAACACGCCACAAATTAGGATATCATCCCTACCATCTGGATTTGTGACGATCCTCCACAGTGCGCTTTTCAAGGAGCTTTCTTCCACGTAATACAAAGCTGTGGAATGAGCTTCCTTGTGCTGTGTTTCCGGGACGATGCGACATAGGTACTTTAAAAAAAAGCACGTACACCTTCCTTAAAGACGTTGCCGGCCTTGTGATTCCTCTGGTGTTGCAAGAGAATGTGGACGGCGGTGATCAATTAACACCAGGAGACGCTCGTTTGTCCTCCAATTTCCCTAATTTATTTATATATTTATTTTGTTCTGTTTTTTAGTTTTTGTTGTTATAGCGGCAGAAGGAATACATTATCAGTGAAAATTTCAAATGTCTAACTTACACTGTTCTTAAGATACAGCCTGGTGACAGACGGACAGACAGCGAAGACTTAGTAATAGGGCCCCGTTTTACCCTTTGGGTACGGAGCCCTAAAAACAAGGGTTTCACTATCGACAATGTCCTCCTCAAGAAATTGACGCAACAAAATTACAGAATACCTACGAATGGGAAGGAAATAATATGCTCTGTCGGACTGTTTTAATTTTTACGATTATCGTTCTCGGATTTGTATACTAACTAAGTATATGATGAAGCCTTTTATAGCACTATTTGAAGTACTCTAGTATTCACATAAACATAAACAAAATAATCAAAAGTAACAGTGAGACATAGATAAAATGATATTGATTTTATTTTAAAGTAATTTCAATTTTGGGTTAATAGCCAAGGAGAAATGGGTCGACTTTGTACATTTGTATGGAAAATGACTAATGATGTCTCATCTTAAATACTATTTTACATCGACTAAATTTTTTGGCCTTCTGTTCACTTTTTGGCCTTGAATATTAAAAAAACAAAAAAGATTTTTCTATTTACTGCACTTAGGATGTACAACTGATCGGAACCCAAAGCTATAATTCGGGCGTTACTGAACGTAGCTACACAACAGTCATGTTAAAATATAATGTTATTAAAAATATTTCTTAAAATTTTAATGAAACTCTTTTTTATTAATCTGTAAAAATCGTTGAAACGTTGGGTTCACTAAAATAAAAATGTAACTTTTACGCAAGCATCTAATGTAAAACCGTTACAATTACACGCGTTTTAATCCTTTAAAAGTGTTTTATTTAAATGTAAAAAAACGTTAGCAGCCCTATGAATTAGGGTCCTCCTTTTTCTAGAAAATAGGTAGAAATAGTTATCCTGCTCACAGACCTGTTAATACTAATATCCTCTAGCTTCTAGAACCCAGCTAACAGATAATTAATACAAACTTGTACGGTTGGACTTTTAGCGAGAGTCTAGCAGTGGGAGGCTCCTTTGCACAGGATGCCGGCTAGATTATGGGTACCACAACGGCGCCTATTTCTGCCGTGAAGCAATTATGTGTAAACATTACTGTGTTTCGGTCTGAAGGGCGCCATAGCTAGTGAAATTACTGGGCAAATGAGACTTAACATCTTATGTCTCAAGGTGACGAGCGCAATTGTAGTGCCGCTCAGAATTTTTGGGCGTATCAATTACCATCAGCTGAACGTCCTGCTCGTCTCGTCCCGTATTTTCATAAAAAAAGCTCTTTATCGAACTTTGATTTTACCAAATAAAGCGATGTTAGTCATATAATGGGTAGATGTTACTTTGTATACCGTCCGTGATTTAAGCCAGGCGGATTGTATTAACGGTACATTTAGAGTCCTCCTACACAATTATTTCGGTACAATAGCAGGGGTCAGCGGAAAGGGGCTTGCCCTGTGCCCTAGCTCTCTCGAGAGTTGACTTATGGGTATTACATAAATAGAACGTTAAAGGAGACGTGTTGTTTTACGTTTAATTTGATTTGATTGTAGAAAAGTACACAGATATCGCAAATTACACTAAGATTTATTTAAAGTCAATATGATAGTCATGGTACAAATACTTAACAGCGTGGTATGGACGCAGTAAGTATATTGGGCAAATTGTAATATTGTAACATTGTTTTTTAAGCCTGTTACTAACAAAATATGGGCCTCTGTTGCCCCAATAAAGAAATTTATTATTACTATTATTGCTACCCAGCATCATATGAAATTGCACCAGGTATTCCATTTGGATCGCGCACCCTCTTAGTGAAGACCGCTCATTGTTGTTCTTCACCGTTGCATGTTGTTGTATTGATGTTAATGCATGGTTCTTGACAAGTTTCGCGAGGCCACCTAAATTGTACAGTGTTATATTATATAGATTAGTTAATTTTTTATTCTATAGTTAAAAAGATTGGCTGGGAGCCGCTGCAGTCTTACATCGTACCCCAAGCCGAAAATATTATGTATCATTCTCACGATCTGGATACGTGACAACAAGTCAATTTTTTAAGGAACTTTTTGTTTTCTTAGATTCAGAGAATTCATCTACCTTAAAGACCAGGACTGCTCCAGCTGGGGTTATTTGGTGTTGGACGAGAGTATGGGCCGCGATAATCTCCTGGGTATCTCAATTGTCAATACAGGGGTACCGCAGGGTTCTATTCTAGGACCGTTCCACAAACCTATGACTTAAATCGATCGACGAGCAACAACTTTTTGACATTGGTATCTATACTTTAAGTAATTTTTATGCACTAAAATATATAGGAAGGTATTTACAGGCTACTAACATAAGAGAACACATAAGACACGCAGTTTAAAATAGACTCAATAACTATGAAAACAAGTTATTTTTTATCTACTTATTGGAATTCCATCAGAACTATTAAAAAGCAGAAACAGTTTCCAAATTAGCGATACTGCAGTTGAGAATATTACTTGCCCAGTTTAATGTCTAAACATTAGTTAGTTGAAAGTGCTCGGGATCCATTACTGGTTGCTATAACTCCACTTTAACGAACGGTAGAATTACTCTGTAGTAATTAACCTTCCCCCATTTTCTTCTATTTCATTTACGGGTACTGTTATGTTTCACGACTAAGTCCTGAGATGTTTGTTTTAGAAATAGTGGTTTGGGTGCAATGTTCAGCGTGGTGAAATATAAGCGACCACCCAAGGGATTATAGAGGATTATTTTCATAGTTCCGTAACCGAAGAGAAACCAACATAACTACTAAGACTCTGCTCTCTAGTAGTGTGTCCGTACACACACAAACGGATTGTCATTTCCTGGATCCATTCTAGAAATGGAGGCTTCGAGAATTGAGAGCATATACCTATATTCTTCTGACCAGACGGCTGACTTTAATCCCGACTGCTACAGAATACTGCAATCAGGTATGACGATTTTCTTGTTTTAGGGTTTTTTCATTTCCAAATTACACAGAAACGTTTTTTTTTCATTTCTTTAATTAACTTGTTTTTAAGTTTTATTATTGAATCTATTCATCTGTAAACAGAGCTCGCCGAACAGTTTTGTGTTTGAACTATACATATATTTAGTCAATTTTACTGATCGTTAGTTTATGAGGCCGCCTCTGATTCGTCAGTTTCTTCTATTTATTGTTTAGTCATTATTTTGTAGTTAAACATAATTGCGATCAACTAATTGCTAAATAAGTGAATCGGCCTTTGTTCACTAGGAAGTCCGAAAAACAAATTTAGACTGTTGAATACAACGCAGGAGCGTAGCTTGCCGCGGCAGCGGCCGGCGAGTACCTGAACCGAATTCACTTGTTCACTACTATTTGAACAACGCTCGAATATTTACTATTATTGTTTTCAAAATTGTGTATGTAAAAGATTGACCAATCAGAACGCTCGACGTATCACACTCATATCACTATAGTGTACCCGTGATATTACAATGTCATTGTAATTTTAATTGCCCCCTTTCATTAGATATATATATACAGGGTGTCCCAAAGTTATAGGACATGAAGGGAAAGTACCTTAAATATCGAAGATAGGCTATTTTACTAAAAGAAGACTTTATGTTATTTTTAAAAGTTAGTAATTCTGCATTCAAAGATTTTCTAAAAATTACTGGCTTCGTCTGGGAATCGAACCGACTTAAATGTAAAAAAAAAACACCTCTACTCTTATGATGCCAATCGAAAGAATGGCAAAAACTAATAACTCTTCTTAAGTAACAAAGCATTTTAAAAGAAAGTAGTCAATTAAGTGGGTATGTTTTTGTAAATTAATTAATTAAATGCTCAAAATGTGATATCTTACGCAAATCGCCAATCTTTTAATGAGTCCGATTTCAAATATTTTTATGTGACAGATACTTATTTATTATTAAGCTTAAATTCATTCTTTTATTCTTATCAAACCCTTTCAATGAACCCTTTTATTGAACTCACGTGATATAGAAGTCACATGACGCTTATGGTGTTTCTGTGACTTGTCTAAGGCTTTTGATTGCGTTCAACATCAGACGTTGCTCAAGAAACTATATTATTATGGAATCCGTGGTATCACTCTGAATTTTATAACATCTTACCTCTGTGATAGAATTCAGAGAGTTGATATCAATGGGAAATTATTATCTGGTTCATTTGTAACAATGAGGGTGCCACAGGGGTCAATATTAGGGGCATTTCTGTTTCTTATCTGTATCAACCTTTCGTTGCAGGAAATAATCATGAAATAGAACTTATGCGAGCATAAGCTAAATTGGCACTGTTTGTGGCGGTGTCATGGTGCAGATCATTACCTTCCCTAAGATATATGCGAAGGGAGCGATGGCTGGAAGTGGTGGTTCAAGCTGTGACATTAATTAATGTCATATTGACCTTATTTAATAATTGTTTTTTTTTTCCATTCTTTCTTGAAAATGTTTGTGCTGTTAGCTATGTTATGAAGATAAATGATTCGTATTCGATTTCGTATCTATACTTTTGACAGATGAAGAGTTCCTTTACAATGAGCTAATTCTGAATAACAATTATTCAGGTCATGCATAAAATAAATAACTACTGTGATTGCATTATATAGAATCGTTTAGTGGGCTTACTTTATGAGCATATGACCTATGCTATATCATGGTTCGTCATGCTCACTAAAATGTGCAAGGGTAACGATGGCTGGTCCATGCGTCAACTCGAGAACGGGTGCAGCTTGAGGTGCCAGGTCGACCTGTTATAGTTAATAAATCATTGTATTTGTTGTATGCGATTACTAATTATGACAGTAATAACGACCATCATATTCACGAAGCATCCTTACACAAACAATGAATTCAAGCTCTAAAGATGCCATATACAATAATTTATATTTTTTTACTTTATTACTTTTTTTGGAGATATTTGATATTTAAGACGCTTTTAACTTTGAATACGATTCATACTGGATACAGGACCTTACAAACTATTTTTTTTTTGTATATTGTAGCCATTGTAAAATAATCTATTGATTGAAGAGTTGCCGTTGAGTTTCTTGTATGTTCTTCCTACGAGCTCTTCTTTTTCCAAACATATGGTTAATACAGTAATTTAAATGAAACATTTATAGTGACGATTCAAAAGGGCTTAGTTTAAGCTCAATTGAATTAAGTTTATTTGACTTTGACTTGAAAATTACTCTTTTTAGGTAAATAGATACTTATCATAGGTCCACACTGGAATTAGGACCGCTTTGTATAACAATATTCAGAGGTCAGAGAAGACTGTGTCCAATCAACCAATATAGACCTTAAAAATGCAAAAACACAAAAAAATATATTTTTATTTAAATATAAGATTAATAATCACTTAACACAAACAGAATTTTGTAAAGACAAGGCATAAAAATGCATAAAAATTGATTCCTTTACAATTATTTTTGATGTCATTTCTAATATACTAGACACTACTACCGCTTCAGAAACAAATGGCGCTCTGAGAGAGAAGAAGCGGCGCAAGAAACTCTCCCAGCAGTTCTTTTTTGCGCTCTTTTTAATCAAATATACAATATTGTACTGTGATTGCTATTGCTATTAAATAATCATAAGCTGTATTGCTATATCTTTATTATACCCATACAATATGTAGGTATAAATGTGTTGACGAAACACAAGCGTAACAAAATGAGGTTTGCTCCAAATATTTGTCAATTCTAAAATTCTTCAATTCGTTTAATTTCACTCAGCCCCAGCCACCCTTCGTATTTTCGACGTAGGGGAGAATCGCAGCCTCCGCCATATTTGAATGTGGGACAGAGAGGCACACTTGAATCCGTGAGTCATTGATGTGTAAGCAGGATGGCATGTCGCAGATGGGAACAAAGGACGCTGAGTCGACCTCCCTTTGTGATTTGTGAAATCTTGGAAACTTCTAATTCACTTTGCGTCGATATTTTATAGCACTTGTCGTTTCGGTGATCTGGAAAACAAAGGCTGCTTTTATATCGTTTCTTTTTTAGGAATAATATATTAGTTTTTTACATAGCTAACAGTACAATGCAGTGCCGCTCAAGATTTGTGAAAAACGCCAAAAAGTCTGAGCGGCATTACAACTAGACTCGTCACCTTGAGACATAAGATGTTAAGTCTCATTTGCCCAGTAATTTCGCTAGCTTCGGCGCCCTTCAGACCGACACACAGTAATGTTTAGACATTACTGCTTTACGGCAGAAATAGGCGCCGTTGTGGTAGCCATAATCTAGCAGGCATCCTGTACAAAGGAGCCTCTCACTGGTAGATAAAAGCATATTATGAATATGCTTCTCATCGGAATTCTTGTTAACTGTACACGCTCTACCAATTCGTATTCGTTATCAGAATGGAAATAAAAAGCACTCCAGTGAAATAATCCCGTGACTCGAAAAGTTTACGAGCCTCGTTATCGGAACTGTTACTTTTCGTCATCCGATCGCATTAGGGTATGACGCACTAATAACATGTACTGGAATTTATTGCCCTCTGAACTCACTCGACTACGATACCTTATAATTCCCAATTCAAAATATTTTATTAAGTCGGTTCGGGTAATAAGGGAGTCTAGGGGAGAATTAAAATAAATAAAAGCCCAAAATATATTTGAACAAATAAATTTAAGTGTTATCAAATATTACGGACTAGCGGACCCGACAGACGTTCTGTTATAAACAAAAACTCTTGCGGATGGAATTTCTTTAAATCCGTATGGAGTAAGGAATATTCCTACTAAATTTCAAGTCTCTATGCCTTATGGTTCCAGAGATATCGTGAATTGCGGCTATATACGTGGAAATATCTTATATATATATATATTCAAATTCAAATATTTTAATTTAAAATAGGATTCAAAATCACTTATTGAACGTCAAAAACTACCACTCAAAAGACTGCCTCAGACCTGAGAAGAACGGGCGCAAGATACTCAGCGGGCTTTTTTTTATTAAAATATGGATTACAATGTAATATCGTGGAATAAACATAATATTTAAATAAAGAGCCTGAGGGTGCTCACTTCATTCCCAGTCTGTGGTATCATTTATGCTATAGTTCCGACGCAAACATTATTTAACAATCATGTTAAATTTCGTAACACATTTGTTTTGTACATTTTCTAGGATCGTATTTTAAAAGCATATAAATCGCCCAAAAGTAGTAGACATAACAAACTTATGTTTGTTCCTCGTGTTAACATTATGATTGTCACAGTTTCTAGCAAATTCCTCAATGTCCTTATGAACATATAAAACATTATCAAGAATATATTGATAAGCAACAGTCAAAATGTTTATTTCTTTAAATTTTTCTCTTAATGATTCTTAAAATAAATTCTTAAGATACATACAATTTTGCCATAAAGTAACCACTGAAAACCATGGATCAGTACCTACCTATCTGATAAACATACACTTGTTCTGCGTACTATTCGGTTAAGTGGACTTAGTAAGTATTTTGTTGGGCGATGTGTATGCTTTTACAACAGGATCCCAGAAAATATATATACAAAACAGATTACATAGTAAATAATTGTTAAAAAATATTTGTCGGCAAAACGTTACCATAAAATAAATGATTTCCTATATTATATCCACACATGGAGTGACCGCCGCCATGAATTTTATCGTAATGCCATCTAATTAATAAGAAGGGACCTTTTTCAATGGGGGTAGATTTAAGGTTCAATAGATGATTTTAAAATCCCATTTTGAAGAACGGTATTTGAGTTTGATACAATCAGAATAAGAATGTTAACGTCAAATCAGCCATTATATGATCTTCCTCAAGACTGTGGCAGCGCCAACAAGCTTGCCTGAAAATTTTATCAAGATCTGTCCTGTTGTTATGTAGATATAATATTGTATAATATTATGTAGATACAAATAGTTTGATACTTTTTATCAGAACAGTGCCATATTACTTTTTTTATGGAAAAAGGAGGACAAACGAGCGTATATGTCATATATGTCACCTGGTGTTAAGTGATCACCGCCGCCAACATTTTCTTACACCACCAGAGGAATCACATGAGCGTTGCCGGCCTTTGAGGAAAGTGTACGCGCTTTTTTTGAAGGTACCCATGTCATATCGTCCCTGAAACGCCGCACAAGGAAGCTCATCCCACAGCTTTGTAGTACGTGGAAGAAAGCTTCTTGAAAAGCGCATTGTGGAGGATCACACAAGGAGGAGGACACATTGAAATGGTGGAGATGATATCATAATTTGTAGCGTACCGTGTCCTATTTCTTTTTTATCGCTTACTACTTACTAAACACATAAATATGTGAATTAATCCTCCAAATAATAATATACCTAATCAAAGACTTCTATGTTACTACTGTACAAGCTCTGTGGTCTTAAATAATTTCTCACTGAGTTTCGGTTTCGACGCCGCAACTCGTTTAGTCCACTGCGAGCAAGCGAGAAGACCAGTGTTTTGTAAGCCGTGAAAGTTGTTTTCAACAAATTAACACCGATTTTGCTTAAAATGACCAATAAAACATTGTCTGTGCTCCCCTCTTCCCCCCCCCCGTGCGTTAAAAGACTGAGTAGTATTCCTAACTTCCTGTCTAGTAGTATACATTATCTTTGAATATAATAAGTTTTTTTTCTTACAGAATTGCTGCGATCCGGGTTGTTAGAAGCTTCATCCGACGGAATCAAACTGCAATTTTAATTACCAATTTTTACCAGTGGGAGGCTCCTTTGCACAGGAAGCCGGCTAGATTATGGGTACCACAACGGCGCCTATTTCTGCCGTGAAGCAGTAATGTGTACCTATACATTACTCTGTGTCGGTCTGAAAGACGCCGTAGCTAGTGAAATTACTGGGCAAATGAGACTTTACATCTTATGTCTCAAGGTGACGAGCGCAGTTGTAGTGCCACTCAGAATTTTTGTGTTTTCCAAGAATCCTGAGTAGCACTGCATTGTAATGGGTAGGGCGTATCAACTACCACCAGCTGAACGTCCTGATCGTCTCGTCCCTTATTTTCATATACGATTGGGAGGCTCCCCGAATCGTATATTAGAAGTCAGTGTTTGTTTGTCAGATAATGATTTGTCGCATTTTTTTAGGTTACTTGTTAAAATAATCTTTAACTAACCTAACTTATATAAAAATAACATAACTTGTTCTACCAAATGAATTGATTTAACTTATAATTTTTAATCTCTTATAAGTTTCTTAATCAAGGTTTAATTGAAATGTCTCTTTAATAGTATTAGTATTAAATGTGTGTTATTTATTAATATATTCATATAATCTTATGTTTTATGTAACTACCGTCATTATAATAAAAAATAACAATGAAAGACACGTGTGCTTAATTATAACTCCTCCTCTGTGAGTGGGTGGCTTGTTAGGAGTATGTGGTTAATTATGACAAATATCTTAATAATCATTTCAAATGCGGGTTTCCAATTAATAAAATTGTGGTAGTAGTGTACACAATCAGATAGTCTGACTTTTCGTTATTTATTTATACGGAATATCAACATCATGTCATATTTAACAAACAATGAATCATACTTTATAAAGGAACAAACACTGATTATCACGGACGAGTAAGACTCCGTGTCACCTTAAATATCAGTGAGGCACAAAAACAAGCCGGTAAACGTGTACATACATAGGCCCACGCATACACTTACACTAATACAAGCCGATCGGCCGCCATTATGAGCTTTGCCATCGTCTGTGACAGATCAGTTTGCGTCGCAATAAAATATTTTATAAATGCCGTCGTGTGTTGTGAAAAAGTGTAAAAACAATACTATAAAAGTATTTGTGGATATATGTTTTATTTAAGGGAGAAAAAATTGTGTAACTGGTATACCCCGTAACCGCACACACACTAGCATAAAGGTGATTCACTTGCTAATATCACGGCGCGGAGTTCTTTTTTTACTAGTCCGTGATGATTATAAGAGATGTGCACATCACTCAGTTTGGTTGGTTAGTAAAATTTTAATCAAAAAATATAACTAAATAACAATAATGGTTATGAGATCAACTTAAGTAATTTAATTTTTTTAATGTTATAAGGCTACAATTTACCAGACTATATTTTCATTTTAAAAGAAGAAAAAAAGAAATAACTTAATATTTAAATGAATAAAAGTGCATCTAAAAGATTAGAGTCAATAGTTAAAACAAACACTTGGGAATTGAATTTTATATACATCCAGTCGGTTTCACCACTATCATTATCCATTCACCAGAGGAAGAAGATTTTACTTGCGTCCATAACTTACAAAACTTTACATAATATAATTAATAATTAATGTATCCGCGATAATAAATAACACTTTTTCAGTAATAGCATATTGTTATATACCAGTGGGAGGCTCCTTTGCACAGGATGCCGGCTAGATTATAGGTACTAAAACGGTACCTATTTCTGCCGTGAAACAGTAATGTGTAAGCAATATTGTGTTTCGTCTGAAGGGCGCCGTAGCTAGTGAAATTTCTGGGAAATGAGACTTAACATCCTGTGTCAAGGTGACGAGCGCAATAATTGTAGTGCCGCTCAGAACTTTTGGGTTATTCAAGAATTCTGAGCGGCACCGCATTGTAATTGGCAGGGCGTTTCAATTACTATCAACTGAACGTCCTTCTCGTCTCGTCCCTCACTGTTATAAAAAAAACATACATCGGACTACAACTTTTTTTTAAATTTAAGTCAACTTTTCTATTTGTTATTACTAATCTATACTAATATTATAAAGCTGCAGTGTTTGTTTGTTTGTTTGAACGCGCTAATCTCTGGTACTACTGGTCCGATTTGAATGATTCTTTCAGTGTTGGGTAGTCCATTTATCGAGGAAGGCTATAGTCTATGTTTTTTTTTTCAAAATTAGGGATCCGTAATAAAATTGCTATTTTGTAACACAAGGTGTAAAATCGAAAACCTATTTTTGCGTGCGCTGCAAAAACTATTGACAATAGAACAAAATGATGTACAGGCTATAATATAGGCAATATTTTATTACTTATAAAACTATCGCGTGAATTATACTTTATATGACAAAACAACGTTTGCCGGGTCAGCTAGTCTACTATATGGCTTTGAGAGATGTGGACGGGAGTTTCACTGGCAGATAGATCATATCATTATCTTAAGGTGTGATTAAAGGTACTTTTACTATAGCAATTGTTTTGGAGGTCCAGAAACCAGTGCACAAGAACCAGTTCAGTCGACTGCCAAGTGAATGAATCCTAGGCCGCGAACAAACGTTTTTTGGCCCCTGCTCTAATTCCTATGGCAAGCGCGTAGATAATTTATACGCCTAGATAGAGTCTCTTGCTGTTAGACAACCGATAAAAACTATATTAGTTTAGTGTGCGTGACAAGCCACGTCTTTTTTTTTAAACATAGCTTACAGCAGTTAGTGGCCGTAGTCACCTTTTAGGCAAAAAATGCCTGTACCAAGTGTCTCCGCTCTTCCATTTCAGCAATGTGTTATTTTTAACAAAAGTTTTATTGACATGGTGGTGAAATAATAATAAAGTTATGAAATGAATATAATAAGGTTATGAAATGAATATAAATTTACAATTCAAATATTTGCAAAGTTATTTTTGAACACCTTAACAATTACAGCGACATAGATTTATAATTAACATTTTTAATTCTTAAGGAACAGTCTTCTACTCGCGATTTTTTTTCCTTTCGACGTTTTCCTAGCTGTCATTATCTTTCTAGATGTAGGTATACAATATGATATAAGGGCAAACGCTCCAAATGCACTGTTCAAATAACATCGCAGGCGAAAAGCCTACTTTTCAATAAAATTGCGCATAAGACCATATTGTAGTTTACGACAGGTCGGCAAGTGTATGAAGTACACTAGTTATATGAGGTAATGTTATGGCCGCGGTCCTTCCCAAGCCCTTTTAACTGCCTCGTAATTGCGAACTTAAATTAAGTGTTATTTTTATGGTGATTTCTCTACAGCTACTAAGTTGCTCTAAATGAGCTCAAAATGCTTTTTAATTGAAAATAAAATAGTCGTTTGAATGCAATGTTCGTTTGATTTTTAATAAATTACTTAACGCCGAACTTTATAGTTAATTTATTGCGTCGTATTAACGAATGTATAATTAATTATTATTATTTTATTTATATTCAAATTTTAAGCGATAGATTCATATAAGTATTGTTTCCGGACATGTAAAGGCAAAGATAGCGTGCGAGAGAGAATAATATTTCTACCGGAGATAGAGCAAGATAGAAGAGAAAAACGATTCTGTTCTGATTGTAACCGATTTTGATTGACAAGTCGTAAACAGTCAGCCACGCTTGATATTTAGCTCCTAGATATCTTGAATACTAAGTCAATAGCTAACACACTAAGAAACTAAAATTAGTGACGCTTTATCGCGCAGTAAGGCCTTATAGATACCCTATATATAAGGCCACTATACACTATCGGCTTTACAAATATTATTGGCATAAAATTATACCTAAGCATAACCCAAGAATATGCAAAATGTTTACAAATAGACATTTGCCTATGATTGATTTATTTGGACGTCAAACGTTTCCCGCGTATATTTGCAAGGCTGCCTGACATTTGGGAGAATTATCATTGTATTGACAGTGTTGTCAGCGATGGGAATATCAACATTTTGTATATTCTTAGTTTGTTCTCAGTTATAACTTTATACCAAGTTTATTTGTAGATACGTTAGTTATAAAAGTTAATGAGACAGCAGAAATTTTGACACAAAATATAATAAAACCAAGTGAATTCCATAAATAAATCAAATGTTATTTCAAGGATTTAAACGTGTTGGGTGTAGCTTTAGGGTACATAGTACGACGGACAGATGGCCTTTGGGGCAGTAAAGTCCTCGAATGGCGACCACGTACCGGAAGACGCAGTGTTGGTAGGCCCCCCACAAGATGGACCGACGATCTGATCAAGATCACCGGAATACGTTGGATGAGGGCAGCGGAGGACCGATCGTCGTGGAGGCTTACGTCCAGCAGTGGACATCTTCCAGCTGACGATGATGAATTGTAGCTATACATTTATATTAGGCTTTTGTGTAAACTTTACATTATTCTTTTTATTTATTAATATTATTATCAGGTATTTTGGCTGGTGACACTTAATCAGGGGCACTTCCAACCAACTCTTCAAATTAAAAACAACTATGGGAAAAGAGAAAAACGCTGGATAGTGCCCACTGTCATAAATGAACTGCCACAGGATTTGCTAAAAGATGTTTCCTCTAAAAATGACCTTAAACAAATTCTCACAAAACATTATCTCTCACTGTGCCCATGAAATGAATTTAGTATAAGTTTATTTAATTTATAATTATAGCTTTACTATGCCGTGTTAATTTACAAATACGAAATAAGTTTTATGCTGTACATTAGGTTTAATAGTAGTTTTAGGTTAATATTGTAAATTTAGTATTATTTTAAGTAATATAGTTAGTATTATCTTTACACGAGAGCTGCTGCCGACAAACTGCTTACGTAGTTTGGCAGACTGTACTCATGAAATTTGTAAAGGCTACTGCAATAAATGAATTAAAAAAAAATAGACATTAGGTTCGAGAAGCCTTGACACTTTGATCTGATGTTTTATCAAGCGTGGCTGACTGTGTAAGACTTGTCAATCAAAATTTCAGTCAGAACAGATTCACTTTCCTTTTCTATCTTACTCTATCTCTGTTAGAAACGTTCTTCTCTCTTGCACACTTTGTTGAGAAGACTCAAACATCTCAGTGTTGTATATAGGTATAAATTATTAAGATTGGGTCCAAGTAATACCAAGTTTGCAATTAGGCGCAAAACCTCTCAGAATATATAGGCTGTAATAAATTACTCATACATTTGGCAAAGGGTTACATTTACGAGTCAAGCGGCGCATGTGTGAACTGCGAACGGTAATAAAACGTACCGTCGTAAATTACTGCAACTTTGTTATCTGCACGTGACGGGACGTAGGTTCGCCGGACTATATAAGCGAATATAGAATTCGCTCCCTATATTCACTGACAAAAAAAGAAGAATGAAATATACAACATCAATGTTTGTTCCCTATGCGATCCTAAGCTATAGATCAGGAGGCCTACTCCTAAAATCGATATTCGATAGTCGTGTCGAATCCTACTCTTAGTTACATCGAATTTAATATCAAAACGATGATTGAACGAACGAAACATTGTTCGATATTATCGCTTCTAACACTACGTTAGTTGTAAATGTCAGTGACGAATTTTCGAATTTGACAAACAATCAAAAGTCAGTTTTACTTTTAATACAATGGTTACGATAAACGATAAGAAATTCGATCATTTGATAGAGGAGGGTATGTGCGATATATTCAGAGTATTATTGTATCGATCTGAATGTACCCATCGTTGTCGAATTTCCGAGTTGACATCCAGATTATGTTAAAATTTTATAGAAAGTAATGGGGACGCCAGCAACCATTCCTAATCCGAAAAATGTTTGTTTTAAATGGTTTCTTGTTTAAATTTAGCATGTAATTGAAACAGATGCCGGGTAAACCTAATATGAAATAAATAATGCGTTTAAATTATTAAAATAGTAAAGTTTTCGAAGTAACCGTGCTGTAGCGTTTTGTTCTGCATTAAAATAATAAGGTGATGGTAAGCGGATAACTTTATAAGAACATAAAAAATAATTACCAGTATGATTGAGGACGTGTGTTATTTGGCAATCATAATATAATCATCGTAATGAAGAAAGATTTGCATTAAAAATATATATAATTTGACTTCTTAGTAAATTTAGCCGATGGTTAAGTAATTAATTACGCATCTCACGGCAACCGCGTGGAAGCACGGATTACACGCTAACCGCGGGGCGTAGAGGAGAGAAGCGGGAAGGTACATATGCACCTGTCGGCGCTTGCGCTAAATAGAATAAATAGTCGCGCTCCCAGCGATTATGTATCCACATTTGACTTATTTATTTTATTTTATTTATATATACTATAATTAAATACATTGTTCTACATGCCTAATATAAATTTACAGTCTCAATCTCAAAAACAGAAACAAACCAAAAAGGCACCTTTAAATTAAATTCCTCTGGCTGGCTCCGATGGATGAAACGCTGTGCAGAGCCAACTAGTGATTACCGTCTGCTATGTAATTTACAGAGATACGTTGTTCATAAATAAAGTACTTACCTAATTCTATTACATAAATACTAACTAGAAACGAGTGCCGAGTATGCACCTTAAATATGGTGAGTTTCACACCAGTTATATTGTAACTTTGTAACTGTCACGGTCTCAGTGTCGCGATCAGTCCGCCACTCGGACGGAACCCCAGAAGCGCGGGTCCGTGTCCCGCATCGTTCATAAATTTTGGTACAGATTAGATTTGTATATTTAATTTCAGAATTTATATATAAATAACAAACTGTTTAGATTTGATAGAGTGACATCTCAAGTCAATTTCCTAATATGCAATTAATGGGGAGCAGGTGTAACTGTACCTAAAGTAGATACTGCGGTTGAAGTCACAACCTGAGAGTTGAACAAGACTTACGAACGATGTATCACTCGAATGGTTGGCTCAATTGGTAAGAGCACTCGTATAAAACCCGACGGCGCGGGTTCCAGTCCCGCATCGTCCATAAGCTTTGGAACAAATTAAATTATATAAATAATAATTACCTATATAATCTCTCACCATTTCAACTTTCAGCCAAATTGGTTCAGCTGTTTTACCGTGATCTTTCAACAACAAACATCCAAACTAACAAACTTTTCCCTTTATAGGTTTAAAGATCATTAATTTTCATTAAAAACATTACAAACTGTCACTTACTTGAGATGACAATATTTATGAATATTAATCTATGAATCGTCCGTATGATAAACATGGGTATAAACTAATTATAAGTGTGTGCACTAGACAAAGGAAGTAATCTGTAATTTGGCTAAACGGAGCTTGAATAAATTAAAAGTGCTATCTTTGATACCCGAAGATAGTATATAATAATAGTAAGATTCTGAACAAGTCATATCATACTATAGAAGATATATAGATAGAAAATAACCTCAATTACAAAACAAACAAACTGCTACAGGAAAAATCGGTGCGTAAACTTTATGTTATATGTAAGAGTGAAAGCCACATACAATTCTTATACATTACATCAAGTAGGTATATTAATATCCTTTCTACAAAGCAGTCATAAAACCTTATCTGGAAGAAAGCAACGCAAGCGAACGCACAATCTACATAGGGCTGATAATAGCAAGTCCATTCTAACAGGAGCCTCTATCTTTCATCCTCCACTGAAGAATTCGCATTGAAATAATGAAATCCAGGGACCTAGCTATCATGGACGTGGATAAGTAATCTTGGAGTGAAGAGGGCGGTTTACGACCAGGCGGAGAAGGCTTTTATATTTATTAAGTAAGTTGGGCTTTCGGCAGCATTAATCCACCTTTATAGAAGGGGCCTGGGCGCCTACGAATCAAGCCAAGTGCGGATTTTGCCAGCCTCAAGACCCTTCATTGTTAAGTGCATGTTTATTTTATAGCCCTAGTACTTAGCTGATTGTTTAAAAACATATTGTTTAACTAATAACAAAGAAATGTGGCATCGATAGCGCAATAGGTTGAGCCATTGTCTCTCACCACGGAGCCCCCGGCTCAATCTTTGTCCGCCACGTATTAACGTGTTTTCAAAAAACAGGATATTCAGCTGATGGTAATTGATAAGCCCTGCCCATAACAATGCAGTGCCGCTCAGGATTCTAGAAAATTAAAAAATTCTGCGCGTCACTGAAATTGCGCTCGTCACCGTGAGATATAAGATGTTAAGGCTTATTTGCCTAGTAATTTCGCTAGCTACGGCGCGCTTCAGACCGAAACACTGTAATATATACACATTACTGCTTCACGGCAGAAATAGACACCATGTGGTACCCATTATCTAGCCGGCATCCTGTGCAAAGGAGCCTCCCACTGGTAAGTACGTTATTTAACCCTCTTTCAGATCGTCAATGCTCTTGTAATTCCTCTGGTGTTACAACAGAGTATGGGCTAAGGAGATCACCTACCATCAGGTGACCCGTGTGCTCGTTTGTCCTCCTCTTTTTTGTGTAACCTACTTAAACTTTCTACTATTTGAAGTCATATGTCTCAAATAATTAGTCAAACCTACGACAATAGGAATTGTTACGAGGTATGTCTGTACGTACAAGTAACTTTTGAGTCACCTTCACAGCCCAGTGGTTAGTAACCCTACCCACTATTATACTTCCTGGGTTCGAACCCATCCCGATAGAAATACATATATCTATGATGGTTTGATTTTTGTTTCAAACTCTTGATGTTTATGTGTATTTATGTGTGTTTAAATATATTATATACTAAGGTAATATTTTATTTGATAGGCCTAAGGTAAATGAGCCTACAATAGGCCACTTTTTAGCACTTTTTATGGTAATAACTGAAAAAACGAGGATTATGGAGGGTTTGATTCACTTGATGCTTAGCGGCATTGTTTACCCATAAAAAATCAATTTCTTGTGCACGAGTCTCAACGCATCACAATACGATGTTTGGCGTAGGGTACCACAGTATGTCAACAAGAAATCGTACTGCTCCCTATTAGCCGATATTTAATGCTGTAACATCGGCATTCACAACCATCAATGAGAACCAAACCCATACCTTTGTCATCCTTATATTTTCTATTATAACGTAAAAAATACGTTATTTTTCGACATATTTTCGTATCTACGTGAACTTTATCACACTTTTACGGGCCTCGTGAAAACTCTCAGTTTATTAAGGTTAGTTTATTACTTTTCAAGATTAGAATTACTTTTAAGCTTTAGATCTATAAATATTACATTAGGTATGTAAATAACCTACAAAGTTTTTTCATAAGGGAATTGTTGTACATTTTCAATAGCTTGAAGGCATAAAATTACCAGTCGGAGGCTCCTTTGCACAGTATGCCGGTTAGATTATGGGTACCACAACGGCGCCTATTTCTGCCGTGAAGCAGTAATGTCTAAACATTAGTACTGTGTTTCGGTCTGAAGGGTGCCGTAGCTAGTGAAATTCCTGGGCAAATGAGACTTAACATCTTATGTCTCAAGATGAGGAGCGCAATTGTAGTGCCTCTCAGAATTTTTCGGTTTTTCACGAATCCTAAGCGGCAATGCATTGTAATGGGCAGGGCGTATCAATTACCATGAGGTGAACGTCCTGATCGTCTCGTTCCTTATTTTCATAAAAAAAATAGATAAGAAAATAACTAAATTAAATGAATCTATACATTATAGATATTAAATAAAAACCAATTTGTTAAGTCTATATTACAGGTATAGAAGCCAAAGCAACATTTTCAGATTTTTTTCTGTCTGTATCTTTTTACTCGCATCACACAAGAACACAATATTTAATACAATAGTAACCAATGTACATACTGTAAGCTCGATGTCTCGGTTTAATATACACATTTTACCGCAGTAAAATATCTTATATTCAATAAAATATAAATTATAACGCATTAATTGTATTTTTTTTATGAAAATAAGGGACGAGACGAGCAGGACGTACAGCTGATGGTAATGGATACGCCCTGCTCATTACAATGCAGTGCCGCTAAGGATTCTTGAAAAACCCCAAAAATTCTGAGTGGCACTACAACTGCGCTCGTCACCTTAATACATAAGATGTTAGGTCTCAATTTAAGTCTAATTTCACTAGCTACGGCGCAAAAGACGTTTATATTGTGTGACGATGGCAAGCCTAATTAAAATATGAGCTGACATATATATATTATACATATTATATATTCGAAATAAGTGGTTGCGGAGATTAGCTCCAAGTCTGCATGTTCCGACAAACAGACAGATTTATTATTTTCAATTACAGATACCTACATAATGTTTCTTATAAATAAGTAGCTGGATCGTTTTTTTTTTTTTATAAAAAGAAGACGAGCAGGACGTTCAGTTGATACTAATTGATACGACCTGCCCATTAAATATGCAGTGCCACTCAAAATTATTGATTAATCCAAAAATTCTGAGCGGCACTACAATTGCGCTCATAATCTTGAGACATAAGATGTTAAGTCTCATTTCCCAATAATATCACTAGCTGCGGCGCCCTTCAGACCGAAACACAATAATGTTTACAAATTACTGCTTCACGGCAGAAATAGGCGCCGCTGTGGTACCCATAATCTAGCTGGCATCCGGTGCAAAGTAGGTAAAAACTTCCATAAAACAACGCTTCGAACTTATAATATAAAATAATAATATAATCTTAAGCATAAAACCTATTGCTGATAAACGTTATAATTATAAGTAGTTTGTACAATGACGGGTGGATCCAATTTTAAGAGCGTTCCCTGAAAATACGCCAAAAAATAATCATGCCATCACTCTTTGGAATCAACTGCCGCTTACTATCCGTCAAGCACAATCATTAGCATCCTTTAAAAATCAACTAAAAAACATTATCTGTCCTCTATTTGATAGAATCTATCTGTGTATCCACCAACATAATTCAACAATTATGAAACGTTAATTATTGTTCCTACATTTTACATATTTTACTTTCTTACAAATTTATCTATATTTTAGTATAGTATAAATTATGTCTGTCTATATTTTTGACACTTCTTACCCTTTTAATGTACTGCCTTTCTCTTTTATTGTATTTTATTTGTAATAACAAATGGTTGCCTGGAAGAGATCACTATATAGTGATAAGGCAGCCATTTGCACCATATCATGTAATTATGTATGTTAGTAATTAAGTTATATTTTGTTAATGTGGTGTCAAAAAAGTGTAATAAATAAATAAGTATAGAACCTACGATGCGTGAAGAAATCGCTCCGGAATTGGCGAGAGTTATTGTTTGAAACGTCTACGTCATAATTCCGGGGCATAAAGCAGCAGGCTTCACTTTCACCCTCCCTGGCTCTCCCCTCCAACCCTCCAACCCACCCTAGGCACGATGTTTTTCCTGTGCGAAATGGCCCGTTTGAAATTGTTGTTTTATGGAAGTTTTTACTAGTTGACTTTGCTCGGAAAATACGGCAATCTTTATGATTCCATATACGCTGTTACTTATGAATTCTTATATGCGTTGTCATTAGATAGCAAAGACATTCGGTCTTCAATATGATAATTATAATATACTAGCTGACCCGACAGACGTCGTTCTGTACATAATAAATAAATAAAATACTGTTTTTCACGAATTTGTCAATAATATTTCATAACATCAAGAATTATTTGGTAACATATGCTCCCTGTTGTTATAATGAAATTGTTTCACAGCAGAACTGTCAAACCGTGCGTCAATAAATTCTCTCATAGAAAACATGTGCATACAAAGCAAATATTGGAAATAAATATAATTATAGGACCACAAACCAAATAAAAACTATCCTATCTCTCAAGTTGGATTATACTGCAGTCCATGAAGTAATTTCCATTAAAATCCGTTCATTAGTTTAGGAGTCCATCGCGGACAAACAACGTGTCACGTAATTTATATATATTACTAGCTGACCCAGCAAATGTTGTATTGCCGATATTAAAATCGCGATACAAAAGTAACTGTTGATCGTAGATGGTTGAAAATTTCAAGTTGTATGTATTTTTTAATGCTGACTCATAATCAAACAAATTTAAAAAAAAATTCAAAAAAATTAATTGGACCATTCTTAACATTTAGGGGGATGAAAAATAGATGTTGTCCGATTCTCAGACCTACCCAATATGCACTCAAATTTCATGAGAATCGGTCAAGCCGTTTCGAAGGAGTTTAACTACAAACACCGCGACATGAGAATTTTATATATATGAAGAAGATTAGTAGAGAATTCTATTAGGAAGTGACGGTCACCTATCAAATTCAAATTTAAATATTTTTATTTGAAATAGAATATTACTTAATGAAAGTCAAAAATTCAAATTAATTAGAAAATTATTTATGTTAAATACGTATAGTACATTTCTTTAATAAACGTTTTTTAACAATTCTTTTAAATTGTAACACATTTGTTTTGTACATCTTCTTCTTCTTTCAAGTTGTAAAAGCATATAAGTACATCGCCCATGCCCTCATTAAGGAATGAAATAAATATAAGTATTAATTATATCAAATGATATAATATTAATATGTTAAAAAAATATCACTTATGATTTATCTGGCTCAAATACCAAAAATACTAAAGACGTAAGAGTAAAATACTAAAGAGGCAGTAAGGGCCCGGGCTATAGCCTGTTCGCAAGAACGAATTAAAAAAAATGTAGGTACTCTGTGCTCATGTCACATCTAACATCAATGGAGGTGCGTTCATAACTCGTTATTTTTTACGAAAACACCTAAGCAAACATTAAATTTGTAATTCAAAGAACAATTGTATATTTATATTACTATTATTTATTAAGTACAAAATTACTTAATGGTTTATTATTTGACACTATAAAGTGCAATTTTAAAATGTATTTTTAGTATTTTCTACGCAAAAAACCGCTAAAACCATATCATTCAAGGTTTCGAAACGCAACGCATATGGTTCGAGTAAGAGAGACAAACTTATACAACGACTGTAGAGCGTCATCTCTTTCTCTTACCGCGGACCACAGACAAATTTATTTCGTTCATTCTAGTTTAGGTACCTAAACTGAACTGCATCGGAATCGCATCGCTAATTAAAAGTCGATGGTAGGCCTTCTGTTCTATCTTTCTGTATCTCCTTTACAGATGTTCTTTTCTCACCCGCGCTTTTTTAGTGTAAACGCTAGTTAAGGCTGTTTATTAGTCTATTATCATTACTATTGGGTTGGTAGATACCAAAACATGAACATAACTTTAATTTGAAGTTAAAAAATTAAGATCATTTCATTACGAACACGATAACAAGGGGTTTACATAAAACTGTTTACAATTCTGGTCGAAATTTAATAATTTATAACCTTGACATAGATTTTTCCATAAACTTACAATATACTAGCGCAGGGGTGCTCAAGCTTGAACTGCTGGCGAACTACCTCAAAATTGTTAGACTACGATCGATCGGCTCTGAGAGGCTTCAAGTATGTGTGATCAAGGATTGTCTTCTAGGTAGAGTGTCACGATGACATAGATATTAGTTTTGCGCAAAATATGCATTTTTTTAGTCAAGGTAAGTGTAGGTCTGCTCTTAAATGTCAATGAAAAAACTCATAATTATTATTTAAAATTTAAATTATCATTTAAGAGTTTATTGGTTCTTACAAAACAAACGCGTTCTAAAGTTCTAAGCTTAACTAAATAGTGACTTTGGATGTTGAAGCGTGACACTGCATGTCCTGAGCATACTTTTCATAAGATGGTACGTAATTACCGATTTTAGTTTATTATACCGAATTTTTTTCTCGAGATAGACTCGAAAAGCACTCGCGATCGACCTGTCGATCCCGATCCACCGTTTGAGCACCCCTGCACTAGCGTATAGATAAACAGAGCGTGCTAGAGAGAACATCTCTAACATAGAAAAGGAAGTAATATAGAAAAGGAAAGCGAATCTCTTGTTACTATAACCGATTTGAATTGACAAATCATAATTGAACGAACACACATTGTCGGGCTGTCAGATCGTCTAACGCATAGTTTCTCAACCTTATTTTGCTCACCGCCCACTTTGAGAATATGTTTTTTCTATAGTTATTTCTCGTATTTTTTGCCTTTTTAGATTAAATTTTTTAATCTACTCACGCCCCATCTGCTCCATCATCGCCCACGTTGAGAACCTATGGTCTAACGCTAACTGGATGAAGACGTATTCTATTCCCAAATTGCCTTTATATTAATATGACAACGGGGCTGAAACTGCGTTAATTGTTTTGTACAAATATTTTAACAAAAAAAAATTGTTATATATTTATGTTTTTAACGTCAGAATTATGCTATTAGATTATAACAGAATGTATAGCATTAATTATAATTACCAAACAAAAAAATAAAATAAAATTGAAAGCTGTGTAAACGTATACATATTTTAACTTCAAAACAACTCGAAATCTCCCAGAAAAATAAATTTAATATACTGAATAATAACAAAAAATTTGGAAAATGAAAGCTTTTTTCTTCCCTGTTAATAAATTTCTAATATTAAATTCTTAAAAGCCTACAGAGTGATAAACACCTACAGAGATAGCCCACATATGAGAATATTGCTTTCGGAACAAAATCACAATAATATTCTCAAGTTAAACCATAAACATTCAAAATAACGACCTGTCACAATGAAACGCGCTTCGGATCGCTCCACCATTTTTAAACTTGGAACATTCAAGTGTTACCCGCGCGTGATTGGTCGGATTTTGACAGCTCGAATGAAATATGTCGGTATGCGAGCTTCGGCCCAGCGGGTGTCACTAAAATCTCCTAATGAAATTAAATTCCGTACATTCAGAATGGATCGTAAATAACGTTACTATCTAATCTACTGATTACGGGGCTAATGAATAATATCTAGATATATTCATTCTATCTCCAACGTGTCTTCTGAATTAGGTATCTTTATTTTTACACTTATGTTGAAACATTTGAGTATTTTTTTTGCATTACTTTGCATTGACTGAGATCATTTATACGCTAAGATAGACTATAACAGCTGTGAAAACGTAGAATAGAATTAGAACTAACCTCTATTTTGAGCAATTCCCGCACACTAGCTTATAATTCTGACCTGTTTTTATCGGATGTCTAACAGTAAGAGATTCTAGACGTATAACGGCCGTTTTCAATAACCTATCTATCCTTAGTTTAACTTACTAGAGGTAGACAAATCTATCCTTTTATGCTTACTCACAATTCATTCACCTACCATCAGATAGCATTGGACTACAACTACCGGCCATTTTCAAAAACATATTTCTAGATACGGATACATTGCTATTAATGACAAGATCTTATATATCCATAGTTATGTCCAATATAGTTATAGTCCAATACTATATAGGTTATTGAAACGTAAGTAAGCGTAAAAGGATGGATTTGTCTACCTCTATTAAGTTAAACTAAGGATAGATAGGTAATTGAAAACGGCCGTTAATTGGACATAACTATGGATAGATAAGATCTTGTCATTAAACGGTGATAGCAATATATTCGTAACTAGTGATACGTTATTGAAAATGGCCGTAAATCATATTAGGTACGTGGTTGGGATCGAACGTTAACAGATTTAGCATTTGCGATATAGCTTCCTCTTAATAGTCGTCTATTTTAACGTGGAAAGTTCAAGAATAAATAAAACACTAGAAGTTATCGACCGCTTCGCTGGGCGAATTTTAAAAGGAAATAAATTAAACAATAACAAATTAAGAGTAGCCATAAACCATCTAGTATAAATTTCGCATCGAATGGTGATAGTTTCATGTCGATATGATGAGTGGATTAGGCGAGCTTGAGCCTCAAACAAAGACCATTTTCAGTATATATATATAGACTAGCTGTTCCCGTCCGCTTTGCTGGGCGAGTTATAAAAAGAAGAAACGTTGGAATTCGAAAAATAAGTAGCCATAAACTTTCTAGGATAAATTTCACATCGAATGGTGGTAGTTTCATGTCGGTATGATCAGCGGTTTAGGCTTGAAAAAGCCTCAAACAAAGACAATTTTCATTATATACTAGCTGCCCCGACAGACGTTGTTCTGTATATAATAAATAAAATAATGTTTTTGTATGAATTTGTCAATAATATATCATAACATCAAAAATTACTTCGTAAAATATGAACCCTGCTGTCGTAATGAAGTTGTTTCACAGCAGAACTGTCAAACCGTGCGTCAATAAATTCTCTCATAGAAATTATGTATGGACACATCAAAGGAAAAACAAATTTGTTGTTTTTATTTAATTTAGCAGCATTTTCCTATTTATTCACCTTTCAAACCTTCTCTAGACTTCCACAACAATTCAAGACCAATATTAGCCAAATCGGTCCAGCCGTTCTCGAGTTTTAGCGAGACTAACGAACAGCAATTCATTTTTTTATATAGATATATACAGAAAGAAGATATCTTAGCAATTGGAAGGAGTTTGAGACAATGAGAGTATGGCTAGTAACAACAAAATAACAACTTTATGAGGCACGCGATAGCTTACGGCCACACTGATGAGCACTAAAAGCCTTGTTTAGTGCCCTTCTGGTGAGTTACTGTATGCATTCCACTTTTTTATGTTGCCCATTGATAAGTACAGGGTTCAACTGTTGGTGGGTCTATATTGTCATTAGATACGTAGCCTACGACATTTAAGTAATGCCATTTTAGCGACTTATATATCTTTTTATGAGAAAAAGTGACATAAAGACATATTTACCAGTGGGAGGCTCCTTTGCACAGGATGCCGGCTAGATTATGGGTACTACAACGGCGCTTATTTGTGCCGTGAAGCAGTAATGTGTTAATATTATTGCGTTTCGGTCTGAAGGGTCTGCGGTTTCGGCCGCAGCAAATGAAATTACCAGGCAAATGAGACTGAACATCTTATGTCTCAAGGTGACGAGCGCAATTGTAGTGCCGCTCAGAATTTTTGTGTTTTCCAAGAATCCTGAGCGGCACTGCATTGCAATGGGCAAGGCGTACTAATACCATCAGCTGAAGGTCCTGCTCGTCCCATCCGTATTTTCATAAAAGAAAAACATTCCTGGAGGTGGATAATACGCCCTGTTCATTACAATGCAGTGCGTGGATTCTTGAAACATCCCCAAAATCTGAGCGGCACTCCGAATGCGCTCATTATCTTGAGACATTCAAATTCAAATAGTTTTATTCAAAACAGTATTAAGGATCAATTATTAAACGTCAAAGACTCGATAAGAACGTGTGCACGAAACTCATATAATACTTAGTCTCATTAGCGCAGTAATCTCACTAACTACGGCGAATGCCACGAATAGTTCAACAAGGAGTTCTTAACCACATATAAGAACTCATTGTTCTGTGGTTGGCCGTCTAGCTAAAGATTTAGATTTGAATATTGACACGAATGAGAAGACAATCGAATAGTATTTAAATAACTTGACAGATGAGATAAGAAATGAAGTAAAGTAAGAACGGTCGGCATTCGGCCCAATATAAAATATAATAATAAGATGTATTAAGTTATAAAATGAATAGAAATGATGAGGAGTGAAAACGTTTGTTTTAATAAAGAAACCTTCCCGCGTGTGATTGAGGACTCACGCGCTACAGTACTATCACACTACTTGCCTAAGTGAAAACTCAATTTAGTTCAAAACTAAGTTATTCACGCCTTGAAATTTGTATTACGAAGGTTTTACTCTACGAAATAAACTTGGTATAAAGTTATTCCTGAGTATAAACCAAGTATACGCTAATTCTCACCAGAGGCTACTTTGCACAGAAAGCCGGCCAGATTTTGGGTACCACAACGACGCCTATTTCTGCCGTGAAGCAGTAATGTGTAAGCATTACTGTGTTTCGGTCTGAAGGGTGCCGTACTTAGTGAAATTACTGGGCCAATGAGACTTAACATCTTACGTCTCAAGCTGACGACTGCAATTGTAGTGCCACTCAGAATTTTTGCCTGAGCGGAACTGCATTGTAATGGGTAGGGCGTATCAATTACCATTAGCTGAACGTCCTGCTCGTCTTGTTGCTTATTACCAAAAAAAAAAAAGTTCAAAACTAAGTTTTTTTGGAGAGCAGAAGTTATTTTCAGAGGTTTTAGTGTACGAAGAAAATAAAACGCTTATTGTTTATTGGTAAGTTAATAATCCTTCAGCATCTTGAAGCTGAAATTATGATAAACATAAACTGAACTGTTCACTTAAAAAAAAAAACAAATACTCGATTCGCACGTAACTAGTTTCTAGATATGGAAGTAGCACTGACATGCTTTTGCAATTAAGTACCAACAGAACTCTAGAGATTTACTGCGAATAAAAACAAGGATACGTTCGCAAAAGTTTTTACAATGTTCTCAAGCTTTCAGCCCACCCAAGCTGTAAAAGAATAAAATACGAGATGTATGTAAGTTATAAATTATGACGGACCCAACGATATTTCATTTAAGATAGCAATAAATAAGGTATTTATTATAATATTTTTAAGATTATAAGTATTTGACAACTTAAATTTATTAAACGTATTTTAACTTTAAGTTGAATAAATAGGAGAAATATATAAGTACATGGGAGATATAAAACTTATTGCCGGATTCAGAGACCGTGTGACAAGGTAACAATGAAGTTAGTTAATTCATGTATCGAGTAAAACATGACAAAAATATTTGAATATACAGTACTGAACGTGTTTCTCTTGATTCTTTGGAAGGGATAAAAGGTTTTTAATTCATTCCCTCTCAAAAGGGAAAGAGAAAGAGGAAAAGGGAATAGTATTTTCTTTCATTATTTTTAACTTTATATATATTTACTGACAGGGGACACTGTTTTAATTTAGAGATTATTGGATCCCAGGTTTTAGATAATTTTAGACCATCTTCTCTATCCAATAATTTCTAAATTAAAACCCACAACTACACATACCAAATAAGAAGAGGACACTGTCAGTAAATTTTGCCAAAAACCATCTGTGTACAGCAAATACCACCTCCGAGGAAATAAATGGCGCTAAACTCATAATGACAACTATGACAAATACTATCTTTGACTCACTTCACCTGCAGTCCCCTGAAAACGAGATCTGGAAAGGGCTTGAAACGTCGGGTTAACTAAAATAAAAATGTAACTTTTACTCAAACATCTAATTTAACACCGTTACAATTACACACGTTTTAATCCTTTAAAAGTGTTTTATTTAAAAGGAAAAGGGAAGTCAACAAGATAGAGAAACATTTTGTGGGATTAAGAAAGGTGATTAATATTCAAACTAAGATAATTTATACGTCGTGATAGACTTTGACAGCTGTGAACACATCTAAAAAATTGCGGTTAACAGTTAACCTCTATTTTCAGCTATGCACGCACATAAAACAAAGTGACATACATTTCGCGTGTGTAAGACGTAGCTGTCATGCACACTGAAGTAATAAACCTGGCCTTTTTTCATGCGTTGCGTAATAGCAAGAGGCTCCATCTAGAGTTTAGATGTATAATTTATTTAAGTTATTCAATACAGGCATTATTAATTCTATTGCGAATAATAATAATCACACAAAAAGACAAGTGTGAGATACTGCCAATACTTGTCTCTAATTTCTTTACTCCCGAAACATTCATAATTTTTATTTAAAAAAAAAACTTAATACACACTTTTTGATAAAGGCTATAAAATAACGTAAATCTAAAAATATTGATTTCTAATGATAAAAAGTGTAATGACGTGCGAGCATTTGCTCACCTAGTTCACCTGATAACAAATGATACGCCCTGTAAAATAGAGAGTAATAAACCGCGCTCGTAAGCTGACGATGAAAGATATGAAGTTTCAGCAGCCCAAAAACGTCACACTGGTGCCTTAGAAATAGAAAAACATGTTGAAATCGTACCTTAACGTTTGGATGGACGGAAGAATTTGAATTTGAATTTCATGCCCATATAAGGAATATTCAGTTCATTCTGTAACCATAGCAATGGCTTATAATAAACCTTTATTTTATTATAGGATCGTTATTATGATTGGCATATGCATATATCTAACAGCACATTGCCTTCTAATAATAAATATGTGTCGCATATGTTTGAGGTTATGATTAAAAATTACTTCAACAATTACTGTTTTATTACTTTAGCATGTGTTTGATGTTATTGCTATTATATTTATATGAAATAGCTATAATAATATATTATGTTTTTAGTGATAACCCTCACTTCTATGATTAATACACAAATAAAATTTGAAAATCAAAATTTTATGAACGACGCGGGATTCGAACCCACGACCTCCGGCGTTCCGTGCCGGTGCTCTAACCAACTGAGCTAACCGTTCGAGTACCGCCTCGTTATAAAATTCTGTTTGCGAAAAAAAAATTGTGTAATAGCTATAATTATTAAAGAAAAAGCTCAAAAGTATATTCTATCTACTTAAAATAATCAATAAACCGTTTTCTTACTCTAGTTAAATTGTATAATAGGGGGAAAGTATCATTATAACAGCCCTATTATATTATAATAATATAAATAAGCAAAAAATATACCAATTTTAAATTTATATTGACATGGAGGTGAAGCTGATAAGTAACATTTGGAAGGTAGCGCGAAATTAATCATAAAAGCTATAATACTGCTGATTTATAGCCAGTTAAAAATATTATTTTATCTCCATATTCATTATACCTCTGAATACAGATACTAACTATAGTAAAAGTGAAAAATTCCTCCTGCGCACGACACGCCACAAGTTAGGATATCATCCCCACCATCTGGATGTGTGGCGGTCTTCCACAGTGCGGTTTTCAAGGAGCTTTCTTCGGCGTACTACAAAGCAGTGGAATGAGCTTTCTTGTGCGGTGTTTCCGGGACGATACGACATGGGTACCTTCAAAAAAAGCGCGTACACCTTCCTTAAAGGCCGGCAACGCTCTTGTGATTCCTCTGGTGTTGCAAGAGAATGTGGGCGGCGGTGATCACTTAACACCAGGTGTACGCTCGTTTGTCCTCCTATTCCATAAAAAAAAAGTGAATTTAAGAAAAGTATTTTACGTCATGTTTTAAAATTTAACCTAATAACAAAGACGATTCTACAACTGTCCATTATTTGTATTCCAAGCAGTTCAGATCTTGACTTGACGAGGACCAGTCTTCAGCTCTTATATAGGTAGTGTTGTGCCTCGTAAAATTTTCAATCGATGAAAATAATAATATTACACTTTTCACCCGCGTGAATTATATAGGGCATGTATTGTGTATTGAAGAAAGGCACCAAGCTTTTGGTCTTCTTCAATGATACGCGAAGAGTCCTGATGTCCTTCGAAGAGTTGAAATGTTCACTACTTGCGATAAAATATTTCATTTCCCTATAGGATTTCGGCGAATTCTGGCATATGCAGTATTAATGCCCTTTTTACTTCTAACAACAGCCACTCCGATCTTTTATGGACGAGGATGTCTTATATACGGACATATGACTGCTTATACCTAGCTTTTGAGGTGTCTTAAAAATGACCGATTGCTACAAGCCCACTTTGTGCAAGGCAATCACAGCAAATCTGCGACGGTTAACAACCCATTCCATACTAAACGCGTTCTTCATTTTAACTAAAAAAGTATGTGTGTGTACGTAAGAAGTGTGTATGTATGCACGCAAGAACTCAGACTTCTTTGGCCTAACAAAGCAAAAAATCCTTAAAATTATTTATTCCTGGTGCTATTCTACGTTTGTAGAAAGAACAATATTGTAAAAATCGCAAAATGGCATTGACAATTAATTTTTAATTAACGAATACGGCTGTATGGACTTAAACCCTTTGCCTATCCTAATAATGAACGAATAAACCAAATAAATAAATAACGAATGTCGCAAACGTAAGAAAATTTTAAAAACCAACTTCACCCTGTTACTTTTGTATTACAGCGACGCGCGCGCTTCTAAAAATTTCACTCTCATAATTTTATCATAACGCACCTAAAGAAGTATAAATTTTAGTTTTTAAGTTGTAACAATACTTATGCCCAGTTTAGTTAAAAACGCAATGAATTAAATGCTATTTACTGCAAAATTCTGATTTTATATTTATGATTATTTGAAAAGTTAGGCAGGCAGGTGGAAAATCAGATATTAATAGTATATTAATAGCGCTCACGCGTTCCTAACTCAAGTCGACCGTATTTTTACATCTTCATAAAACCGTATTTCAATATTACTTCACATATTCATACAACATATGCTCGGATTCGTTCAGAGCGGCGTAGGTTTACGATCCAATTTATGCAAAGAGCGACGCCAAATGTGCCTCGCTGTTGACGAAAAAACCATCGACTTCCTATCGCACGTAAAAAGGATGCGACAGGATAAATACACGAAGCCACCCTTTTTGTCCATTACGACCCGAACTTTTTTCAACTGCCATAAAATGCCCCAATAAATATGTAAATCTACCGAAAACGCTTCGAGCGCCCATACCAGTTTCTGAGTTTCGCTTTCGTTTGAGTTAATTAGTTCAATTGCAAGATTTGTAAAGCGTTTTATTGAGCCTCGAGTGTGTCGATGACCTTCGTATTGTATTTTCGTCATTGGAATTGTTTCCTACCATCCAAGGTATGAGTTCGTTTGTTTGTTTGACTCTATAATTGTTTTGTATGAGGCATTTATTTGTACACGTTCCCGCCCGCTTCACTGGGCGAATTTTAAAAGGAAATAAATGGAATTTTATTCATCTTATTACAAATATAATAAAAAAAATAGTCATATGCCCTCTAGGATAAATTTCGCATCGAATGGTGGGAGTTTCATGATGATAAGATCAGTGGTTTATCCGTGAAAGAGCCTCAAACAAAGGCCATTTTCATTGTATATATATAGATAGATTACTAGCTGATGCCCGCGACTTCGTCCGCGTAGACAAGGGTGTTTAAAAATAATAATCAAGTTTGGAATTGAAGATTATCTCATGTCCTATTCGAGTTCTAGTTCCCGTTTTTTGCTCCCGTTCCTAATATTTAATATGAATCTTATTTCGAGGAAGGTTGCTATGGCAAATTAAACCTACTATTGGAATAGTTAAAGCTCATCGTCGTGAATTAGAGTTTTTTCATAAATCCCGCGGGAAGCATTGATTTTTCTGGGATAAAATGTAGCCAATGTCCTTTCCCAAGCTCTAGTCTATCACTGTATCAAATTTCATTAAAATCGGGTCTATCAGATCTATTTAATATATATTGAATAATGACCGTTGGGGCATTCCCCTTCCCATGGACTTACCAACCTTTCGGTTATCAAGATCTACATCCCATTTGCGCCAAGCCACTATGAGTCCGACACCAATAGAGGGGCACTGGTACCCATAGCCCCCGTGTCGGTAAAGCTACCTCCACCACGTTTGACGTGTAACCGCCGAGGAACCTTTCGGAACCATCTACTTCGGGTCAATTGAAGGCCACCGCGCCCGTTGCTCGGATAACCGAGATGAGGTGGCTACTTGGCCAACTTTTTTGGATGAGCACCAGACTGTCCACTAACAGACGTGACAACATACATCGCGCCTGTTTTCAACTTTCCCTCTCGGTACTTGTTCAGTAGACAGGGACAGGGGCAGTAAAGTCCTCGAATAGCGACCACGTACCGGAAGCAGTGTTGTTAGGCCCCCCACAAGATGAACCGATGATCTGGTCAAGATCTCCGCAATACAGTTTCGAATTTGACATGGGTACCGGCAACGCTCTTGTGATTCCTCTGGTGTTGCAAGAGAGTGAGGGCGGTGGTGATCTTAACACCAGGTGACCCGTACGCTCGTTTGTCCTACTATTCCATAAAAAAAAGAATACATTGGATGAGGGAAGCGCAGGACCGATCGTCATGGAGTTTTTTGAAGGACGTTTTCCGGCTGAAATAATGATGATGATATTGAGTCTTAATTTCGCTTAGTTTCACAAAATCACACGACATCGACAGGAGGCGTCTTCAGTAATAATATTATAAACTGATGGATTGGATTTTGGCAAAATAACCCCTTACTCTATAATTATACTAGTCTTGTCGTCACCTATCTCGTTTTATAATAATAATTCTGTATTTGCATCATGTGTGTATGAAATGTTAATGACGTCACCCAAGGTTGTGGTGTATATGAAAATTTGTACAGGATGTAATTTAGAAAGGTTTAATACATGTAAGGTACTAGAATAGAGCGTTGACAATGCTTATGAGTTCCTCTAGGGCAGGGGTGCTCAAACGGTGGATCGGGATCGACAGGTCGATCGCGAGTGCTTTTTGAGTCGATCTCGAGAAAAAAATCCGGTATAATAAACTAAAATCGGTAATTACGTACCATCTTATGAAAAGTATGCTCAGGACATGCAGTGTCACGCTTCAACATCCAAAGTCACTCTTTAGTTAAGCTTAGAACTTTAGAACGCGTTTGTTTTGTAAGAACCAATAAACTCGCAATTTAGAATAATAATTATGAGCTTTTTCATTGACATTTAACAGCAGACCTACACTTACCTTAACAAAAAAAATGCAGATTTTGCGCAAAACTAATATCTATGTCATCGTGACACTCTACCTAGACGACAATCCATCATCACACATACTTGAAGCCCCTGAGAGCCGATCGATCGTAGTCTAACAATTTTGAGGTAGATCGCCAGCAGTTCAAGCTTGAGCACCCCTGCTCTAGGGCGACTCTGTTAAATATTTTTTTATACAATAATCATATTCTGAAACGTAAGATATAATTGACACACACACAATTTGTGGTGGAATCAATGACGCTGAATACAGTTTTCACTAGTTAAAGGCTACGGGGTTTTACTGCAAACCAGTTCAAATTATAAAATTAAAAAAGCTATGTAAGTTTAGTTTAGTTAAGTGATAAATAGTGAGTGTAATGATGTAAGTAATGAATTAGGTATGTGTTGTTATCAGGTGTCGCTTTCGCTAACACTCAATTGGACAGAAAGCACATCAAGACTGCCAAAAATTTATAAACAGCCTTCAACAGACCCTGTTTATGCAGTTGATCAATAATAACTTAGTATCGACAGCACGCCCATTCATGCCTGTGAAACCTACGGGTGTGTGTGAAACAGCACATGTACACCACTAAAATTAAAAAGTCTAAAATGCGAAGAGCAACTTGTTATTCTCGGTAAAACGCGTTTGCCTCGAGAGAAGTTTGGCACTGATAATGACCAGGTAATGAAATTATTGCAAATCGCTACAACCATTTCCGATATATTTAGTTTTCATCTATTTAGTTTTTTAGTTTTTATCATCATCAGAGTTTAGATCTAGTTCGTACTTACTGGCTAGATCAGTTTCGCTCAGAGAGCCCAGGAAGTTCATCTAAATCATTTTAGCCCTTAACGAGATACGCATAGACTAAAGAATAGCTGATATAAATATAATATCTGATATAATACGTAATAAATAAACTACATGAATATGTAAATAAAATCTACGCGCGTAATCCTATATTGACAGTATGGTGTTTCAATTCATTATATTTGATAAATAATTATAGAAGTTATGCCGTTAGTTATACATTTGGTAGAATTTCACTTGGATACAGTTCGAGGTAGTGGAATGAATATGTGCTATATTTTAACCCCCTTATTCATAATGGTCCGCTAACTTTAAACAGCCGCTTAGGAGTGTTTTTTCTCATTCTGACTTAGGTCAATAGAAGAAGACAGAGTGAGAATTAGCAATGCTTTAAGTTAGCAGACCATTATGAATAAGGGGGTAAATATTTAGGATTACGCTTAAGAGTGTGATATTTACTGATTCATGCGGTGCAGATTATTCACGTGATTCATGTCCCAGCTGAGATGCAAATCTTAAGCCGAACAGAACAAGAAACCTTTAAGATAATTTTTTTATTTAATGATTCGTTCGTTCATCGTGAGGCAATATGGGCATAATTTATGAGCACCTCAGCCCCGAAGGTGTTATTTATATCCCCTTTTTTATTTATGCCCCCTTTTTTCGCAGCTCATAACGGAGTGCAATAAAAGGGACGTAATTTTAATTTCGTGATTGGAAAGTTGGATTGGCGGTTATGTGGCTTAATGAGTTTATTGCAGTCATATAATATGGATGATAACGGTTGCAGAAGTTTTTGAGGTTTCGAATTGATTTCTACGAATTCTTAAACTTATTTGCAGCATTTTACAGTGTTACCATATTAGTTACTGTTTTTTATTTATTTATTTAAGATTACCTACAGAAACTACAACATACATTCCACTATAATTACAACATACTTAAAAAAAATGATAATTGCGATTCTACTTACAGGCAATCAGACATGCATGAAACATAATTTTATGACGATTGTTTGTCGGCTATAAAGTAATAACGATTTATATAAATCTAACAAATATTTTACAACTACTTCTACACAAATAAGAAGAAAAACATCTAAGAAGAAATTTAAATTAAATTTGTAATTAAAAAAAAACATACTTTTATGACGTTGGTTGTCGGCTAGATACTAATAACGTATTATATAAATCTAAAACGTATTCTACAACTATTTCTACACAAATAAAAAGAAAAGTACACTTAAAGAACAAATTTAAATTAAATAATTATTTAAAAAATTACAAAGCCTACGCTTAAATTCATTTTCTCTCACTTTCCTTTCAATTCCGACTACCAAGGATTTTTTTTAATTTTTTGGGTTAATATATAGCCTTAATTCAAAAAAATGTGGCTTTTTTGGTAACACAATTATAAAAATCGGTACAATAGATCTAAATATTATACCCCCTACAACCTCACATGCCTCACCTCTTTATAACATTTGTATAGATTTGAAATGGTAATGTTATTGGTAGAATATTAGTAACGAGGCCATAGCCCATATAATGTTAGTAAAACCTTATTGTAGGGTTAGTAAAACATTATATTTTCAAAATTGTTCATTACATTTAAAACAATATTGGAACTTTTACTAATGCGGTCTCTAATAGAAAAAATCCATTTTCTGATAATAATATATTCATCTTTATTTATAAATGGAGAGGCAGTTTTTATAAAAACTACTGAACCGATCGGAATAATACTTATACCATAAGAAGCTGCATGTTTTGGAGAACTTTTTAGTATATAATATGTTGGTGAATACTTCTCCGGAAGTAATAACTTATTACGCATTATGTTGTTGATAAGTTTTTACATACTTCGTACAATTATCTACACAATCAAATGTAATATTTTTGATCTAATAACTATTTGTTATAACGGACACAGTAGTGAAATAGTATACGCTTCGCGAGAAGACAACTTTGTTATTTCTTCAGACTTGTAACTATTTCTGAAAATTACTACGGAGATGAATATTGCATTCTATAGACATGGACGAGTAAAAAGTGAAGCACCTTTATGCTAGTGTGTGTGCGGTTACGGGGTATACTAGTTAAACAATTTTTTCTCCCTTAAATATATGGCCACAAATACTTATAAAGTATCTCTTTTACACGTTTTCACAACGCACGACGGCATTTTTAAAATATTTTATTGCGACGCAAACTGATCTGTCACAGACGATGGCAAATCTGATAATGGCGGCCAATCGGCTTGTATTAGTGTGTGTGCGTAGTGGCTATGTATTTACTCGTTTATCGGCTTGTTTTGGTGCTTCACTGTTATGTAAGGTGACAAAGAGTCCTTCTTTTTTTATTCGTCCGTGTCTATAGATAGGTATTTAATATGAAATTAACACAAACATGTTTTTTCATGTAATTTATTGGGTAGGTACGTTTATATTACTATAATATAACTAACCATCTATAATATAACAGCTAACTATGTGAAAATACATAAATTACTAAAATTACTATAAATTAAAAAAAACATTTATATACGTACATAACAATTTTTACAATTCTCGATAGAAAGATTAGATTTGTACTTAAAATCTATCCTTATATTAATCTCCTAATGGATGGTTCAAGTTAATATTTTTTTATTAATTCATGGAGTTTTGTTGGATAAATTCAGAGAAGATTAAGAGAAGATAGAGTAACTAAAACTTTACGTAAAGATATAAAAGGTGTAGATAATAGTATATATATTAATAATAATTGGCTATATATTAATATAACAATAGCACTGGCAGCTACTTCGGTCGACGGATCAGCCTAGCTATCCAACGCAGAAATGCTGCCAGTATTCTTGGTACATTTCCTCGTAATGATAGTTTTAATTGTCGTATTGTAAATATAGTTATATGATTTGTTTTGTTCGAATAAACTTTGTATACATTGGAACAATAATTCCATTCTCTTGATAAGCTCAAATAATTAATCATTAATTTCACCATCGATTTATAGCGGTTAATTATAAGGCAACTTTTGTAGAGGTTAAATGAAAGTTTACGTACAGACTCAATTAAGTTACGTTAGTAACCTACTTTGCTAAACCTTATATTCCGGACGAAATTTTGTTGTTGGTCTCAATGACTCCTCAGAATTGTCCAAAACAACAAAATGTACCCGATAAATATTTGACACGTGGGAGATTTCTATGCACAGGATACGCGCTAGGGTGGCACCATTTTCATTTTCAGTTATAGTCAGGGCCGGATTTAAACTTAATGCCGCCCCTGGGCACCGGAAAAAAAACCGCCCCAATACTGGAGTTATACTTAAACTTAAAATATACTTTATTTTTCAAAACTAAAAATAACTTATTTATTGCAGAATCATTATTATATTTTATTATATTATTCTAAAAATATGAATAAATATTTGTCTTCAAGGAAATAAATTGATTAATTCGTTTTTATTTTATATATATTATATTTACTAAACGTGGCAAAATTATAATTTACAAATAATAGATAAATTGAATTTCTTGAATTATCAATTAAATCAAAAATTATTAATTAACAGAATTGATTAATTAAATTGAGCAATCTTGATAAGACTAAAAAAAAAATTTCCCTTTCAAAATTTTGCTGCCCTAAAAAATTTGCCGTCCTGGGCACTTGCCCCAACTGCCTCTAGTGTAAATCCACCGCATAGTCCTTCAAGATTTTTGTAATAAATATAGGAGAATTATCTGACCTTGTTTCTAAAAATGTGCTTAGTTAAAAAATAAGGCAATGTGTACAACAACAATATTTATTGTGAGGTGTTCTGCCTATCACAAATTAATAATTAATATGACTGCTCACCAGCTCGTTGATTATTCATTTGGAAGGCTGGTCCGTTTGATGAACAGTTAGGACTCCCACTGTATTATTGTATTAACGCATGCAAATAATTTAATTAATGACTGACCCGTGCAAATGCATCGCATCGATATGATTAGTTACGTAACATAATAAAGTAAAAATAAGTAACATCTAATATATATAAATTACGTGACACGTTGTTTGTCCTCGATGGACTCCTAAACTAATGAACGTATTTTAATGGAAATTACTTCATGTACTGCAGTATAATCCAACTTGAGGGATAGGATAGTTTTTAATTGGTTTGTGGACCTATAATTATATTAATTTCCAATATTTGCTTTGTATGCACATGTTTTCTATGAGAGAATTTATTGACGCACGGTTTGACAGTTCTGCTGTGAAACAATTTCATTATAACAACAGGGAGCATATGTTACCAAATAATTCTTGATGTTATGAAATATTACGTATTTTAATGGGGGATACTGCATGGAGTTCAGTTTACTCCAACTTGAGAGATAGGATAGTTTTTATTTCGATTTGGGACCCATAATTATTATTTTTTTCTAATATTTGTTTTGCATGGACATATTTTCTATGAGAGAATTCAGTGACGCACGGTTTGACAGTTCTGCTGTGAAACAATTTTATTATAACAACAGGTAGCATTTTTTACAAAACGATTCTTGATGTTTTGAAATATTATTGGTAAATTCCTATAAAATAGTATTTTTTTTATTATCTACAGACCAACGTCTGTCGGGTCAGCTAGTATTATATAATATTTATTACTTCAAATCAACTGGACAGAACGATGATAATAGATGGTGTATCCTAAAACATCTATGTGAGTATATTATCGTATATTTCGAAAATCTAATATTTCAAAACATTTATTGTATTTGTCCTCAATAGCGGTAAACATACGCTTTTAAACAGTGCTTGAATAATTAAATTTGACGAAGAACTTATTTTGCAAATATGTTGGTCTCAGTGAGTCATACATCTTTGTGCCGTTTGGTGTCGAGACACTTGGCCCGTGGGGCCCAGAGGCGCGGAGAATGTTCAAAATACTATCTTCGCACCTCAATAAGGCTACTGGAAACCCAAGCGCTGGCAGCTATCTGGGTCAACGGATCAGCCTAGCTATCCAACGCGGTAATGCTGCCAGTATTCTTGGTACGCTTCCACGTAATGATAGTTTTAATTTTATGTAGTCGTAGTTTTGTAAATATAGTTATGAGATTTGTATTGTTTGAATAATAAATATACTTATTTAATAAATTATATATAGATATTGTAATTCTCCATTTCAAATAGAATTTAAATTTTTTGTATAATGTTTGAAACCGATAAATACGACCTGCTAACTTATATATATTGTATTAGAATTGATTAAACTGGAACGGAAGGCATTCGTTCTGCAACAGTCAAACTAACGTCGACCCTCAAATTTCAAGACCCTTATTTTTCAAGTAGTCTTGACACGGAAACTAAAAAAAAGTTCATAATTCTTGAAATTCCTCTGGTGTTGTAAAATACTATTAACGGTGGTGATTACTTAAATAGGTACTCTATATCTATGAAGGCTCGTTTGTTCTACTAATCCATCTATTAAAAATATTTAAAATTTTTAAATTTAATATATTATGAATATTTCATAAATATTTATAATATTAGTAGAAACAAACCAACTCAAAACATAACAAAGAATAACTATATATTTCAATTATTGATAATTACACTACATACGAGTATTATTAATCTGTCGGCCAAAGTCTCGTGCCAGATTTTGACGAGACAACACGTCCTGAGGATGCCTCGTGTAGAGGCGAACACGTGTCGAATTGTTCAAAGACAAATATTGGCTTAATTAATACTAAAGAAAACTCAAATCATTTGTATAATAATGGATTTCCACAAAGTAACGCCTACTTCAATTAATTTTCTAAAAATACACTACATATTATAAATTTTATTAAAAAGAGCGCAAAAAAAGAATGCTGGGAGAGTTTCGAGCGCCGCTTCTTCTCTCTCAGTGCGCCATTATTTTCCGAAGCGGTAGTAGTGTCTAGTATATTAGGATTGACATCAAAAAGAATTCTAAAGGAATCAACTTTGAGAAATAAAATAAATGCCTTTGATTCCTTTTTGTAAAACAAAGTCCTCCGCCGCGACTGTCTCTCTGTCTGTTCGCGATAAACTCAAAAACTACTTCACCGATTATCATCCTCGTTTCACCAATGGATAGCGTGGTTCTCGAGGAATATTTTAGTATATAATTTGTTACGATTTTGAATACATATTTCTATTCATTAACGATATTTGTTGGAGATGTTTGAAAAATTTAAACTGTCTGGGAGCTTTCAACGAAAACACTATCTAAACCCTTCGAGTATCGAATTGTGTATCTTATATAGTAAGTCTACAGAAAAGTCTTCGATCCATTTTAATACTTTAAAAAATTGGCACTTATAAAGTGATAATGTAAAAGCTGACTACACAAACACGATATTAATTCTTTATTACCACATAATATAAAATCATTCAGAAATACGTTTTTGTTTCATTTTTAACTCATTTACTTTGATTAATCTGTTCCGATGACTTTAGATTCGACTTTTTTCTATTGACAGAACTGCGTCTGTTGGGTCAGCTATTATAATACAATAAATACCTACACGAGGCTCTAGTTAAGAGCACTCAACAATTAGATTAAAAAAAACTACCAGTGATATAACATAAAATGAAAAATATCTTGTATACCAAATGTAAGCAATAAATAAAAAATATAACTGCCTTTCAGTATTTAAATACAAAGTTGTTGCTTTACTCATAACTCATAACGCTTCGTTCACTTTAAATAAATCCCATAATAAAATATGTTCATACAGTTAACTTTGATTTAAAAGATTCTGTACGTGTCTGATTTATACCAACTGACTTTATAAGGATTATGTTCGCACTTATAAACTCACAGTCTCTTTATTCCCGTCATTCGCAACAATGTTGCTCGTGTATGAACCCAGTTCACGAGTATATAGCGTATTGAATCGCATAAAGAAAACAGTGTTTTCAGATGATAGTTTTGTGTGAAAGGAAAGTTGAAAGGGAGTCGTAACTTTTGGACATAAATTTTGGTGATCGCTTTGAAAAGAATCTATGGCGATAGAATTGTTAATAAAGATATAGAAGGTAATGCATTATGGGCATTAGCGACTTTTTATGAGGGTAATGATGGACTATTTAAAGACCATGAATGCACACATAAGCGATGATTTTGATAGCAAGTTATCAATAGATTTCATAATAAAAACGGTCCCTCATAATTGCCTTAAATACTAACAATTAACAGCTCATAAAGATTTTTGATCGATTATAGTTTTTATGTGTTTGATATCTGATAAAATATCTTAACCACTAAATCACATATATCTTAAAATCTTTTTGTAAAGTTGAAAAATAGGACAAATATAATTTAAAAAAATAAATACATGCTCGAGATCCTATATCAAGAATTAACACGTTTTTGAACATATTGACTAGCTTTAGGTACACATATACATATATAAATAAATAAAATATGTTTATAAATAAGTTTTCCTAGCTCATAAAAATGTAATGAAAAAAAATATTGTGGGTAAAAATGACTTTTAAAATTTTCGTTAAAAACAAAGTAAGTATACAGATGAAGCGAATCTAAAGCAGAAATAAATTACTTTATGTAAACTACTAATATTATAAATGCAAAAGTTTGTAAGAATGTATGGATGTATGTTTGTTACTCTTTCACGCAAAAACTACTGAATGGATTTTAAAGAAACTTAACAATAATGTAGCTTATACATCAGAATAACACATAAGCTATAATTTCAAAAGATATAGTGCTAACCTACTAGTATACATATATATCCCTCATCAATATTTTGTTTATAAAAATAAAATAATAAAATATTACTTTTTAAATTTCAGAAAGATCTCCAATCCATATAGATTTATTTCATTCAACCTATACTTAACAAAAACACATTATCCTAAAACATACTGTTGCTCTTTTAAAATACGTATCTACTCACCCACTCAACTCTTGTGAAATATATTTACGTCAGAATACATAATATTCAAAAAATGTTACCACGGCACCCATTTCAAAGCGGCCATTAATGTCGTCAGGATAATATTTTACGACGGCTCACAGAGAGGCGGGGACTATCCCAGCACTTATCTCACCTACACATGTGCCCTGACAACCAAATTTATCGACTTAAAAATACCCACCCAGATTAAAAATGATACCACATTGGATCCGGCCGATGAAATATTATACAAAAACTCAATAACTTAAGATAACGTCGATTTTTAATGTACGTGTGGAACTCGATCTCGAGTCAAATGCTTTATTTTATCTTCACTTGAAGTTTTAGATATTATAATAAATTGTAGTACGTTTTTTTAATGGTATTTCTCTGATAGTAAGTGATACGTTCTGCCGATTAATATTCCGATGCTAGGCGAGACATTAAGGAGATTAATATTGAAGAAGATACGATAAATTCTGCTTTTTTCAGTATTAGTTTAGTAGTCTTTTTGGTGTAATTTCTAATACTACTAACGCTTCGGAAACAAATGGCGCTTTGAGAGAGAAAAAGAGGCGCACGAAACTCTCCCAGCATTTTGAGCTCTTTTCAATAAGATATACAATATTTTACTGTCATTGTTATTGCTATAAAATAATCACAATCCCAGGCTGTCCGATCACTTAGATATTTAGCTGTGGGGTAGAAGTTAGGATTTACGACAGAGCCATTCTTTAATAAAACATTTAAATTTATTTATAGATAATGCCTGAACAGTGGCTGGGACTTATTTCTAAAAGCCTACCCTTAAAGCTATTATGTTTCTTATGAAGACCACAAGAATTAGTTACAGACAATCCCTTATTTCTAGTGTTATGATTATGAAAATCACTATTAAGGGCTAAAAGGTGACGCTTTTAAACTTACGTTTTCGGGGGGTTTGTTTGAAAAAGGTTTATTTTACCCAAGGTATTTTAGGTTTCAAGAGAGGACTCGATAGAGGATATGAGTTTATTCTAGTAAGGGTTGAAGATTTCTCGAGAGATACCTACGTGGCCGGTATATAGGCAATCCTTTAATGTAATAAGTGAGTCAATTTCCAGATTATGCTAACTGTGTAAAAAATACAACTAGTCAATCAACTCGTTTTTTAGACGTAACAATGATGGGGAGTGGTGTGAAGGAGAGCGGCGTCCCTCTCCTACCCGCGACGTATGCGCTAGTACCGGTTCGCTCGCTTGCGTATCGGTACTCGAATTAAGGCATGTCACATACACGATATTAATTGCACTTGTTTGGTGTTCTCATCCTACAGCATGAATTTACAATTTATTGAATTTTTATTAGAACTTTTAAACTTTAAATACGCTGACTGCTGTAGTGACTCCTTTGAACAGGATGCCGGCTAGATCATGGGTACCAAAACGGCGCCTATTTCGGCCACGAAGCCGTAATGAGTAAACATTACTGTGTTTCAGTTTGAAGGGCGCCGTAGCTCATGAAATTACTGGGCAAATGAGACTTAACATCTTACGTCTCAAGGTGACGAGCGCAATTGTAGTGCCGCTCAGAATTATTCGGTTTTTTCAAAAATCCTGGGCGGCACTGCATTGTAATGGGCACGGCGTATTAATTACCATCAGCTGAACGTCTTGCTCATCTCATCCCTTATTTTCATAAAAAAAAGTTAATAGCTATGGGTCAACATCTTATAGAAAGCTGTAGATAAATAAGCGACATAGCGACAAAGTAAAGGAGTTGATCCATTATAAATAGGTTACACACGCGACTATGGCCTAGGACTTGTCTTTCAGAAGACGACATTATAAATCATCTGTTATATAAGGTTATGGTTATGTAATAATATATATTTTGCCACTTTTATTCTCAGATCTGAAGACAATGGAAAATTGATCATATATTACGTATTAAAACATCTTCTGGGATACGTAATAAAATATCTAAGGCATTCAGGTACTATGTAAGTAATGAATAGAAACAATTATTTGGTACTATGTTACAAAGTTACGTTAGAAGAGCCTAAGTTGTAACGGAAATAAGCTCTACATAACATTGCACTCAACTTGACATGTCAAGATAACTCAAAGCTTTCTAATTATACTGAACCTACAGTTTAAACCGAGTTCAGACTTAAAGATAGGTACCTACTACAAAGATGGGTGTGATATAATATAATTTATATTTTAAACTAGCTGACCCGGCAAACGTTGTTTTGCCATATAAAGTATAATTCACGCGATAGTTTTATAAGTAATAAAATATTGCCTATATTATAGCCTGTACATCATTTTGTTCTATTGTCAATAGTTTTTGCAGCGCACGCAAAAATAGGTTTTCGATTTTACACCTTGTGTTACAAAATAGCAATTTTATTACGGATCCCTAATTTTGAAAAAAAACATAGCCTATAGCCTTCCTCGATAAATGGACTCCCCAACACTGAAAGAATCATTCAAATCGGACCAGTAGTACCAGAGATTAGCGCGTTCAAACAAACAAACAAACACTGCAGCTTTATATATTAGTATAGATTACTAGGCAAATGAGACTTAACATCTTATGTAATGAGTAGTAGTAGGTTTTTCTAGAATCCTGAGCGGCACTGCATTGTAATGGACATGGCGTATCAATAATCATCAGTTGAATGTCCTGCTCGTCTCGTTCCTTATTTTCATAAAAAAATTTGATAAGAAGGCTTTGATGTTTGGATTGTTTGAAACTTAGATCACTTATACGTGTAGATAGACGATGACAGCTGTTTTAAAGTCGAATAAAACAGACTTTACAACTAACCTCTATTTCGAGCAATTCACGCACACAATGTGTCATACAAATCGCCAGTGAATGACGAAGCTTGTCACGCACACTTAACTTATATTCCTCGCCTGTTTTTATCGATTGTCTAACAGCAAGAGACTCTGTCTAGATATATAAATTATCTATGG